>CM053033.1:50269718-50682218 GCA_028564925.1 Lithobates sylvaticus
GATCTAAAATTCTTATGTAAAGGCAAATATTGCAATAAAAACCCAAAATATAAACTCACTGAAATGACACTATACTGTCCCTTTAAGCTGTTGTAAATAGCACCAACATTCCTTGTTTCATCTTCCCATTGCAGATCTGAGAATGGTTGATAAAAGGTGACTATGTACAATGGTTCTACTTTCTACTTTTGCCCCAGTATTTAGAAAACCTTTTAAAAATGACCAAAAAGGAAACAATTGTGACAAAAAAGTAGGTGTAAACTAGCATACTGATTTGATCTTGGATCAAAATGATAAACAGGATATCGATGCTAATTTAGATAAGGCATCTTCCATCCCTGTAGAAGACTACTCAGTGCACAGCCAGGGGTTACTGGAAAGAAAAAAGTGCAATACCAAGTTAATATGATGTAATCAAACATACAGTAAATAAATCACCAGTACAAAATTAAGGTTTGCATTTTTATTTAAGCAGAATCGATAAAGTTCCCAAATGTATCATATACCTTCACATACAGTATATTAACTATTTATGCACTGATAGGGACATGTCATCTGTATTGTTTATAAGGCTATTCTTGCTCTTACCCACTCATTCAATCTGCAGGATTGAGAGAAACATGCTATAAGAAATAATGTAGCCTGGCCTGCCATTCTTAACCCTTGCTTCCAAAAGTGTCTGCAACGTGAAAAGTATGGGTGCCGCACTTGCTGATCACCCCTTTGCGTTTGTTGGATCCGTAGCTTTTATGCTGATCCTTGGGTTTCAATACTAACCAAGCTCCTGACCCAGAACAAGTATAGTGATGGGGCATTTTCTTTTTTCACCCTCGTTTGTTCAGAAGCATTGAAGCAACTATAATTTTTAAGAAAGGACCAACAATGGCAGCCCCCATTTTTTTTGATGACAGAATTGCGTTAAATTGCTACCTGCCTGTCTTCCGTACTTTGGGAGTTATTTACTAAAGGAAAATCCACTTTGTACTGCAAGTGCACTTGAACGTAAAGTCGCTGTAGATCCGAGGGGGACATGCGAGGAAAATAAAAAAAAAAAACAGCATTTTAGCTGCACATGATTGGATGATGAAGATTAGATTTAGAGCGACTTCACTTCCAAGTGCACTTGCAGTGCAAAGTGGATTTGCTTTTGTAAATAACCCCCTTTGAGTCACTAACCCAGAAGAAGTATGCAGATGTGGTAAGTTAGAGTGAAGTCGGAATTCCTGATCCCTAGATTTGTTCCAGGTCAGGAACCTATAGTACTGAAGCCAGCTGCATGGCAGCCAAGGAATTTCCATTTTGCAAAAGTAAAGCCCAGCACTGGTATCCTCAATGCTGTCCAAGTACAGGCTTCATTGAAAAAGCCATTTTGGGCAAGAAGTGAATTTAATCATAAAACTACTAAAAGGTATCCCAGAAACACTGAAGTTTTTGTAAATCTATAAAGCCCACTCATATTACTTTATTCTGAGTTCAATTAAATTCATTGCAGCCAGATACCAGAGACTTCCTCGTGTGTGTGGTAGGTGGCCCCATTTGAGTGTTGTAGAATTTGTGTTGCTTGACAATCAACTTCATGTAAAATAATTATATTGCAGCTTACCATTTCTTGGTAGCTGCATTACTTTTAATTTTTAAGGCGAAGAACATTTTAAAGCAAGTACAGTAAAGACTTGATGATCTTACCAGAAATGCAGTTTCCTTTTTACTTCCTGTGAGTTGAAAAGGTGACAACAACCATCATATTTCTTTTGTAAACTACTTATACCCCCCACCCCAGAGGGGTTAGTCCATCCCCCCTCCCCAGGGAAATGTTTGCGGGACCCCCAACGAGCCTGACGGCCTACTTACCTCCTCACTCCAATCCCCCCCCTCCCCATTTGAGCCAGGGAGCGCAGCCACAGGTGAGCCAATGCAGTGGCGGATGATGGGTCTTCTCCTCCAGCCAAGCTCTCTGCTCTCCTCTTAGGCATCCAATAGGATCACCTGGCGTTTTGGCCAATCGGGAAACGGGTCTCATAACCAGCTTCCCAATTGGCCGGGAGGAGGATTAGTGTGAGAATAGTGAATTTTAAATTTGCTGTTGTCACACAACTGGGTGGGCCCGGAGCGCAGTGCTCTGCACCCCGAAGCCGACCCTTTTTTGAAACCTCTTAGAGCCTCCTGCTTTATTCACGTGCCAGTCCGGGGGGGACTGGCACGGACTGATTCCCCCCCATTGGAATCCATGGTCCGGCATCCCTGTATGTAGATCAAGAGGCTGGACGCATGGATAGGGGGAGGGGGGGGGCGGAACCCGTGCTCCCTCAATGGATGGGCCGCCGCTGATAAAAAAACATGGTTTCCTTCATAGATACAAATGTTGTAGCCATGTAAAGGTCAAGTAGTGTTGTTTGCAGGATTACAAGATGAAAAGAAAAAGAAAAAAAAACGCCAAAAAAAAATGAAATCTAGTGAAGCTGCAATATATTACATTCTTGTTTTTCGGGCTTAGATAGGCTTCAAAGTATAGAGACATTTGTGTTCTTCTTTTACCAGATATTTAGAAATGACAGCCCTGTTGAGCCAAGTGGTGAAGAGAGGGCCCTTGCAAAATACGAGCCGTGTATGGCAGGCTTTATGCTAAAGCTGACCTTTTACCTGTACAATTTTATTCACACATTTAAGAGATTCATGGTACCTCCATGGACTAAAATTTTGAATGACATTTTATGTGACTACCAGGCCAATGTCTCAGTTTTAATAGAACATACATTCTGAAAAATGCATGTGCAGAAGGACCAGTTTTGATTTTTCTCAGCTGAGAGGAAATGCAACTATTAATTTGTTTGCTCCCGATATCAGCAGAAAGTGTCCATCCTTTTTTTGATTGCCCTGCTTGAAACTGAGATTGATTGTTGTATTGTAACCTTTAACTCTTATGCCCCGTACACACGGTCGGACATTCCGACCACAAAATCCGTCAGATTTTTTCCGACAGATTTTGTCCGACACTGGTGTTGCATACACACGGTTGGACAAAGTTGTTGGAAAATCCGATCATCCTGAACGTGGTGACGTTCATTGCGTACGACGGGACTACGTAGAGGCCAATAGCTTTGGTCTTGTAATGTGATCTGAGCACTTTGTCCATCGGAATTCGCTACACACGATCGGAAAAAGTCGGATAGGACTTTGTCGGAAAATTTGAGAGCAGGCGATAAAACTTTGTCCGTCGGAAAATCCGACAGAAAAAGTCAGATGGAGCCTACACACGGTCGGAATTTCCGACAACATTGTCCGATAGGACATTTTCCGTCGGAAAATCCGACCGTGTGTACGGGGCATTAAAGATAATTGAGCAAAAGTTCTGAAAATGACAATTTTCTAATGAAATTCTACACTTGTAAAAGGCCAGCCTAATACTGATGTACACTAAGCCTAAGGTCCTTTTCACACTTGTGCGACTTGTCCTGTGACTCCGGACTGCAAAGTCGCATGATGAGTCATACCTCATGATTTCCAATGAGTACCATTCATATCTGTGCGACTTCAAAGTAGTCCCTGTACTACTTTGATCGGACTGATGTGAGTTACACAGGCATTCCCTGAAATCGTGTTGAAATTGCAGCTTTGAAGTCATGGTAGTGTGAAAGGAGCCTTGGGAAGGATTGATGGAGACTTCAATGCAACATCTTCACCAAAAATTGATCAGGCTGCCTTTTCACGAGACACCGTGAAGCCCCCTCCTATAGTGGAAATTTGTCAAGATCCTTTACCACAGGACAAAAACGGGATCACTGATCACCAACATCTGCAGGCATAAGCACCATCACCAGTGGCACATCTAGAGACCAAAATCGGTGTGTGTCCATCAGTCCACACCAACTGCTGCCACTTGGAGGGTGCTCACTGCTAATGAATTGAATTACACTGACTGAGACATGCAAATGATTAAGCCGCCAGCAGTGTTGCAGCCGAGTTATCGGTGCTACCTTCCATCTCCTCATTCATATTGTTCTGCCCACCACAGCGGCATGGTCTCTCACCTGAGCCTGTAGCAACGCTGCTGATGGAAGAATGCTCAATCATTGTGCCACATCGCGCCCATATTAAGATGCACACAGGGGAAGAGAAGCAAGAACATTCTTGGCTCCGGTAAAGGGATTTTTCTCGGGGGAGGGCAGGGGAGATTTTGATCACATTTTGCCACAATTGCCCATTTTCGGTCTGCCTAATGTCATTATCGCCTATATATTGTCTCCATGGATGTCACAATTGCCCATTTTTGCATACATTGTCACATTTGTTGCCAGCATATTAAAACACAATTAATTTAGTCCCCTGTAGGCCTGTCATTTTGAAGCTATGCTGTCATTATCTTCAATTTGCCCCAGGACACTATGGGTGCCACTATTAAACCCTGAATTTGATTTAGAGCACCATTATCATTCCCATGTTTGGCCATGGCACACTAAGTGTGCTGCTATTCAAAATTTGGATTGTATCCCCCCCAAAAGATGAGTATAAAGCAGAAATTTGTATAGGATACTAGGGGAGACATAGCAGGGGAGAGGAGAGGAGAGAGAGGGCAGAGGGAGAGGAGAGAGGAGGGCAGGAGGAGAGGAGAGAGAGGGCAGAGGAGAGGAGAGGAGAGGGCAGAGGAGAGGGCAGAGGAGAGAGGAGAGCAGAGCAGAGATGAGAGGAGGAGAGAGGAGAGGAGAGCGGAGAGGAGAGGAGAGGAGAGGAGAGGAGGAGAGCAAAGGAGAGGGCAGGGGAGAGCAGAGGAGAGGGCAGGGCAGGGCAGGGTAGGGGAGAGCAGAGGGCAGGGCAGGGGAGAGCAGAGAAGAGGGCAGGGGAGAGCAGAGAAGAGGGCAGGTCAGGGGAGAGCAGAGAAGAGGGCAGGTCAGGGGAGAGCAGAGAAGAGGGCAGGGCAGGGGAGAGGAGAGCAGAGGGCAGGGCAGGGGAGAGGAGAGGAGAGCAGAGCAGAGCAGAGCAGAGCAGAGGGCAGGGGAGAGGAGAGGAGAGGGCAGAGGAGAACAGAGGAGAGGGGGGAGAGGAGAGGGCAGGGGAGAGCAGAGGAGAGGGCAGGGCAGGGGAGAGCAGAGGAGAGGGCAGGGGAGAGCAGGGAGAGGAGAGGAGAGGGGGAGAGGGAGGAGCAGGGAGGGAGAGGGCAGGGGAGAGGGCAGGGGAGAGGAGAGGAGAGGGCAGGGCAGAGGAGAGGGCAGGGCAGAGGAGAGGGCAGGGCAGAGGAGAGGGCAGGGCAGGGCAGAGGAGAGGGCAGGGCAGAGGAGAGGGCAGGGCAGAAGAGGAGAGAGAATGCAAAAGGGATAATGTTGTACTCGAGTGTTCGGCTCTCTACACATAGCAAAATGTTTGCTTTCAGATTATTGCAGGAAGATACACAGAAACAGAACTATTGTGGCACCAACTTTATTACTGAAAACCTAACCCTGAGCATGAACAATAATTTAGTCAACAGCCATATACATTTCTAGCCATGTCCCCTACAACAGACATGGAAAAAAAAAATACACAAAATAGATTTTGGTTATCTCCTTGTAATTAAACATGCATAAAATAAAACATGCAAATGAAAAATAGGGTGACAATGAATGTATGTTGTAAAAATTCCGCATGCTACGAATTTCATCTTCTACAAGCTGACAGAAGCTTGCAGGTTTTCATGCAAAGGAGTGAATTACGATTGACCAGGGGTCAAGGATCATTAAATGATTGATGGAGGGAAACAGTGTGCCAGGAATAAGCATGTTACAGGAAACCAGAACTGTAAATGAGAAATTAAAATAATGATTAATATTTACATATGACTTGGGTATCAATTAGCGAATAAAATGCCAATTTGGCAAAAAAAAAAAAAGACATGCAATGGAAAAAATAAAACCTCAAACAAGTAAAAAACTAAAAGAAAAGAAAAAAAAGGCAGAATGTGATGATCAACACATTACTGGCGTTGCAGATCATCCAAGCATTTAATTTATCCATTTTTTGACATGCACAGCCAATGATCTGCCACAAGGTGGTGTCTCAACTCACTAAGAGCAGCAATGCAGATTTCAGAATACAAGCTCCAATCTCCCCTGTAAAACCTTCTATACCTGTCAAAGCTAAATTTGTAGCAGTGAAAGCAGCTGCTAGGGGGTACAACGGCTCAATGTGAAAAAACACCCTTCAATTGTAAATCCTATATTACTAAAGGCATTTTTTATTTTTTTTGCACGATCTGGTTACAGAATCAGAAAGTCATAGGAATGTGTCTGCCCCTTTTCTTTACCCCAAGGTTTCCAATCAATTTGATGAAATGCATCGGTGGATAACAGATCCAAACCACAGCATGCTGGAAAGGTTTTAATGTACTGCAATGTACATAATGCAGTGTAAATAGTTTTGTATTGCATATTCCTAGAATTTTGCAATTCCAAAATATGAATGTGAAGATATAATGGTGTGAAAAGATAAACTTTAGAGTAACAAATGGGAAGATAGCTAGTCATTTTTAAGGGCCAGTTCACACCACATGCAGTCCAGTGCATTTTTTCTGCATCAAAATGCATAGAAAACGGAAAATTGTATACTTACCTTTTCGTAATTTTCCTTTCCTGTCGCATCTTCATGGCAGTATATACTCTGGGTTGTGACTCCGCCTCCACAACCTGATAGGACCACATAACTACAAGATGATGATACGGCCCCCGCCCCGGTATTCTCTGTATATATGAATCACCTTTATTTAAGAATGGGAGGGATATTGTATGCTGCCATGAAGATGCAACAGGAAAGGAAAATTACGGAAAGGTAAGTATACAATTTTCCGTTTTCCTGTCGCATCATGGCAGCATACACTCTGGGGAGTAACTCGCAGACAGGGTGGGTAATGCATCAATAGTAGTTTTTTTATTCACAAGGAATGGCAGAGTTGGCCTGAATAACAGATCTCCCAAAATTTACAGTAGACAAGCGGGCAGAATCGACTTTATAATGGGAAATAAAAGTATTCCTGGAGGACCAGGTGGCCGCCCTGCAGATGGTTTCAGCTGAGACCCTACAATAGGCTGCCCATGAGGTCGCCACTGCCCTGGTGGAATGCGCCTTCAGCCCGTCCGGGATCTGCGTGGTGCTTAGCGAGTAGGCCTTCTTAATGGTCTTCACCAGCCATGAGGCGATGGTGCGGGCCGATGCTGACTGACCTCTCCTGAAACCGTGAGGGATGATTAGGAGGTTTTCTGACTTCCTAAAGGGTTCTGAGGCCGAGAGGTATTTGATGATGTTACCCCTAACATCCAGGGGGTGCGGATCGCCCTGGTCTGTAGTGAGCGCTGGCAGGTCAATCTCTTGGTTGAAGTGAAAAGAGGATGACACTTTAGGGACGAAGCGGTCTGAGGGTTTTAGGACTACCCTGTCCGGGTAGACGACCAGATATGGATCCCTGGCCAGTAAGGCTTGCATTTCAGAGACCCTTTTAGCCGATGTTATGGCGATAAGGAACGTCACCTTTAGCATCAGGTCCCAGAGGGAGATGTCTTCGAGAGGGAAAAAGGGTTCCTTAGATAGGGCCTCCAGAACGACCGACAGGTCCCAGGTCGGGAATGAAGGCTTCCTGGGAGGCCTCAGCTTGAGACATGCCCTCTGGAACTGTACGACAAGAGGGTCGAGAGCCCATCTAATCCCAGTCAGGGCGGACAGGGCTGACACCTCCACCTTGAGGGTGCTGGAGCCGAGGCCTTTGTCCAGACCTGCCTGCAGGAACTCTAGTATCTGGAGGGGTTGAGATGGAGGATAGATCCCACTCTTGCTGATGGGCAAAGGAAGAGAACCTATCCCAGACCCGCCGGTAGGTGGTGTTTGTGGTGGATTTCCTGGCCTGAAGTAGTGTGTCCACCACCCTTGCGGAGCAGCCCTGCTCTAGGTACCTAGACCTCTCAGTCTCCAGGCCATTAGGTGCATCCTCTCTGGACTCGGGTGGAGCAGATGGCCCTGGGAGAGCAGGTCGGCTGACTGTGGAAGGGGGAGCGGGTCTGTTGTGCTCAACTGTAGGAGAGTGGTAAACCATGGCCTCCTGGGCCAGAAGGGGATCACGGCCACCACTACAGCTGATGACCTCTTGAGCCTGAGCAGAAATCTCGCTATCAAGGGAGTCGGGGGGGAAGATATACCCGAGGTGGAAGTCCCAGGGGTGGTGGAGACAGTCTGTCCCCTCCGCTGAGGGAAAAGGGACTCGAGACAGGAATTTCTGACATTTCGCATTGTCCGGAGTCGCTGCCAGGTCTATATCCGGGGAGCCCCAGGATCTGGAGATCAGGGCGAAGGCCTGCGGACTCAGGGACCACTCGTTGTTTGAGAGAAATCTCCTGCTGAGGGAATCGGCCAGGAGATTCTCGGTACCCGGATGTAGACCGCCCTGAGGTCCAGGAGGTTCCACCTGCGTCTGGATTTGTATGACCTTGCGGACCTGGCGGGGCTAACCGTTTAGGCAGCATTAGTCGATCCTGCACTCTTTTTCGATCTTCTTAATTACCCAATCCTTCCCTCTTACCTATCACGATGGTGGTGATCTGCTGGGGCAGTGGTCTCCATAGGGATAGTAGGGCAGCCTAGCAATAATAAAAATAGGCAAAACAAAGAGGAAGGAAGGTAAGGGGGGCAAAGGAGCAGAAGCAGAATTGCAGAATACACAGGAAGGAGAAAAATAGGCACTTACCTATTGGGGGTGTGCTGGGATGGTCCTGGGGTACAGTACAGGTGGTTCCTGCTGAGAAACGTCCAGGGGAAAAGGAAGGGATTTTTTTCCTTTTTAAATTTGGCGCCGGGAGCGCTGAGACGCTCGCGCATGCGCAGTAGCGCCGCGCGGCCGTCTACGCCATCTTGGAAACTGGCAATAGCCTCCAGCTCCCTGCACAGGACGCCCGTGGACCGTAGTGCGCATGCGCGGAGGCGCCAGGACGCTCGGCGCTGCTGTGGGGGAGCACAGGAGACACAGGAACTACAGGGACCAGGAGAGCCTTGCACAATAGACATGTGGAAAAAAGACAGCAAGTGACATCAAAGGGGAGACCACTGCAAGGTACAAAACCTATTTAAGCCTTTTTAAATGTATAGCAGAGGCCACATACCTTTAAGCCTGTTTAAGGCTTACTTCCCAAGGCAGCGGCGGCAGTGCTTTAAGACCCGTTTAAGGTTTAATTACAGCGGGCAGGTGCAGTAATACCCCTGAGATCACCAGAGTGGGGTTCCTTCCATTTAGCTTCGTTCAGAGGCTGTACCGGCAAGGACTTCCAAACCAGGAGAGGCTAGAACCTGGCTGGGGCGAAGCGGTAAGAGGGAGATGATCCGTGCGGTCCCAACAGGTGAGGAAAAATTAGAGAATACCGGGGCGGAGGCCGTATCATCATCTTATAGTTATGTGGTCCTATCAGGTTGTGGAGGCGGAGTCACAACCCAGAGTGTATGCTGCCATGATGCGACAGGAAAGTAGGTTATATGGTTTTCAATGGCATAATTCACACCAGTGCTTGCAGTTCCAGTGCGTTACAGTTCCAGAAAAAAAAAAAACAGGCTGCATTTTTCCTGCACTGGACTGTACTGGAGCGCTGTAAAAAGCATCAAAAACTCACGTGAACACACCAAAAATGCACTGGAACACCCACGTTCTTATTTAAAGGGGTTATAAAAGGTAAAAGTTTTTTTACCTTAATGCATTCTATGTGGAAGAAGATGCTCTGGTCAGATGAGACCAAAATTGAACTTATTGGGCTAAAAGCAAAAACGCTATGTGTGGCGGAAAACTAACACTGCACATCACTCCGAACACACCATCCCCACCGTGAAACATGGTGGTGGCAACATCATGTTGCAGGGATGCTTTTCTTCAGCAGGGGCAGGGAAGCTGGTCAGAGTTGATGGGAAGATGGATGGAGCCAAATACAGGGCAATCTTAGAAGAAAACCTGTTACGGAGTCTGCAAGAGCCTTTAGACTGGGGTGGAGGTTCACCTTCCAGGAGGACAACGACCCTTAACATACAGCCAGAGTTACAATGGAATGGTTTAGATCAAAGCATATTCATGTGTTAGAATGGCCCGGCCAATGTCCAGACCTAAATCCAATTAAGAATCTGTGGAAAGACTTGAAAATTGCTGTTCACAGACACGCTCCACGCTCTGACAGAGCTTGAGCTATTTTGCAAAGAATGGGCAAAAATGTCACTCCTATTACTTTATCATTGGTTACATTTCAGTGCTCTGATCTACTGCTGCCTCTTTGAAGCCACATCCTGTCTACACATGCGCTTCAGTGACAGCTGCACTGCATTTCTCAGAGCGGAATTCTAAATAGTGAAAATGCACATCAGATGAAAGGGTTCTGAATGATTGGATCTCTGAGTGTTGGGCTAGCTTGATTAACGCCAAATTAGATCTTTGGGCTGTATAAGTTATGACAGAGTCCTGAAATATATCGCTAAACGCATAGACAAATTGTACAGCTGCAAACATCGATGACATTCTGTCTATACATGCACTCTGGTGACAGCTGCATGGCATTTCTCAGGGCAGGTTTCCAGATGGTGGCAACAGTGGACCATTCTGCATAATATGTGCTGAAACTGCCACTTTAGTCTCCATCAAAATCCTGTGTGACAATGCAGATGAACGATTGGGAAACAGACAGAGTGATTGTCACTCTAACAGCAAGTATCCGAACAAGGCCCTTCATGGCAGTATCACCGGGAATTATTTAAAAAAACTAAACATTTACTAAAATTTTGTAATGTCTTTTGACGTTACATTCACAAAAAATTAACTATGAAATTTTAGTGATTTTAGTGACATTTTCACGGCTTACTCCATACAGCTGAAGAATGGGGGAATGAGCTCAGGGCTGGTGCTACCACTAGGCAAACTAGGCAGCCGCCTAGGGCACCCCTGCTGCCTAGGGCGCCCGGCCACTGGTGTTCCTACTCTCTTCTCTCTGCAGCAAGCAACTAAGTCTCAGCATCAGCAGGCAGCCACCGCTCCATTCGCACATAGTGTCAGAGGCACAGCGCCTGCTGGAGGACTGTGTCTGTGTCCCAACTCCTGAATCAATGGAAGCAAGCAAACATTCATTGATGGGCGCTGGTGAGGCTGCATTTGATGGGGCCACGGTGAGGCTGCATTTGATGGGGCCACGGTGAGGCTGCATTTGATGGGGCCACGGTGAGGCTGCATTTGATGGGGCCACGGTGAGGCTGCATTTGATGGGGCCACGGTGAGGCTGCATTTGATGGGCGCTTCATTAGAAAGGTGGGGTATACATGGGCAGGGCAAAGGGGGTGGAGCCATGGGGCAGCAAATTAGGTTTCGCCTAGGGTGTCAACAATCCTTGCACCAGCCCTGAATGAGCTGTAGTAATAGTGTGCAGGTGTTTGTACATCACTGTTGTCCACCTTCTAAGTGCAAGTAGAAGAATTTTTCAACAAATGCTGCCAAATCAATAATTATTACACTGCTGTAGAACATGTGTACAGCTCCCTATAGAACTATTACATAATAAAATCATGGAAAATATTTAAAAACTGCCAAACCGGTTCCTAGACTATTGCTGCAATCAGGGCCGCCATCAGGGGGGTACAGCCCGTACACTTGTAAGGGGCCCTGTTGTATGGACGGCCCGGCCGACTGGCAGGAATGTGAGAAGGTGGGTCGGGTGCAGAGGAGCTCCATTGATTTGCTCCTGTATGTGTGCGAGTCAGCAGGCTGCTGCTCTGTCATGAGCTCGCTGAAATCGGGCTCTTTGCTGCCACCTCTGGCCATTTCCTGCATGTGCACCCCTCTGCATGTGGAAGCAAGAAGCTGGGACTAGGATCACCTTACAAGTAAGGGCTGTTGTGCAGGGGGGGCTGGGGGGGCTGTGTGTGTGTGTGTGTGTGTGTGTGTGTGGTGTACGTGTGTATAGTGTACATGCATGTCATATATACACACACACACACACACACACACACACACACACACACACACGTGTGGGGGGGGCTCAGAGCGTACAGGTGTGAGGGGGGGCTCAGAGCGTACAGGTGTGAGGGGGGGCTCAGAGCGTACAGGTGTGAGGGGGGGCTCAGAGCGTACAGGTGTGAGGGGGGGTCAGAGCGTACAGGTGTGAGGGGGGGGCTCAGAGCGTACAGGTGTGAGGGGGGGCTCAGAGCGTACAGGTGTGAGGGGGGGCTCAGAGCGTACAGGTGTGAGGGGGGGCTCAGAGCGTACAGGTGTGAGGGGGGCTCAGAGCGTACAGGTGTGAGGGGGGGCTCAGAGCGTACAGGTGTGAGGGGGGGCTCAGAGCGTACAGGTGTGAGGGGGGCTCAGAGCGTACAGGTGTGAGGGGGGCTCAGAGCGTACAGGTGTGAGGGGGGGCTCAGAGCGTACAGGTGTGAGGGGGGGCTCAGAGCGTACAGGTGTGAGGGGGGCTCGGAGCGTACAGGTGTGAGGGGGGCTCGGAGCGTACAGGTGTGAGGGGGGCTCGGAGCGTACAGGTGTGAGGGGGGCTCGGAGCGTACAGGTGTGAGGGGGCTGAGGCACTGAAGGACTTGGTGGGATGGCAAGTGGGCAGGACCCTGGGGAATGTTGGTGGTTCAACTCGGGGGGGGGGGGGCAGGCTTAAAGCTGTCTAGGGGGCCCCGCAATTTCTGATGGCTGCCCTGGTGGCAATTGAAAAAAAAAATAAAATGATCCCAGGTACCCATATCAATTAGCACAAACTGAGGATTTTAAAATTGTATTCTGAAAACTGCACTGTAGGGTACCATTTTTTTTTTTTTTTTTGGCATGACTTTAATTATAACACTTTCAGAGGTGCTTACGGCAATAACCTTTTTATGCAAATCGTATACAAAAAAAACACTGGTACCACAGCTTAAGCTCCCCTGGCACAAATGAAAATAAAGAAGCAACAATGTATGCTTAACACTGTCCGTTACATGTATCAAAATATTATCAATTATTGTTATAGTAGTACAGCCTGATTGGTTACTCCTGCAGCCATTTGGATTACAACTCACATTCTGACTCCACTTATTTCCTGCTACAGCAACACGTGCAGGCCAGGCACAATACTAATAGAAAAACCGCTAGGAAGAAAAGTGAGCCAATCAAAAGCAGAAAATTATATTATATTATAATATCTATCTATCTATCTATCTATCTATCTATCTATCTATCTATCTATCTATCTATTCCAGTTTTGTAAAATCTTAGGAGTCTGCAGAATGCACTGGACAAAAAAATGTAAAATAAAAGAAAAGGCTTGCGTAGAGACTATACCGGTATGTGCAAACAAGTGTATAAAGAAAAAAAAATTTCCCTATGAAAATGTGCAAAGCTCAAGGAAACCTGGCTCAGCAGAACATACATATAGCAATGTTTAACAGATGATTAAGGCTCACATTATCGTGGCTCTGCGAACCACATTTTGCATGGACGTGGCAGCCCATTCATTTAAAAAAAAAAAAAAAAAAATAAAAGGTCCCTTTTGCACTGCAGAAATCGCAGCCTGCACGTGAACTGCAAGTTCAGTGCGGGAGCAATTTCCAGTGCGTGCGGTGTGCCATTAGGATTACTGGCACACGCACGCATCTCCTGCATTTCACTGTGCGGGTGGTTGTGGCTGCAGGAACAGGTGTGGACCCGCAGTGGGAACCACTCACACAAGTGTGAAACTAGACTTCTACAAGATTAAAAAAAAAATACCTTTATAATATTATATATATATAGTGATATATATATATATATATATATAGTGTTCTAAGGCAGTAATTGAATTTGCCTGATATGAACTTAATTGTGAAAATGTACATCAGATGTAAGGTTTCTGAATGATTGAATCCCTGCGTGTTTGGCTAGCTACATAGCTGTTGGTTAGATCTTTGAGCTGCGAGGATCCTGAAATAGATCACTAAACAGGTGATAAAAGAAGCAAAGCATGATAATATAATAATGCAAAGCAACTCATTTAACTAGATTTTCATTACTGGTCTCGCTTGTACATATGCAAACACTGGTGGCATTCTGTCTATATATACACTCCAGTGACAGATGCATTGCATTTCTCAGGGCAGATTTCTGGATGGTGACAACAGTGCACCACGCCTGCACACGTTATGGACCACGCCTGCATAACGTGTGATACAACTGCCACTTTAGTCTCATCTAATCAATAGACCATTATTTTTTTAAATCTATACCGGCATAAAAAAATAAAATAAATAAATAAAGACAGAAATAGATTTCACAAAAATATGCTGTGTACACTGCAGGTTGTTTTCATAATTTTTTTTTTTTTAGACATTCTAAACTGTCCTCTTAAGCCAACTGTTAATGAAGCCTTTGACATCATCTTGATAAGCTATCTTAAGTATGTTTCTTCATAGAAAAAAAACTTACACTTTTATAATGCAGAACAGCTATAGGCGTGGAATCAGGTGGATGCTCCATTTTGACCCAAAGACTTTGGACACTGGTCACTCTTTTTAGGACATTTTTTTGCTAGGTTTACCAAGCAGATGACCTCACGCCACAATCAACATATAGATAGACACGTGTCAGCACAGCTCAAAGGTTTACTGAGGCACAATATTCAGTATATCTGATTGAATACAATTTGCCCTCATCTCTGACTACTGTATTATGCTCATCAAAAGGGGGGTAAATTGGTGGCTGAGGAGTTCGTGATGGAGCTCACCAAACACGTTCGGAACCTCCTTAAAGCGGAAGTAAACCCATCGATTTAACAGTTTAAAAAAAAAGGCATGCCGGGAATGCCAACTGCACATTGGCTGTGCTCTCAACCAAACAGTCAAACCATCCAATGGCTGGTGTCATAAAGGATCACATGTGCAGCACCATGGCAGTTGAAGATTAAACAGAGGCAAAGATGGCGGCTTCCTTGGCTGAAAATGATAGGGGGGTTTACTTCCACTTTAAAGAAGGCTAATAACCACTTTAACCCCCAGAAGGTTTTACCCCCTTAATGGCCAGGCCATTTTTTTGCGATACGGCAATGCGTTGCATTAACCGACAATTGCGCGGTCGTGCGATGCTGTACCCAAATAAAATTGATGTCCTTTTTTTCCCCCCACAAAAATATATATAAAAAAAGCGTGTTCATCAATTTAGGCCAATATGTATTCAGCTACATATTTTTGGTAAAAAAAAATCCCAATAAGTGGGTATTGATTGTAGGCGCTAAAACTTTTGCGCAAACCAAACGATGGGATATTTTTTATGGAATTTTTATTTATTAATAGTAATGGTGGTGATCAGCGATTTTTAGGGGAACTGCAACATTAAAAAACCCGACACATTTTTGGTTGACCAATGACACCAAAACAGTGATCAGTGCTAAAAATATGACCATTACTGTATTAATGACACTGCCAGGGAAGGGGTTAACATCAAGGGCGATCAATGGGTCAAGTGCGCTCCTAGGGAGTGCTTTCTAACTGTGTGGGGGTTGCTCTGACTGGATGAAGACAGATTGTGTTCCTGCTTGGCAGATGCACAAGATCTCCATCTTCTTCCCTGCCAGAAAAGCGATCTGCTACTTAGGCAGATCGCCGTTCTGCCTTTCTGGGGAATGATCGTGGGTGGCTTGCGGACATTGGGTCCGCTGGACCCACCGATTGGCATCCCCTGTGTCCAATCAGCACGTGCGCAGCACCCGGTGGCTATTGCACGAAATGACGTACAGGTACATGATTTCACGCAATAGAGCCGACCTGCCACAGTAAATGTGCGGTAGGCAAGTGGTAAATAAGAACAGGAAAGTTCTGACAGACAATTAGTTTTTCCTGTTGCTAGAAAATGAAGGACTGAAGTGGTTTACCATTAAAAGGTGAAATGCAGACAGTTTTGTGAACACCTAATTCATGTAAAGAAGAAAAACCTCCACTAAACAAGGTTTTACCCAAAACATGGTTCAGTCCAAGGGAATTCCTTTTTAATTAATCTACTGATTACAAGCATATTAATGTGTTAAAACTACATTAATGAAGTAAACATTTATGAGCAGCATGTCATTTTTTTGTATTAGGAGATGCAGCTTGGTTGTACAAAGTGGTTATACACATTGCCATCTTCAGTCATGTTTGTCCTACATACAAAGCCCGAGTAGTTCTAACATGTTAATCGCTTACCAAAGCCATGCGCCCATGCAGCAAACAGCAGTTAACTGTAAAAACAGCACAGAGGTAACAACGAATGGGAGAATGAAATGTTAATAGGAAAAACAGAATAGTGAAATAAATAAATAAAAAAAAAACAGAACAAAAAGAATGACAAAATGAGCAAACCTTAAAAAAATAAAATAAATAAATAAATAAAAATCACCATATATGGGAGTGCAGTAGATTTTGCCTCTTTCCTACCGTCATACAACTGACATTTAATGGTTCCGTGGTTATGTTGTGAGCTTGAAATTAGTGCCAATTACAGACTAGTGTGATCTGTACCATATCTGTGACCATAGCACTTTGACAGGTGCATGCAAAAAACACCATATTATTTCCCTTCTCTGTGCAAAATATACTGTACAGTATATTGGATGAAAGATGGGGGCTAGGTATAGTTGACAATTATACACAGAAGATGTGAAGTCATCCACTATTTGTCCATTGAGATTTATTTCTTCAGCTGTTGGCATTCACAGCCACTACAGTGGGCCATGAAAACTGCTGTAGCCCTAATTGGTTTACTTCCTCTTTGTTTCCCTGCAAAGGTAAAGCATAATGGACTACTATGCATCACATAGTAGTCCATTATGGGTCACTTACCTGACACAGGAGCCAGCAAAGTCACCGCTGTCCCCTTGTGTAGGGAGCCTCCATCTTCCTGGTGGGTCTCGCGGCTCCGGCGCTGTCATTTGACTGCGCCGCAATGACGCATGCGCGCGGGAGGCGCCACTCGCCGTTGAGAGCGGCTTTCTCAGTGCGCCTGCACAACGCTGTCTCCGGTGCATGCGCCGTAGACAGCGGTGCCTGTCTTTTGTCAAATATCTCCTAAACGTGTAGGTTTAAGAGATATTTCTTTGACCTACAGGTAAGCCTTAATCTAGGCTTACCTGTAGGTCCAAGTGGTTTGTAAGGGTTTACAACCACTTTAACAAAGTGAATTCAACCTTCTAAAGAGTGCCTGTGTAGCATCTTCCTTAACCATAGGAGGAAACCATCTCCACATTTACCCATATAACCCTTGCTCTAAACACACACACAATTTTGACCGAGAACAATTTTTGCTGCACACCCGGAATGCGTTTCTCTGCTGCTTGCCACATTTCTAAATCGTCAGAAAGTTTACCACAAGATATGCTTTCATTTACATTTTAAAAATACCTATTGATCCTGCAACTAAATTCCACTTTATGCTGCCTCCTGTGATGGGAAGACAACAATGCTGTACTACCCCTAAATTCAGAGGAGCATTGTCACCCTCATATAGGCTGTGCCTGCTTGCACTATGGTGGTATAATCCATACCCTGCAAAGTCTTCTATCAGCACTTTCCCTGCTAATTCCCAAGCCTGTAGCTTACCAATCAATAGTCACATCTAACTATACCCATTGCTTTCTGGATTGACAGCACTTCCGGTGCTACTAAAACCTTCCCAATGTAGGCTAGTGTCTAGAAAGGGGAGTGTGTGACCTGTTTTGTATCTCACACAGGAGTCTTTGTACATAATTTAAGAACATCATATTTCACTTCATAACCTAGTGAGATCTCAGTGCTTGGTTGTTGTGTATTCGCAGACATGTCACAGGGAAATCAGCCGTTCCACAAAGGAGACAGAGCATTCAAGTAAAGAGCATTTTTGTATTGCAGGCTTTGAGAAGTATGCTCTGCCCATTGGCTTTTTTAATGTATCATACATCACTGCTGAAGCAGAACATCAATACATGGACAGCAATGTTTGGTCTCTGCATGTGACAGCAATGCCTTAACTGTAAAAAGTAGAAGTAGGGAGACCTCCATACGGTATTGTCTGGAAAACGTATACAAAGAATTCTGCCTAAAAAAGAAGATTTTTTTTTATTTATTTTTTTAAATACATGCCTTTATCGGCAGGTAAAAATTACATATAAAAGGAATAGAAATGTATCCTTCTCATTAGTCCATGTTCATTAAAGAACTGACTATGCACAAATATATACACCTGATATGATCCATACATTAGTAAATTATTTTCTGTACACACCAATCACTTTTCGTAACAAATGTACTTACTTTTTCCTCTCCTTTTCCCTTTTTAGGGTCTGTGATCCTCCTGCTTGTTGTGCTTGGGACTGGAGTAATTCTGTTGCGGTCTTGCGTTTCTTGAATTCGTTGACTTCATCCTCCAGACTTTTCTTTTTATCCTCAAGCTTCTTCTTCTCCTCCTGGTGTAATTTCTTCAAGCGGTCAAACTTTTCATGAAGCTTTAAAAAAATTGATTTAAAAAACACATCAATGATCACATCGGATCAAGAACTTTTCCAGAGCAGAAAGAGTTAGCAGAATTCATTTGTTTACTTATGTATTCTTGCCCAATTATACTAGAAAAGCTACAATCAGAATGTAATTACTTATGAATGCTTCAAGAGAACTAGATGCTATTGAAATCAGCAAAAAGTTATTAAAATTGAGCAGGGACCCCCCCCGGCCGGCGGGGACGGTCGGGATCGCTTCAGGAGCGATCGGGGATGAGGGGACGGCCAGTGGTTTCTGGCCACCCCCTCGCGATCGCTCCTGGCGAATCAGATGCTTCCTCTGTCTGTGTCAATCAAAACACAGGCAGAGGAAGTGATGTCACGCTCGGTGCGCCGGTCTATGTGACCGGAACGCCGAGCTGTGAACGTCTAAAGGTTAGTGCACCAACAGTACACTGACACCAGTACACATAGGCACACAAAAAACCCCCCTGTCACCCCCAGATCACCCCCCAGATCACCCCCTCCCCCCCCAGTCACAGTGTCACTAATTGCAGTGATCATTTTTTTACTGATCACTGCATTTTGTGTCAGTGTGACTGTAATAACTGTCAGTGCAGTTTGTTTTAGGTCCAAGGTAGCCCCCTACCCCCCCTAATAAAGGTTTAACCCCTTGATTGCCCCCCAGGTAACCCTTTCACCCCCTTTTGCCAGTGTCACTAAGCGATCGTTTTTCTGATCGCTGTATTAGTGTCGCTACTGTCGCTAGGTAACCATTTTTTTTTTTTAGGTACACCGCCATGTTTATATAGGTTCATAAAATAGGTTTATAGGTCAGGTACCCCCATATTACAACCTAAATAAAGGTTTAACCCCTTGATTGCCCCTAGAGTTAACCCTTTCACCAGTGATCACTGTATAACTGTCACTGGTGACTGATATCAAACTTTTCCCAGGTGAAAGCATGGGGGCAGCAGGGGGGGGGAGGAGCGATTGGCTCCTAATGCCACGTACATACGGTCGAAATTCCGACGTGTGTACACGGCATAACTTTTGCGGGAGGATGCCCCATGCATCGGCATATATAAATGGTGCATGTATGCCCATCATTAGAAGTGGGTGGATGAAGGAGGTATTTCTAATGGTGGGCATACCCACCAATCAATCTCTTTTTTTCGTTCAGCCAGAGGCTGCATGAAAAAAAAAGATTACAATATATGTCCAGTATGTTGCTGGACTTTGAATGGTTATACCAGAATGATGCCTGCAGGTTTAGGTATCATCTTGGTATCATTCTTTTCAGCCAGTGATCGGCTTTCATGTAAAAGCAATTCTAGCGGGTAATTAGCCTCTAGACTGCTTTTACAAGCAGTGGGAGGGAATGTCCCCCCTCCCGGATATAAACCGCGCCATTGGGAAATTAGGAAAGCATTTTATCACACCAATCTTGGTGTGGTCAGATGCTTGAGGGCAGAGGAAAGATCTAGGGTCTAATAGACCCCAATTTTTTCAAAAAAAAAGAGTACCTGTCACTGCCTATTGCTATCATAGGGGATATTTACATTCCCTGAGATAACAATAAAAAATCATAACAAAGAAAAAAAATGGAAGGAACAGTTTAAAAATTAAAATAAAAAAAGCTAAATAAATAAAAAAAAAACCAAAAAAAAAAAAAAAAAAGCACCCCTGCCCCCCTTTCTCTTGCGCAAAGGCGTACACAAGCGTTGGTCTGGCGTCATATGTACTTATGCATGTGAGGTATCACCGCGAAGGTCAGATCGAGGGCAGTAATTTTAGCAGTAGACCTCCTCCGTGAATCTAATGTGGTATGTAAAGGCTTTTAAAAATGTATGTAGTTTGTCGCCACTGCGTGTTTGTGCGCAATTTTAAAGCATGCAAAAAAAAAAAGTTATTAAATATTGAGCAGGTAATTCTTGTAAATTATTTAAAAAAAAAAAAAATCTTATGTATTCTTGCCCAATTATACTAGAAAAGCTACAATCAGAATGTAATTACTTATGAACGCTTCAAGAGAACTAGATGCTATTGAAATCAGCAAAAAGCAGCTGAATTATTAATGTAGCGCCATAACCCCCTGAGGGGCAGCTGAATTTTCCGAGCTTACCGATTACCTCCTACAGCTCGTTACTCGTTGTCCTGGTCTAGGGGTTCCCTAAACTGGGACGTGACCTTGGGAAGATATAGTGGGTCTTATCTCACCACTCTATCTTCCACTACCAACAAAAAAGGCTCCTAAATTGATAGGGCCTGCAGGTCGCTTACCCTTCTGGCTGTAGTGATGGCCAGTAAAAAGGCTAACTTAAGCGTCAAATTTTATTGAGATCTCCTGAGCGGGTTCGAAAGGCGCGTTTGTCAACGCCTCCAGGACCACCGTTAGATTCCATTGTGGGAATCCATTCATTTTTACGGGGGTTAACCTCTCCCTTGCTAGTAGAAATCTCTTAATCGGGGGCTCTAGTGGGAGCCTCTGGTCCAGTAATAGACAGGGCTGCTATCTGTACCTTCAGGGTATTCGGGGCAATCCCCTGATCCACCCAAGCTTGTAAGAATTCAAGTACCACTGGTACCGAAGGATTAGAAACCTCTATCCTGGCACCAGTGTGAGAAAAAAATTCCAGATTCTTGAGTAGATCTTCCTAGTGACCGGTTTCTGGCTACCTAGGAGGGTCTCAATTACTCTATCGGAGTATCCCTTGTCTCTGAGAATCTCCCTCTCAAGAGCCATGCAGTCAACTTGAAGAACCCCGGGGTCGGGGTGAAGGACTGGCCCTTGTAGAAGGAGATCCTGCCTGGGCGGGAGAGGGAGTGGAGGAGAAACCAACCATTTTCTCAGAGTAGCAAACCATGTCCTCTTTGGTTACCATGGGGCTATCAGGATCAGCTTGTACGCTGAGTGGGCCAGCCTCTGTAGAACCCAAGGTATTAAGGCTAGTGGAGGGAAAGCATATGCTAGGTGGCAATCCCAGTACTGAGATAGAGCATCCACTCCCTGCGACCCCGCCCCCCCCCCCCCTCTCTGATGAGAGAGAAAAAAAAACACTCCACCTTTCTGTTCCCTCTGTGGGCGAAAAGGTCCATCTCCGGAAATCCAAACCTGTGACCTATCTGGAGGAATATGTCCTGGTTTAATTCCCATTCCCCCTGGTGGATATGCCGTCGGCTTAGGAAATCTGCCACCACATTGGCCGTCCCCTTTATGTGGACCGCTGATATGGACTGAAGGTTTCCTTTGGCCCAATTTAAAATATCCAAAGCCAGGTTCAGTAGTTTTCTGGACCTCGTGCCACCCTGACGGTTCAGATAAGAGACAGCTGTCACGTTGTCCGACAGGACTTGGACCTCTAGTCTCTGAATCCTGCCTCCGAAAGCCTTCAAGCCACTGCAAGGAGCTCCCTGTGGTTGGAGGAAGCCCTTGCTTGGGTCGGGCTCCAGGATCCCTGTGCTTTGAGGTCCCCCAAGTGAGCGTCCCAACCCCAAGCACTTGCATTGGTGGTAATCCTTATAGGGTTCCACTGGGCCCAGGGACGACCCAGCGTGAGCCTGTCCTGACCCAGCCACCAATTTAGGGAGGCCCTTACCCTTGAAGCTGAGCCCAGGGAACCACTGGAATACTGGAATACAGGAGGTCATCAAGCCTAGGACCCTCATAACCCGTCTGAGAGAAGTCCCTGTGTTCCGTTAGAGAAGAGATTGCTGTTACCACTTTTAACCTTTTTTCCTCTGGGAGAAAATGTTTAAGCCCCTGCATCCACCAATTATCCTAGGAAGGTTTTTATTTGGGATGGTACGAGAGATGATTTCTCCTGGTTCACTATCCAGCCCAAGGTTTCCAAAGTGAGGATCACTCTGTCTACGTCTGCTCTCACTTGTTCTAGAGACTGCCCATAGATCAGGAGGTCATCTAGATAGGGTATAAGGGATACCCCCTGTAGATGCAGGTAAGCTACAACCTCTCCCAGGACCTTTGTGAACATTCTTGGGCTTGCAGTTAATCCAAAGGGAAGAGCTCGGAATTGTCAGTGTTGTATTCCTTTGCTCGTAAGGACTGCGAACCTCAACTGGGATTGTTGTTCCCGGGCAAATCGGGACATGGAGATACGCATCCCTCAAATCTATTGTGGCCATAAAAACATCCGTTAATAAATGCCTGCGTACAGAGTATATGCTCTCCACCCAAAAGTTTGCCAATCCCTGCAAGTTGTCCATCAACCCTGCTGCACTCAAGGGATCCTTGGGGAGATGGGTCAGGATAAATTTTGAGGGGGGGGGGGGGGGGGAGTTCCAGCCGATATCCCCCTGTCAGAATCTGCAATATATAGGGGCTTTCACTGAGGGACAAAGCGAGAAAGTCTCCCCCCTACCCTGACACTGGCATCACTTTGACTGCTGGTGTCTTTAGGTCCAGAAAAGAGCAGCCCACCCTTCTGTATGCTCTTTCCTTTCCCCCACCTTCTATTCCTGTCCTTGAATTGGCCCTGGCATGAAAAAAAACATTTTGCCTTTCCCTCTCCTGACTCTTACCGGGAACTTTTTCCCCTTCTCCGCCGATCGTGATGAGACCTGATCCATGCCAGGCCCAAAAAGCTGGGAACCCTTAAAAGGGCAACCCGCAGAGACGTGACCTGGACATATGGCCCCCTTCCCACGATTTAACCCACACGGCCGTCCTTGCAGAGTTAAGGAGGGATGCTGACTTAGCCGTGGTCCTGACAGTTTCCACTGCCGCATCTGCCAAGTATGCCACAGCCTTGCTTATTATCTCTAGAAAGTCTGTGACTTCTTTGGAATTATTCCCTCTAGTAACATGGCCAGACAGCCTGCCCAGCCAAGCATCCACATTCCTTGCTACGCAGGCTGACGCTAAGGCAGGAGCCAGGGCTGCCGCATTGGCATCCCACGCTCTTAGCAGTAGCGTTTCAGCCCTTCTATCCATTTGGTCTTTGGTGAAGAGTCTAATGCCGCGTACATACAGTCGGAATTTCCGACAACAAATGTTCGATGTCCGACCGTGTGTATGCTCCATCGGACATTTGCTGTCAGAATTTCCTACAATAAATGTTTGAGAGCAGGTTCTCAAATTTTGTGACAACAAAACTTGTTGTCGGAAATTCTGATCGTGTGTACACAATTCAGATGCACAAAATTCCGCGCATGCTCGGAATCAAGCAGAAGGGCCACACTGGCTATTGAACTTCATTTTTTTTCAGCTTGTTGTACGTCGCAGCGCTCTTGACGTTCGGAATTTCCGAACAACATTTTTGTGACCGTGTGTATGCAAGGCAAGTTTGAGCCAACATCCATTGGAAAAAAATCCAGGGTTTTGTTGTTGGAAATGTCCGATCGTGTGTATGAGCTCATAAGGATGAGCTTGGACGTGTTATTTGGAGATAGCTATAGATATATTCTCCAAATAACACGCCCAAGCTCATCCTTAGTGGCGCTAGGGGATTCGTTGGGGGCCACAAAAGAGATATATTTCACACAAATTTCTCAATGAACTACCAGGGCGCTGACCAGTCTAACACAGAGCACTTGCAGATAAGTTAACAGAGTGATGACTTCACACGTGTGCAACTGCTTCTTCACCACCCAGTCACAGGCTTAACTCCAAATCCTGTTTTTTTTTTTCCAGGGGATTCAAGCCACGAGTTCTCAGACTGATGTGGGGTTCTCCTTACAAAAACAAAGTTTCTCTAACATGTAGTTATGTTTTAAGTCAAACAAGTACCTCTTTTTCTGCTTCTTTTAATTCTGCTTCCTTCTCTTTAACCCTTTGCACAAACATTTGTCTCATTTCTTCCTCTTTCTTCTGTAATTCACCCAAAAACTCATTTCTTTTTGCTTCATACGTCTCTTGTAGGCTAAATACAGAAAAATAAATAACATTTGTATGCAATGTTTTAAAACAGGATGGGTTAAGTCCAGGTATAGTAGGCCTATATATTGCACTCAGTACCTTAACACTGGGACCTAAAATTGATGAGAACAAAGCCATACAAAAGAACAGAACAGGATACCTTACAAGGGACAGAATATTTATTTATACTTCCAGCTACATTGCCATCTACACTATATTACCAAAAGTATTGGGAAGCCGGGCCCTTAGGGATGCTCGGGCCCCTTACAACAGTATTGCCTGTACCCCCCCTGATGGCAGCCCTGGATTGAGGTCAGAACTTTGTGCAGGCCAGTCAAGTTCTTCCACCCAAAACTTGCTCATCCATGCCTTTATGGACCTTGCTTTGCACACTGGTCCAAAAAAATGGGTTCAGCTAATGTATGCCCAGATACACCCCAATTTGCGTAGTTTTTGCTTTCTGAAACAAAAATGTAATTTATATATTGCACTCAGTACCTTAACACTGGGACCTAAAATTGAGGACAAAGCCATACAAAAGAACAGGATACCTTACAAGGTCTAACTACATTGCCATCTACACTATATTACCAAAAGTATTGGGACACCTGCCTGTAAAACGCACATGAACTTTAATGGCATCCCAGTCTTAGAATGTAGGGTTCAATATTGAATTGGCCCTCCCTTTGCAGATACAACAGCTTCAACTCTTCTGGGAAGGCTGTCCACAAGGTTTAGGAGTGTCTATAGGGATGCATTATGTAGAGGGATGGATGATGCCGGGCATTCATTGTGGAGAGGGATAGATGATGCTGGGCGTAGATGGGCATACTAGAGGGATGGATGATGCTGGGTGGGGATGAGGATGGAGCTGCATTGTGAAAAATCAATGAGGATGATGATTCTGGGTGGGAATGAGAGTTACTTAGTGAAGAGTCTCTCCACAATGTAACTCTTATCACCACCGTCATCATCCTCATCTATGCAACTCCATCATGCTACCTTGTCAGCCTCGGGTGACCGTGTCCCATCCAAGGAATAAGGGAGCGAGTCCAAATCTACGGCGGGGGGGGTTGGTACAGGCAGCAGCACACCCAAACTCTCTGTGACTTACCCTCCATGCTGCTCTCTTATACCTGCATGTGCCTGAGAGAGCTGGCTGGCCACACCCCCTGCCCGAATCGCAGCCAATCAGATTGCAATCTAACCTAGCAGCAGCCAGCATGTTCCGCCTTAGCTGGGAAGGAAGCAGAGCGAGGGCTGACCTCGATCACCTGCCTGGAGAGGGAGGGAGGGGGGGGGGGGGGTGGTGGTGGGGGTGTGTGCTAGTGCATGGCGGAGGAGGCTGACTGGCATCGCTAATGGACACTGATTTGTAGCACTTGTGGGCACTGATTGCTGGCATTGGTGGGCACTGATTGGAGACACCATATTGCTATATTGTAATCAAGGCACTGGTGATCAGTGCCCCGATTACATTCCTAAAGGTCCCCCTGCGTGGAGATGCCACTGATCGTCTCTTCTCGCCACACACTATCAGTGTGAGGCGATTACCAGCATCTTCGCGTTCACATGTGACCGGCTGTGATTGACATGGACACGGCTCTTTACAGAGATCGTCTGTAGCAACATGGCGCGGCTGCAATAGCCGTGCTGTGCCCCCCAGTTGGCATGCAAGAGCGGCCGTTTTGGGACGCCATTATATGACAGCGTCCCAGAATGAGAGCTGCACCTTCCCGCCGTCATTTGACGGTGGGCAGGCGGCAAGCAGTTAAAGTGTTACTAAACCCAGTAATATGAAAATAGTTAATCTGCGCCCCCCCATACACACACAGCTTATAAATCTTTTTTACAATAAAATATTGCCACTATATACCTTTTTGCCTGATATGTATAACACGGTCAGTGATAAACTGCAGAGTTTCTCCAGTGCCTATATACACGCCCACATGTGTGATGTCAATATCATGTGACCTGTCTAGCTCTGAGAACAAGTAATTATTCTCTCCAGCATAAAAGACACAACTGAGCTAGTGCAGGTTGGCTACTCTGCCTGTGTTTGTATGTACAATGGTGCACTATCTAAAAACAGTCTTTACACAATGCAGAGGATTAACCCCTTAAGTTCCACAGTGAGTATAACAAGCATTCTATGCTGCATATAAAGAATAATTTTACTGTTGGGGGTTTAGTAACACTTCAAAAGTTACCTACCCCTGCTAGAAATTATTTTTTGCAAAAATATCAATACCTGAATGGTTTACAGTCAGGGTCGGTGTCTTTAAAGCCCATTTCATCCATCTTGCACCGTCGGTACAACTCATAATGATGCGTGTGTGTCTGTTCCCGTAGATCTTCCATGTTCACCCGTATAAGCATTTCTCGTAACTTCACAAAGTCACAGTGCGATTCATTTTCAACTGGAAGAAAAGAAAGACCGCAGTAAGAAGTTTAGATGTACACACAAGTAGGTCTCTGTCAAATAGCAAGCAATGGGTTACAACTTTAAAGTGGGATCAAACCCAAAACTATTTTTATTTTTTTTACATATTGCAGTTTACCAATTCTTACATGTGGTGGCTGCATTTGTTTGTTTTTTTAAGCTTTTTCCCCTCTGTTTTCACCTGGCGATCTAACCAGTAACACTTACTGTATTAGGATGCCTACAGTCAACAAAAGAAGCAACAGAGACATCTTTGGACAGCAGAATTTCCAGTCTGGGGGGAGGGTAGTATTAGATGTACTGGCATATTTAGATACACTAACAAACTGAAACAAAAATCCAGAAAATACTTTTTAAGCAGTTACAGCTACAGGTTTTTTTTCCCCCCTTTTGGAGGAAACAGTTTTACATAAATAAAAGCTGATTTTAAGCGCCTCAGTTAGTTGTTTGTCTCAACCCAATGCTACATCTGTAGGACAGCTTGTTCTGTTGAAAAACAGACTTAATGGCCTGATCACCAGGTGAAAAGAAAAAAAAAAAAAAAAAGGGAAAGAAAGCCTAAAAATAAAAAACAAATCCAGCCATGACATAAGAAATCGGTAAGCTGCAATAATAATAATAAAAATGTTTGAGAGAGATTTTTTTTATTCCAATATATATATATATATATATACACATATATATATATATATATATATATATACATATATATATATATCATGTGAAATGTTTTAATTTTATTTTTAATTTCTGGGAACACATTCAATTTAAAATACTTTTTCCTTTTTCTTGGGCTTTGTCTGAAGTTACAGCATTAAACACTTATCAGCATTAGTTTGCAACAGGTTGCCAATTGTTTACAGTAGCAGGTTACTTATTCAGAGCCACGAAAGGGAATATTTCCATGTGGAAAATGGAGGATTCAGGCCCAACCAGCAAAAGTCTACAGAAAATAAACAAATCAACCAAATACCTTGAACAGTGCCCCATGGGTATTGCCGGACCTTCATCATTTTGCTTCCAATTTTGGCTTCCTCTGTGCTCCCAACAACTGCAAACGGTAAGTGAGCCTGCAGAAACCAAAAGTGTTAAAGTGAAACTTCACTCTCTCCGTCAACACTGATTATTTTTAATCCTCATGCTGCTAGCATTAGTAAGTAGATAGGAAAGTACCGTATATACTCGAGTATAAGCCGAGTTTTTCAGCACATTTTTTTGTGCTGAAAGCGCCCCCCTCGGCTTATACTCGAGTCAAGCTCTTTTCTGCAGCAAAAAAATGACATTTTCCGACTTGACTTTGCAGCCCCGTATCTCGGGCCACTTGGTGCTAGGAACCATGTATCGTTTGCCCTTACTCAAGATGGCCACAGCCATAAATGCTAGGTGGTTATTTTTTAATGTAATTTCTCAACAAAATAAAAAAATCGAAACATAGATGGATGGGGTAGTTTACTTTGAATATTAAAAATAAATTAACTAGAGAGTTGTCGATTTGTGGTTCTCAGATGCAGTGAAGTTCTGCTTTAAAATGGCAACAAAACAATGCAAACGTTAATTCATAAAAGTAGAATATATACAAAATTTTATTCAGGTTCATTTTTTAATATTTACATTCTTCATGAAAAGGTATATGTAGCAGTTTATCAAAGAATATAGTCTGGAGAACACTTACATTCATTGTTCCATTAATTTCTGCCACAGTTTCATCATCCGTGGGAAACTGATAGATCTGTACACCATTACTGACCAACTCACTCGTGATTTTAATCTTAAATTTAGTGAGCTCATTTTTGGAAATGGAGTCTGATTTTGCAATGATAGGAATGATGTTAACCTGCAGAGGAAAATGAAATGCACCACAGTTTAGTATCACGTATGTGCCAGCCTTTACCACGCATGTACAATCATGGAGCCTGGTAAAGGGCTTGTTTGAATGTGATGAATGATTGGATTTAAAATCAAACAATCATGCTTTTTTCAAATTAAATTGTGCAACACTGCAATAACGAACATGGTATGCGTAATTATCCTCAGTTAAATGATTTATAAAAGCATTGAATAAAATGTCAACTCCTAACCTGTGCTTACTATGAAATCTGAAGGGAGCAACCAAGCTGAATGATAGACAGCTTATGCTATATATAATCTCTGTGGTGCCCCAGGGCACCTTCCTGTGGGAAGACCCAAACGCCTAGACTTCCATCTCATAACAGAGACTAGGCACCGTGTACATCCTAAAAACTCCTCTGATATTCATCTGGTGATCAGAAAATCTTATTAAAGTGCGTTAGTGTTTTTTTTTATTTTTTATAAAGTGTATAATTATACGTGCATGTACAGTGTATCCATATCTGAATTCTGCTATACAATGCTACACGATGGTTGCTCTTTGCACAATGCAAGTCTATGAGCCATCCAACACCTAGAATGCACTTCCTGTGCTGATGATATTTTAAATTCAGAGACAAAGAGATTATACCGAGCTCTCTAGCTGAAAATCTTTAGATCAGACATGTCCAAAGTCCAGCCGCGTTCCGTTGAAATATGGCCCCACTGGTAATTTGGATAGCTAGTATATATAATTATTAATAATAATAATAGATATCCATCTACCTATATCTTTTTTGTGGCCCCCAACGAATCCCCGAGCACTGCTCAGGACTAAGGAGGAGCTCAGGCGTTATCACAACTACACGTGCCCGAGTCTGCCAGCGTGCAGCGCTAAGCACGGAGACATTTCCTGGTCCGCAGCTGCAGAGATCGGGAAATATCTCAGTGCCTGTGATTGGCACTGCCAGCTTCCCGGCGGGCTCAGGCACGTGGGAGTCGTGAACATGCCCGAGCTCATCCTTAGTCCTGAGCGGCGCTCAGGGATTCGATGGGGCCACAAAAGAGATAGATATACAATCTCCAAATAACACGCCCAAGCTCATCCTAAAGCAGGGTTGTCCAAACTTTTTTCAAAGAGGGCCAGATTTGATGAAGTGAACATGCGTGAGGTCCGACCATTTTGCCTGACATTCTTTGAACCATTAAAATTCTGTCCAAGTGTGTTCGCTCGAGCACTAATACACTGCCCAACAAGAATGCTCTCGCCTTTGTGGCTGTGTTCGAGTTAGGCTGCATTCATACCTGAGCGTAGCATTTTCAGTCCGAAAATCGCGCGAATTGCGGCATTTACTGTGTTTTACCGCGATTTTGTGCAGAGCAAAAGGTCACCAATGTAAAAAGAAGAAAAAACGCCCAAATCTGCCCGATTCGAGCGACAAAAAAGGGTCCGGAACTTGTTTGAGCTTCAGGCGTAGGGCTTCAGGCGTTTTGGAGTGGAGATGTGAACCATCTCCATAGAGAATAATGTATTTTTTCCCATCTAGCGTTTTGTAGCTTCAGGCGACAAAACGCTCAGGTGTGAATGCAGCCTAAAGAGATGAGCTCAGGCATGTTATTTGGATATACCGTATTTATTGGCGTATAACACACACCTTCACTTTAAGAGGGAAGTTTCAGGAAAAAAAAATTAAAAAATTGTAAATGTAATCTAAACTGTGAAGCAAAATAAGGGTCAGTGCCTATCTGCAGCCTGACAAGTGCCATGAATGCAGCACCCCCATTGCCATAAGTGCAGCCCTGCCATTGCCAGGAATGTAGCACCCACCATTGCCAGGAATGCAGCACCCACCATTGCCAGGAATGCAGCCCGATTGATGCCCATCCACAAAAAAATATGTCCAAAAAATCAGGCAGGCCGGACTTTGGACATGACTGTTCTAAAGCTTCGCACACACGGTACAATTGTTGGCCAACCGAGCGTCTGATTTTTGTCAAAAGTGCGTGTGCCAGGATCTGGTCTTGCATACCAATTGTACACAATTGTCGTGCAACAAACACGAACGTAGTGACATACTACAAGGAATTTCAGCTCTTGAGCGCCATCTTTTGTGCCCCTTCTGCTCATTTTGGGGAGCATCAATTCCGAGCATGCGTGTTTAGGACGGGGCATCTGCACACTAATTTTATTATAATATATATATATATATATATATATATATATATATATATATATATATATATATATATATATATATATATATACACACACACACACACACACACATATATACATACACACACACACACACACAAACCGTATGACTTTCTATACTTTGCTGCTATGGGCTCTAGCCCGAGATCTTTTGCAGACCTAGCAACGCCCCTGGTGGTTCATGGTTTCTTGCACCGGGGCCCTGAAGATTCTAGTTACGCCACTGGATGAATACATTGTAAAATCTCAGTTAATGTCAGTTGGTCTAAATCAGTTATAAATATATTTATACTTGGTGTTATGTTCCTGTACATATTTTTTTAACTTAAAAAAGTTGACAGACAACCTCTATTACCAATAATATGTAATAATGTACTTTACAATGTTCCTGACATACATTTCTGCTTCCTGGATGGCCTTCAGATATGAAAGGCAGAGGGAATTAACACCTGTTCAGATTTGTCATCCATGTGAAATGAAAAGTATGCCTTTTGCACTAAACGTTGCATAAAAGTTAATTTGCATTTAATTTTAATGGTTCAAAAAAAGTTTGGACACCCCTGCATTAAGGTAAAAAAGAAGTTTAGAACCACTTTAAAAGGCCTCGTTCACACCATCTGTTCATAAAAAAAAGTCACACCATAGATGCATAAAAACTGATTGAAAAAAAAAAAAAAACATACATTTGACTTGGATAGGCTTGTTCACACCATGTGCAGAGACATGCATATTTATTACGTACGTCTCAGCAAAGACACAAAGAAAACGTCTTTCTATGTGTCCTGTTCACACCATACCACACGTTGCAGATTCCTGTGCAAAAAATAAATTAAAAAAATCTGCACATGATACAGTATTGTGGTGTGCACAGGGCACATAAAAAGGAAAAAAATAAAAACGTTTCTTTGTGCCCTTGCAGAACGTGTGCAGAAAAACTCAGCCATTTTTTTCCGTAAAAAAGCTCCACACAAAGTACGAATTGTACAGATATTTAGCCCGCTATGACCATTGCCAACAAAAGTGTATTTGCAGAATGATAGTCTTTAACATTAGGAGGTCATAAATCAGGCATACTGGATTAGCTAGCCCAGTTATATGTAGCCATGTATGTGGCCACTGCCCAAGCTGCTTGAGATAAACATCCCATGCCCAGATCTGTAATAACGGTTTAGATATACAGTACAAATGGCTAAACCAAAAAGAAATGTAGGTGCTCCTTATTCTATCTACAATACTTCTACTTTCCTACGTGGGCAACACATGTATGGCTAATATTTTAGCACATGAGCAGGGCCCTGTGAGCGCGCTTGTACGGAAACGTATTGTAACTGTACAGTCTTCCTTTATTTGGTAAAGCATTGGTACTAGACATGTGTAATTCGTTTCGCTTTTTTTTCGCTTTTTTTTTGTTTGTTTTCGTACGAATGAACGAATCGAACGAATCGTTCGAATCATTCGAACCGAACGAATCCGAAAAAAACTAAATTAGAAACAACGAATGTACGAATGAAGAAAATCCCAAAAAAACGAAAAAAAAAAGGAACAACAAAAATGAACGGAAAAACTCGTACATTCGTAACTTTTTTTTTTGTTGAATTGGTAATTTTCCGTGTCCCTTAGAATGGTGCTGCTTAACGTGCTTCGAATAGATTGAACGAAAAAATTTGTAACTTTTTTTTTTCGTATTTTTTTTTTCCGATTCGTAAATTATTAAAATGTAATAATAGCATACACATTACATAAAATTATGAATTATGCTCCGATTACGAATCTACGAATGTACGAATAACTACAAATGCGTCCGAATTTCGAATAAACGAATGAACGAAAATTAAACTAACGAAAAAACGAATCAACAAAAAATAACTCTTACCAATGTACGAATCGTTACGAATACGAACACCGAACGACTTACGAATGTACGAATCGTTACGAATCAACGGAAACGAAAAAAACAAAACAAAAATAAACAAATTTTTTTGTTGTGCACATGTCTAATTGGTACTATATCAATCCTGTAAAATAATACATTAAATAGGAGACGGCTGTGCAATCTTAGCCTGTTTTCCGACACTGACCTTGCTGTCCAGTTTCTTCATAGTGACCAGGTCTATAGATTTCAGGGAATGGCCAGTGGGGGCAATGAAGTACAGGCACGCATGAATACGAGAATCGTGGTAGTTATGAAGAACTCGCTTAATCTTCAGCTCTTCCTGCAAGTAGGCTTCATACTGGGAGTCAATGAACTCAACAATGGACTTGTAACTAAGATAAAAATGGACAAGTGTGTGGGTATTTACAAACTTTTATAACCTAGTCACATGTATATGGTGTCCACTTTGATTGGTAGAAATTACCTTAAGAGCCGGATCACACTAAGGCATTACGCCCTTCAGCGCGACTGCCTCAGGCGACCTGCAAACAACTTCAGCGGTGACTTGCAAAACGACTTCTATATAGAAGTCAATGCAAGTCGCCTGAAGTTGCCCCAAAAGTAGTACAGGAACCTTTTTCTAAGTTGGAGCGACTTGAGTCGCTCCTATTAGAACGGTTCCATACTACAGAACGGGATGCGACTTGTCAGGAGGCTAAGTCGACTGATGAGTCGCCCGTGTGAGCCGGCTCTTAAGATTTACTGCACAAAGTTCACTAGAGGGGCCAATATGAAAAGTCACAGGACGTAATATGAAGGCAATATCCAAAACAGATCCCCATTACATCTTCAGTATGGCAGATAATAAAAATAAAAAAATAAAAAAGCAGCAACTGGCTGCTATAAGCAACTTCAAACGTCCAGGATTTTAGTTTTTGGCTTGGAAGTGCATGCATTAGTACAATTAATATACAGTTAAGTTTATACAGGAAATTTTTACATTAATAACGCCATATTAGTACCTACCTATGACATATCTGCTATGCGTTTTCTCAGTTATTGAACTCCAGCCAAATCACTAAAATACCCATCTAAAATTTATGTGTGAACTGGATTACCTGAATATTCATGGTTCTGTTCATCGACATATCTCCACTGCAACAAATACAGAGGAGGGTGACACACTTCCTATATTACAGCTAAGAATATCATGGGGTCACCTACTTGTTCCAGCCTATTGACTGGACAATGAAAAAGCAGCAGCTCACTGATGAAATCAAATCTGTGCTCTCCTCTAATGCCCCGTACACACAGTCGGATATTCCGATGGTAAAAGTCAGATCGGATTATGTTGTCGGAAAATCCGATCGTGTGTGGGCTTTTTCCGTCGGAAAAAATTTGAGAGCAGGATCTCAAATTTTCCGACAACAAAATCCGATCAGACTTTTTCCGATCGTGTGTAGGGAATTCCGACGGACAAAGTGCTACGCATGCTCAGATCAAATTACGAGACCAAAGCTATTGGCTACTAGCCTCTACGTAGTACGCAACAAACGTCACCACGTTCGTAACGATCGGATTTTCCGACAACTTTGTCCGACCGTGTGTATGCAACACCAGTTTTGGACAAAATCCGTCTAAAAAAAATAAATAAAAATAAAAATAAAAAAAAAAAAAAAAATCGGACGGATTTTGTGGTCGGAATTTCCGACTGTGTGTACGGGGGCTTAGGACTTATTGACATGGACGCAATATACTCTGAACAGCGTATGGTTATGCACTCTTCTATAGGCCCATTCAAACTGGTGCTTTAATATTATATATATATATATATATATATATATATATATATATATATATATATATATATATATATATATATATATTATATATATATATATATATATATATATATATATACACACAGAACTGCAATTTCATCCATATTTTTGCTGTATGCATGTAAAGGTTTGTGCTAATGCTTACATGTGTACAAGCAGAAAGCATTCAGAAACGCTATTGAAAGCCACCGATTGGAGATTCATAAATGACAGCTCGAGGTCATTCTGCCCATACATGGTGGGTGACTCAATGACTGATTCAGACGGACAGCGTGTAATCAGCAAGTACCACAGGTTACACATTGTTGCTATTGACCCTAACAGCTGCAGCCAATAGTGTCGCTGTACATGTGTAAATGTTGCACAAAACATTAACATGTATACAGTGAACAAACAAACCAAAGAAGGGGGGGAGGGGAATAGTGGAAAAAGGGAAAGAGAATAAGGAATAGGTAAAGTAACAGAAGTAGTTATATTTTTGTAAAAAAAAAAGTAAATATATATATATATATATATATATAAATATATATATATATATTTTATATATATATATATATATATATATATATATCTTTATATATATATATATATATATATATATATATATATATATATATATATAATGTGAAAAGGAGAAGGGTACAAAAATGAACTGCAATGTATGTATACAGTGAATTTACCAATTAGGCGACTTCTGAAGGCAATTGGTTCCACTAGATTTAAGTTAGGGGTATCAGAGTAAAGGGGGCTGAATCCAAAATGCACACCACACTTTTTACATATTTGTAAAAAAATAAATAAAAATTGAAAACCATTTTCCTTTCACTTTACAATTATCTGCCACTATGTGTTGGTCCATCACATAAAATCCCAATAAAATACATTTACGTTTTTTGGTTATATGACAAAATGTGGAAAATTTCAAGAAGGTATGATACTTTTTCAAGGCACTGTTTAAGGACCGCACTATGCAAAAGAACCAAGAACCCTTACATCTCCAGGTCTGAGTACTGCTGTGCAGGAAATTTTATAAACAAATTCAGATACCTGTGACAGCTTTATAAATTGGACTCCAGGTAAGGTTTTATTGCATAGTTACATTGGTCCAGCTTGGATCAATGCAAGTCCACATATTCCATACCTGGGGGTGGGACTGCTGTGGAAGCTGATAATCAGTACTTCTACACTACAGTGATCACCATGGTCCTCTGGGGTTAATTTACTAAAACTGGAGAACAAAATATGGTGCAGTCAATCAACTTCTAACTTCAGCTTGTTCAATTAAGCTTTATCCAAAATAAATAAATAAATAAATAAATAAATATAATAAAAAAACACAACCTGGAAGCTAACTGGTTTCTACGCAGAGCTGCACCAAATCTTGCACTCTTCAGTTTTAGTAAATCAACCCCAGAGGGTAATTTCCTCGTCTCACCCACCATTTACAGCACACCTTGCATTTTTTTTTCATATTTAAATATTTTATTAAGTCGAGTATCACAAAAAGCCACATAACAGCCATCATAGCTAGGGAAGGCTTCCACGCAAGGAGTAGTACATTATCAAGTACAATTAACATGTCAAAACAAAATGACAGCTGTATACAATAGGCCAATCAAATTATTAACAAAGATATTCCATTATTGCATTAAAAATGATGGCTTTCAGCAACTTAACCTAGCTAAAACTAGAGGTAAAAAAAAGATAAAAGAGCAGATGTTCGGATGACGCACCCCAGCCATGGCCTGGGGGAAAAACTAGGACCAAGCAAAGTCAGCAAATTATCCAGCAATGTACTAATAAACAAGAGAAAAAGGTAGAGAAGTAGTGGGGGGAAGGGGGGAAAAGGAGAGGGATGGTTCCAAAGATTGAACCGGCCACGGTCCCAAGAGCACAGTCAACCGACAAGTATAACAGGACAGCTAAGGCTCCATAAAGGAAGCATCAAAATTATGGGGCCAAAGATCGATCAACCCAAGGTTGCCAGATTTTGGGGGACCATCTCCCCTTTTCTTTTTTTCTTTTTTCAATGAATGCATGGCTTCCTCTTAATGGATAAAGTAAGGGGGGGGGGGGCGCCATTCCTCATTTAGAGTGCTAATCTCCAAATGCTCATATACAATTGCACTGACAGAGTTCCCTTTGTATCTTGCTCCAGTGACAACTCTAAAGTGTGCATTTCCTACTATTTGTTCTGGTGATAATGGTCAGGTGAGGATGAAATCACTCCAACAGGGACACAGAAAATAAATGAAAGCTTGATGTTAATCCTTCTCAACCCTATACAGAACTAGAAGCATCCCACTCCTACATATGGCACTACAACCCTGTGGTCACTGATCTGTGGTCAAGAGGATGTGCCCATCAATGTATGGGATATAGATATGTTGGCTGGAGTTTTATTTTAATGACCAAACTTCACCGAAAAAAAAAAAAAGCCTTTATTAAAAAATCCAAAACTGGCCAACACTTGCAAACATTTGAACTGTGATAAATTTGAATTCCATATGAATCGTTCTTAGGTTTTCACTTTAAATAATAATTAAAAAAAATAAAAAATATTACATTTGACAAGTCCTTGTTATATAATCTATATAAATCTCACCTGTCTTCCTTATTAATTTGGTCCCCAAATCCTATGGAATTAACGATAGTCATTTTCAGACGTACGTTACTCTCTGTGAGATCATAAGTACAGGATTTCAGCTGAACTCCAGGCTGAGAGTGAGAACTTTGTTCCCCTTCAAACGTTGTGTTAAACAATGTATCCATAAGGGTGGATTTTCCAAGACCAGTTTCACCTTTAAGACAAAAAAAAATAAAAAATAAAACACATTAAAAGTTAAATCAATACCTACAGAACAAACTAATGGCTACACAGCGAGGAAAGTAAAGGTGTTGTGTATAATTGTGGTAGTGGGAGGATGTTACCACCATTCATGAAGCCAGAATCTAAAATGAGACATAATAAAAAGGTGAAAGACCATGTACTTTGAACTTTCCATGTAGCAACAATATGACACCCCCTCATATTTTTAATGGATAAAAACTTGTAGTGGACCGATAGTGTAGAGTTTTCTATAAATTCTCTGTGCCAAAACTGAACAGAAGAAAAATGTTTTCAGTAGGCCAGCCATTTTCAACCAGGGTTCCTCCAGAGGTTTCTAGGGTTTCCTTGAACTTGATTGACCTCAATTTTGATGGTGCCAGCATAGGTCTAAGGCCAACACCACTTACCACAGTCAGCTTCATGACACCAATTATCTTTTTAGCTGTCTGTAAGGGTGGTACTCAGACCACCACTGTACAGTAAGGGAAAAAAGTATTTGATCCCCTGGTGATTTTGTACATTTGCACACAGACAAAGAAATAATCAGTCTATCATCTTAATGGTAGTTTTATTTTAACAGTGAGAAACAGAACTAAAATATCCAGAAAAACGCATGTCAAAAAAGTTATACATTGATTTGCATTTTATTGAGTGAAATAAGAATTTGATCCCTATCAATCAGCAAGATTTATGGCTGCCTTCTATACAGGCAACGAGCTGAGATTAGGAGCACTCTTAAAAGAGAGTACACCTAATCTCAGCTTGTTGCCTATAAAAAAAAACACCTGAACACAGAAGCAATCAGACTCCAATCTCTCCAACATGGCCAAGACCAAAGAGCTGTCCAAGGATGTCAGGGACAAGACTGTAGACCTGCACAAGGCTGGAATTGGCTACAAGACCATCGTCAAGCAGCTTGGTGAGAGGGTGACAACAATTGGTGCGATTATTCGCAAATGGAAGAAACACAAAATAACTGTCAATCTCCCACGGTCTGGGCTCAATGTAAGCTCTCACCTCATGGAGTTTCAAAGACCATGAGAATAATGAGGTATCAGCCCAGAACTACACACTGGGAGACTCTTGTCAATGATCTCAAGACAGCTGGGACCATAGTCACCAAGAAAACAATTGGTAACACACTATGCCGTGAAGGACTGAAATCCTGCAGCCCCTGCAAGGTCCTCCTGCTCAAGAAAGCACATGTACAGGCCCGTCTGAAGTTTGCTAATGAACATCTGAATGATTCAGAGGAGAACTGGGTGAAAGTGTTGAGGTCAGATGAGACCAAAGTCAAGCTCTTTGTCCTCAACTCAACTTGCCGTATTTGGGAGGAGGAGGAATGCTGCCTATGACCCCAAGAGCAACATTCCCACCGTCAAACATGGAGGTGGAAACATTATGCTTTGGGGTTGTTTTTTTGCTAAGGGGACAGGACAACTTCACCACACCAAAAGGGACGATGGATGGGGCCTATGTACCATCAAATCTAGGGTGAGAACCTCTATCCCTTAATCCCATAGAAAACATGTGGAGGGAGCTGAAGGTTCGAGTTACCAAACGTTGTTTTCTGTATCTCACTGTTAAAATAAACCTACCATTAAAATTACAGACTGATCATTTCTTTGTCAGTGGGCAAACATACAAAATCAGCAGGGGATCAAATACTTTTCTCCTCCCTGGTATGGGCGGCATTCTTATTAATTTACCACCAATGTAAGGGGCATTTTTCCCCAATGATCTCCAATGGTTTTTGGCAGGCAGTCCCTGAAAACTTCAAGGGTCTATAAATCACAGCTTGGAAAATCAGAATTCCTTTCTCATAATAACGCCTATCAGTGCCCATCCGTGTCGCCCATCAGTGCCGCCCATCAGTGCCACTTCATTGGTGCCACCTCATCGGTGCCCATCAGTGAAGGAGAAAACGTACTTATTTACAAAGTTTTGAAACTGAAACAAAAAAAAAAAAAAATTTTTTCTCAATTTTCGGTCTTTTTCAAATACCACCAAAAAGAAAGCTCTTTTTATGAGAAAAAAAAAAATGATAACAATTTCATTTGGGTACAGAATTGTATGACTGCGCAATTGTCATTCAAAGTGTGAGAGCGCTGAAAGCTCAAAATTGGTCTGGGCAGGAAGGTGTTTAAGTGCCCAGTATTGAAGTGGTTAAATCATAATGACAACAGAAACTAATCAAATGACTTGATCAAAAGTTTATATACCCTGGTGATTTTGGCCTGACACAAGTTGACACAAAGGGGTTTGAATGGCTATTAAAAAGGTAACCATGTTATGGTGTGTGTAAAAGGTCAACGAGTTTCTGGACTCCTGACAGACCCTTACATCTTTCATCCAGTGTTGCACTGACGTTCTGTTGAAACCAAACCATGGTCAGGTAGACCAACTCAAATTTCAGCCACCACTGCCAGGAAAATTGTTTGGGATGCAAAGAAAAACCCACAAATAACTTCAGGCGAAATACAGGACCCTCTGAAAACATGTGGTGTTTCAAGATGCACAATAAGGAGGCACTTGAAGAAAGATGGGCTGCATGGTCGGGTCGGCAGAAAGCCATTACTACGCAAATGTCACAAAGTATCCTGCTTACAATACGCCAAACAGCACAGAGACAAGCCTCAAACCTTCTGGCACAAAGTCATTTGGAGTGATAAGACCAAAATTTAGCTTTTTGGCCACAACCACAAACGCTACATTTGGAGAGGAGTCAACAAGGCCTATGATGAAAGGTACACCATTCCTACTGTGAAACACAGAGGTGGATCGCTGAGGTTTTGGTGATGTGTGAGCTACTAAGGCACAGGAAATTTGGTCAAAATTGATGGCAAGATGAATGCAGTATGTTATCAAAAAATACTGGAGAACATTTGCATTCATCAGCCAGGAAGCTGCTCATGGGACGTACTTGGACATTCCAACATGACAATGATCCAAAACACAAGGCCAAGTTGACCTGTCATTGGCTACAGCAGAATAAAGTGAAGGTTCTGGAGTGGCCATCTCAGTCTCCTGACCTCAATATCATTGAGCCACTCTGGGGAGATCTCAAAACGTGCAGTTCATGAAAGACAGCCCAAGAATTTACAGGAACTGGAGGCTTTTAGCCAAGAGGGATGGGCAGCTTTACCATCTGAGAAGATAAAGAGTCTCATCCACAAATACCACAAAAGACTTCAAGCTGTCATTGATGTTAAAAGGGGGGCAATACACAATATTAAGAACTGGGGTATGTAAACTTTTGATCAGGGTCATTTGGGTAGTTTCTGTTATCATTATGATGTAAAAAGAGTAAAACACAGTTGATTGATAATAAATGGCTTCAGCCAAACACCAACCATGAGTTGTGTTATCATTCATATTCTCTGAAAAATGGTCAAGAAATCATAAATTCTGCCAGGGTATATAAACTTACGAGCACAACTGTATGTAAAACAGGTTAAGGACATTCTGAAAATTAACCATCTCCAAGGTTCTGAAATAACATAACTATATTTAGACAGTTTTTGTTCCCCAAAGTATTTTCAGCACTAGCAAAATAGAACGCTCACAGCAAAAGCAGTTCAGCTATCTGGAAGAGAGAATATAAATATATATATATATCTATATATATATATATATATATATAAATATATATATATATATATATATATATATAGCTTTCAGAAACTTTTCTGAATAATTTAATATGGTTTTTAAAATGTGCTCAAAAAAAAAAAAAAGCCACAACAAAAATCTGACATAGTAGACATATAATTAACAGAAAGAGCCAATTTTTCTTTCAATGTTCTCTCTAGGAAACGGTCAGACCATTCATGTGTTTACAATAGATTGTATTGGGGTCAAGCTTTCTATAGTTTTTTCATTTTTACCCTATTCAACTGAAATCTAATCACATTCATGTCGTACACACAATTATTTGTACTAAAATTTTTATTGTCATTTGAGCATCTCGAATATATATAGTAAGCACACCCCATAGCCAAACTGCTTTAGCAATAAGTTTGTATTAGGCATATACATACATACATACATACATATCCACTGTTAGAAACCATGGGGCCCTGTACAGCCTACCTGATAGGGGCCCCCCCCAACCCCGCCCTCTTGCCTTGAAAAAAAAAAAAATGTTGCATTGCCTTCAAAGTGATTTTTAATCTTTCTCTAGGCAGTTATAAATTCGACTAGACTAGGATCTGAACACGCCTGAGCTCATTTCTGCTAGAAAATGAGAATGCTGCAGCTGACTTTAAAGCCTAGTACACACGGGTGGAATGTCGGGTGACATTGGCCGGTTCAATAAAAACTGACATTCGGCCCGTGTGTATGGCAGCCGGTCTTATGCCCAGTACACACGGTCGGAATTTCGGATATCGGACCATGTTGTCTGAAAATCCGCCCGTGTGTGGGCTCCATCTGACTTTTTCAGTCGGAAATTCCGACGGAAAAAATTTGAGATCCTGCTCTCAAATTTTTCCGATCGTGTGTAGCGAATTCCGACGGACAAAGTGCCACGCATGCTCAGATCACATTACAAGACCAAAGCTATTGGCTACTAGCCTCTACGTAGTTCCGTCGTACGCAACGAACGTCACCGCGTTCAGAATGATCGGATTTTTCGACAACTTTGTCTGACCGCGTGTATGCAACACCGGTGTCGGACAAAATCCGTCAGAAAAAAAAAAAAATCAGACGGATTTTGTGGTCGGAATTTTCGATCGTGTGTACGAGGCATAAGGGTTTGGAAGAGCATGCTGGAAAACCAGCAGCCAACTGGAGTGTTCTGGCAGGGGGGGCCGTCCCCCTGTCAGAACACAAGAGCACAGCAGAGGAGAATGCTGTACTAACATTGGATTGTTAGTACAGCAGCTCCAACTTCAGCTGTCAGTTTTTTTTCAACCAACCTGCTGGGTTAAACAAAACAAAAAAAACTAGTAGGCCCCTTTCACACGGGCGTCTCTCCCTGGTGGACTACGCTTGCTCGCTCTACTGACCCCGCTGAGCAGGCGGATGACAGGTCCATGTCCACTCACTGTGCAGAGTCCCGCTCTCCTCTATGGGGAGATCAGGTGAAAACAGACTTCCTGTTTTCATCTGGTCAGATCCAATTTGAGCCACGGACGGATGGAAGATAAGACCACCATTTGTCTGGATTTTGCAGGCAGGATCGGATCAGATCACGACGGATGCCAGCAGACATGTCACCGATGACATCCACTGCTCCATTGGGGAGTGTGAGGTCTAAACAGGTCCACTGGAAAAATTGACATGCAGGTGGACCGAATAGTTAGACCCCTTTCACACCAAGGGCGTATTGCAGGTGCTATAGCGTTAGAAATAGCGCCTGCAATCCGCTGCACCATTGTCTGCAGTGTGAAAGCCCGAGGGCTTTCACACTGCAGCGGTGCGCTGGCAGGACGTCAGGAAAAGTCCTGCCAGCAGCTTCTTTGGAGCGGTGAACTCACCGCTCCTCCACATTCAAATCAATGGGGCAGAGCTGTAATACCGATGGCAAAACACCGTTATTGCGTTTTGCGGGGGGGTTTTAACCCTTTCTCGGCCGCCAGCGGGGGTAAAAGCGCCCCGCTAGCGGCCGAAATGCGCCGCAAATCCGACAGTAAAAAGCCGCTAAAAATAGCGGCGTTTTACCGCCGACGCTATGGCCGGTGCGGTGTGAAAGGGGTCTTGAGCTTAGGCAAAAGGTTCTTTAAAGGGGGAGTGGTAAAAATGCGACTCAGCTGTGCATTTTTTTTTTTTTTAGGGTCCCCCTTCCCTCCAAACATAAGTGTAAGGTAGCATCTCATGCTTATGATCATAATTAGGATGATCACAGCACAGATGGTCCCCTATTGCTCTCCCACAGTGTCACTTGGTTGCTGGGTGCCGACTTTGTTATGGCTGTTTTGTTTTACAGTCTGTACACACAGTACAGCTATAAGTTAGCAAAATCAGCACCCAGCAACCAAGTGACACTGTGGGAGAGCAATAGGGGACCTGCTGTGGTGTGATCATCATAATGATGATGATCATAGGCACACAGTGGGGAGTCCGGGGTCTGTACCTTCATTCCACATTAATCAGTGTGACTGTGTGCCGCTGCTTGCCTGCAGCTGTGCACCGTCCGCCACCCGCTGCTGGATTAGGTCTCCTGTGCCCTCTCAGCTGCCTGCCCACATCACATAAGTCTCTCCCTCAGTCCGCATTACTTAGGGTGCTTTCACACTGAAGCGTTTTTCAGGATCTACAGCGCTAAAAATAGCGCCTGTATAGCTCCTGAAAAAAGCGGGTCCTTTAACTCCAGTGTGAAAGCAGGACGGTAAAAAAAGTCCTGCTAGCAGCATCTTTGGAGCGGTGAACTCACCGCTCCTACCCATTGAAATCAATGGGACACCGTGGAGATACTGCGGGAATACCGCCGGCGGGGGGTTTTAACCCTTTTTCGGCCGCTAGCAGGGGTTAAAACCACCCCACTAGCGGCCGAATACCACGCCTAAAACGACGGTAAAGCATCGCTAAATATAGCGCTGCTTTCCCGCCGCCGCCAGCCCCGGTGTGAAACCAGCCTTACTGAGGGAGTTGTGTACAAATGAATCACTCCGTCATGTTCAAGCAATGGGCGGCCGCAACTAGTGCAGCGCATTATGCAGCGCCAACTTAAATACCTGTGACCCAAAAATGGAAAAAAAGTCCTTGTTTTGCTCTCATTTCCTGGGCCGCTCTGTTGACCTGATGGGGCCCAGGAAAATTTAATTACACCCTGGAAAGCAAGTAGGAGCAGGGGGTGTGCTTGAGTAAAACCCTTTTATTTATTTAGCCAGAAAGGAACTTTAAAGCTTCCTGGGCCCCCTTTGTTGAGATGATGGGGCCGAGAACAACAGGGCTGGTTGTACTACCCCATCAGCTGCCCTGCATACATACAATTATACAACAGGCAGTGGTGTATTTTGGTTTTGTGCTGCCCTAGGCCTGACTAAACTCGCACACCCCCTAACTGAAATATGACCCACCCCTTCCTGTCAAGGCCCCACCCATTCCTTTTTAAGACGCGCTCTGTCATCTTCATGGGAGGAAGACAGAGGGACGCCGCGGGATGAGGACAGAGAGGGACGTTGTGGCGGTCAATAAGGCCTAGAGGATAGCAGGTTAGGCACTTCCTAATGGCTCAGTCCCTAGGATAAGTAATGAATAATGGCCAACAGGCCCTCTTACCACACCCAGCGAAACCATAACAGTGATCCCTTCAGCTGGACGTTTGTTCACTCTGGGTTGCCCAGGCCGACTCTAGTCAGTGTAGCATGTCTGTACCCTGGCAGTGGCTCGGTCTTTCTACCCCTTTAGTGCTGCAGGTACAGCGTGGCTCCCTCTCTGGCTTTCCCCTACACAGTCCTCTCTCTTCTCCTGTAGCACTTTGCTTTTTGCCAGGTTCTCTCTCTCCCCCCTCCAGAGTGCATGTATGCTGGGGGACTGTAGCCTGCTGTCTGTAGATACACTGGGGAGGCCAATCTTCTGGGACTATATTTCACTGATTTTGACACGTGTTTGCGCAATTTTGTACAGGTCAAAAAGGTCACCAATGTAAAAAGCAGAAAAATGCCCAAATCTGCCTAAAAAAAAAGTTCCAGAACTTATTTGAGCTTCGGGCGTTTTGGGTGCTTCTGGCTTCGGGCGTTTTGGAGTGGAGATGTGAACCCTCTTCTTAGAGAAGAAATTGTTTTTTTTCCCCTCCAGCATTTTGTAGCTTCAAGCTACAAAACGCTTAGGTGTGAATGGGGCCTAAGAACAGGTGAATTGTGGTAATGCGGCCCTTTACCACATACTGCCACAACATACACGTTTGAATTGGCCCTGATGTCAGAACAAACAGCAAATCTAGAGATACAGGCATCCAAATTTAATAGCAATAGTTTTTTTCCTGTAAATGTGGAGAATGACCCTGCTGCCTCCACCTCTCCACCTTCAAAGCCTCCCTATTAGTCAGTGAGGGCACCTATCACATTAAGGTTACTTTCACACTGGGGTGGTGGGGGTCCATTAGTGGTAAGGCGCTTGAGCGGTGCTTTTCGGCCGCTAGCGGGGCGCTTTTCACCCAAGAAGGGGTTAAAAGCGTCCGTGTTGTGGCGCTTCCGAAGTGCTGCCCATTTATTCCAATGGGTAGGGGCAGTGTAGGAGCACTGTATACAGCACTCCTAAACCGCCCCAAAGATGCTGCTTGCAGGACTTTTCCCGTCCCGCAACTGCACCATCCCAGTGTGAAAGCCTGAGTGGGGAGGCACAAGAGGCAATTTTCAGGTGCTATTTTTAGCTCTAACGCATGAAGACTGCCTCAGTGTGAAAGGGGTCTAATGCCGTGTACACACGGTCGGAATTTCCGATGGAAACAGTCCGATGGGAGCGTTTCATCGGATTTTCCAACCGTGTGTATGCCCATCTGTCTTTTTCTGTCGGCATTTCCGACGGACTTTGGATTGAGAACCTGTTCTTAATTTTTCCAACGGAAAAACTTTCTATCGTTTTTTTCGATCGTGTGTACAGTATGCAATTCCGACACGCAAAATTTCAACGCATGCTCGGAAGCATTAAACTTCCCTTTTATAGTGCCGTCAAACGTGTTGTATGTCACGGTATTATTGACCGTCGGAATTTGGTGTGACCGTGTGTAAGCAAGCGAAATTCCGTCGGAATTCTGATGGGAAAACCATCAGAGATTTTTCCGACGAGAATTCTGACCGTGTTAGAGATAAGTATAGGATTTTTTTTTTTTTTCATATTAATCATACTTATCTAGGAGGATGCAGCATTGGTCCAATGCTACATCTGTTCCCTTCTGGCTCTAAGGCTCGGTTTTCAGAGTTCCCTGTGCAGAGCGCTGGTGTCTGTCAGTCAACAGCTCTCTGCTCCCCCCCTTCGCTCACTGAAGCGCTGGGCTGTGGAGGGGACAATATGGCTGCCGACAGCGAGCTGAAGTCCGTGGTCTGCTTTGGCTGTACTTTTACTTTAAAAAAAAAAGGACCAATAAGAAGGCGTAGGAGGTGTCAGAAAAAAATAAATAAAATTAAAACACCCACCACCACCGCGCACACACACACACACACACACACACACACAGCTTAGGCCCCTTTCACACTGGGGCGGGAGCCACGGCGACGGTAAAGCAGCGCTATATTTAGCGCTGCTTTACCATCGTTTTAGCCGCGGCGCTTTGCGGCGGTATCCCATTGAAATCAATGGGTAGGAGCGGTATAGGAGCAGTGAATACACTGCTCCTATACCGCTCCAAAGATGCTGCTAGCAGGACTTTTTTTACCGTCCTGCTAGCGCACCGCTCCAGTGTGAAAGCCCGCCGGCTTTCACACTGGCGTGAATGGGGCCGGTTTTTTCAGGCGGTGTACAGGCGCTATTTTTAGCGCTGTACCGCCTGAAAACCGCCCCAGTGTGAAAGGGGCCTAAGTCATTCCATATGTTCTGGCTGAATTGCCCAAGTTTGTGAACAATCGCACATGGGTCCAGTATACATGCCTTCATTTGTTTGGGGTCAAGAAGCTTTTCTTCATGTCTGATAAGAAAGCAATAGTTCTAAAAAGGCATATGGGGCTTTTGGCAGGCAAATTTCAGACATCTTTTTAATAACACCTCTCTGCTTTGACTTCGTTTAGACAGGTAGTGAGAAAAAAAAAACACATTTGCATCCCTACCAATCAACTGTTTCGATGTCAAATCAGTGACAACATTTGATTGGACCATTCATGCGCCAGCAATGGATACATTATTGCATAAGAAAGTCATAATCATTTTTCTATACCATTCTTGTGCCTGGACTAGCACTAAAATGGTCCCATCTTTCTCAAATAAAGCACTGCAGTGTTGAATTGATCTTGAATTTGACTTGTTACAAAGCACTGTGTCGCTGGCTGTAAACAAGGCATACACACAATACTGTATTCATCCATGTCCGGCCATTGAATGGGCTCATTTTCAGAAGTCTTGGTCCTCTGGCGCTATTCATACACAATCTTTTGGATCGTTGCCTGTCCTAACAAAGTCAGCATGTCTGCAAATACTCACCCACACAGAGGATATTGAAACAAAAGCCATGATTGATTGATTTGTTAACCAGCTGGTCCGGCAGGCTGTCAAATCCCACATGTCCAGAAAGAGGAAGAGTACGGCACCCTTCACCCTGAAACAACAATAGAAAACCGCAGATTAAATCCGACCTCTTGCAATATTTACTTTTCTATTGTATAAATCTGTATTCAGTAAGGAGAAAAGGTATTGTGCAAACTGCAGGGGGCCACAGCAGCCAATCATAATTTAGCAGTCATGTATTTGGTTGCTAGGGGTTACTACAGTCTTCATATCTCTAATCGTTGTGCTACCTTACTAAATAACCCCATTAACGTGTAACCATGAGCAGTAATAAAATGTGTGATACTCTGCCAAATACCTGATCGTAATATAAATAAGAGCCCATTCCCCAGATAATAACAGCAGGATTCTATAATAAACAGGATGTTCATTATTCAGCTCTGGAAAAGCTACACAGAGGTGCCCTTTGCTGCTGTGCATGTAAATCAGGTGTTCATTGTATGTGTTACATGAGGCGGAACAGATATGGAGGAGCAGAAGCCACTAGTAAGCTGCTGAACCAATGACCAGATAAAACAGGCTTCTCGGCGAAAAACACACACAACGTAAAGTACAGAAAGGGGGGAAATGCAATGTAATATCTTAGAAGTTGGGGCGAGTGACTGAATGACATGCAGTTTAAGGCCCCATGCACACGAGACGCAGATGCAAACTCTGCTGAACGCATGTTTTAAAAAGCAGAAACCTGCGTTTAAAAACGCACGTTTTGCTGCGTTTTCATGCCGCGTTTAGCCGCATTTGCGTCTATAAGCGTTTGTAAAGATAACATCATATAGACCCTCCCCAAGCTCAGAAAGCATGTATTATTAACTATTTCTGCCATTTTGATCAAAGTGAGCAGCAGAGAGAGCAGTTGTACACTTGCATTTGCCTCTCTTTCTGTGTTTTTTTTTGGAAATGGATCCATATTGAATATATGTCAGGAAATGCTCCTGGTGTTGCTCTTGATGAGGCAGCAACGTCATCGCAAGTTTGCATGAGAGGTCCAGAATCAGAGCTTGTCGATATTGGACCCATCCGTTGATGGCACAGAATCGTTGGATATTTCACAAACATGTATGCATTAGTGAGTATATATGCTCTATGATCTAAACTAATTACGACATTTTAAACCAATTTTTCTAGTATTTTTTATGGTTTACCATCATATTTCTGAGTTTTCTGGTCCAAAAAAATTGGGTTCCTTTAAAAAAGGCTTATAAAACGCAAACGCGGCTAAACGCAGGTGCCTGCGTTGAGCCGCGTTTAGCGTCTGAAACATGGAAAAGCAAAGTGTCTGAACGCATTTTTTTGCTTCTGGAAAAAACGAGGTTAAACGCAACTGCATAAAAACAGGAAAAAAAACAAGACTGTGTACATGGACACATAGAATAACATTGCATGCGTTCAGGTGCAGTTGAAAAAAAAGTGTCCAACTGCCTCTGAACGTGCGTTTAACAGCGTCTCGTGTGCATGGGGCCTTAGTCCCGAGTTCACACTGATGTGGTTCTGGATTTGCAGCGATTCCAGTGCGTTTCCTGCACTGCATCACAAATCGCACTACGTTCATGTGAACCGCTGCGGGTGTCAAGGTTAAGTTAACTCCCCAAAAACAGTTTGCAAAATGCAGGATAGGATCGCTTGGGTGTGAAGACCCATGCCATCAGATTTCAGCGAGACAAAAAAATAAAAATAAATAAAAAGCACCTTTTTCGCATGGGTGCGGTGCGATTTGAGCTATACAAAATGAACAGGTTCAAATTGCACTGCAAAGAATTACATGTTTTATTTTAAACAGTAATACAGTGAGATTCCTGTCCGAATCACATGCGATTACCCACACCGCATCACTGTAAACCAGGAATAAAACAATGTAAAATGCATATTTGGAAAGAACTGAACCCAGCATTGCAAGAACGCTAGCCACCTCCCCCAGCCCATTGCATATGACGGTTTGGATAACCTGGTCATCTTGCTTAAAGCAGTATTAAAACTCTTTTATTTCTGTTTTATTTATTTTTTATGGGCCCTCCCAGGAGGGTAATGCCATAATGTGCACTGTATATTGGCACATCATGACAGATTTACCTGTCAAACTGAGTACTCTAGCGCTGCACTGTCACCACTCCTGAAGGTCCTGGGCGCTTCCATCGCCATCGGACTCTCCAGGCAGTTGAATGGTCAGGCCACAATAACGTCACTTCATGCAGATCGAATGATTTAAATGCAGTCTGAGCTGCGCACCACGTGGGGCTCGGATTATTTTACAGGCCAGGAAAGGAATTTATGACAGAAGAGACCACTTGAGTCTATTCTGTTATAACAAAAAAAAAACCTACCCGTCAGTGTTTTTTTAAAGAATTTACCAGAGACCAGGCCTCTTTTTCAGACTCTGTGTTTACAAGTTAAAAAAGTTTTTTTGCTAGAAAATTACTTAGAACCCCCAAACATTATACATTTTTTTTCTAACACCCTAGAGAATAAAATGGCGGTCATTGCAATACTTTTTGTCACACTGTATTTGCGCAGCTGTCTTACAAGCGCACTTTTTTTGGAAAAAAAAAAATCACTTTTTTGAATAAAAACATAAGACAACAGTAAAGTTAACCCAATTTTTTTTTTATATTGTGAAAGATAAATGTTACGCCGAGTAAATTGATATCCAACATGTCACGCTTCAAAATTGCGCCTGCTCGTGGAATGGCGTCAAACTTATACCCTTAAAAATCTCCACAGGCGACGTTTAAAAAAATTCTACAGGTTGCATGTTTTGAGTTACAGAGGAGGTCTAGGGCTAGAATTATTGCTCTCACGCCAACGATTGCGGTGATACCTCACATGTGTGGTTTGACCACTGGTTTCATATGCGCACGCTACTCACGTATGCGTTCCCTTATTTTTTTTTTTTTTTTTTTTTACTTGATTTTTACTTATTTTACTTGATTTTAATTTATTTCTTCACGGTTTAAAAAAATAAAAAATAAGTTTGGGTCACTTTTATTCCTATTACAAGGAATGTAAACATCCCTTGTAATAGAAAAAAGCATGACAGGTCCTCTTAAATATGAGATCTGGGGTCAAAAAGTCCTCAGATCTCCTATTTGGACTTAAATGCAATAAAAATAAATAAATAAAATAAAGAAACGTTGTCATTTGAAAAAATGACAACAGAAAAAAGGCCCTTTAAGACATATGGGCAGAAGTGTGGAGATGGGTGGGGGACCACCTTCCCCTCACTTGTCTCCATACCCAGCCACGGACAGGTCCCGATCGCCTCCGCCACTGCCGATGGCTTCCGGTAAGCGGTGGAGGGCGCGGGAGGGGGGTGGCCGCAGAGACCACCATTATCGCAAAACAGAACCGCCGGCCGAAAAGATGGATACCGCAGTTGCGGATATCCATCTTTAAACTGATAACGTATATATGTACAGGAGCTGGTCGGCAAGTGGTTTAAAAGAAGTATAGCCAAAGCTCATTTGGCTGTACTTCTCCTGTGGGTCACAGGAGTGCAGTCCGTTCTGCACTCCTGTGACCCATTTTTAGCAACCAGCGGGTTGAAGCCCCTCAGCGAGCCTGAGCCGGCAGCTCCTGCCCCCTCCACAGCCCAGCGCTCCAGTGAGCATGGAGGGGGGGGGGGGGAGCAGAGCAGTGTTTGATTGCTCGGTTAGAGCCGGCAGGGACAGATGCAGCATCGGACCGATCGTGCATCCACCTAGGCAAGTATGATTCAGAAGAAAAACAAAAAAACACACATACTTTTAATGCTTCTTTAAAGCTGAACGCCAGTCTTGGTTCCTCTCCTGTACTGAAATTGCTTGATTTGACTACACTGAGCTTCTCATAGTGTGCATTAGAAGTTACAGCAAGTCATATAGAGCCCACCTCACTTTATGGCTAAAGAACATCCAGCATCATCTAGTGCTTTCCTCCCCAACTTTACTGTCCCTGGCCCATCTCTTTCATTCTGGGTTTGAAGGGGGGAGCATTTGCAAGCTTTTCTACCCATTGAGCAGCACTGGGTGCCTGAACAACCAATCACCAGTTGTGCTGCAGTGCAAGAGGAGCATGTGGATAAGACCACATGACGGAGGTAGGAGCTCAGCCTGCACCTACCCCTTTACTCTCCAGTCACAGGCCTTCTACCAGTGGCGGCTGGTGCTCAAAATTTTTTGGGGGTGCAACCAAAAACCGAAAAATTCTGAAAAAAATAAAATAAAATCAATTGAAGAGCAACTGCGCCCAAACGCACCCACTGGGCCCATCAAATGCCACCACTGGGCCCATCAAATGCCACCAATGTGACCCCCCCCCTGCTCGCTATCTGCCTGGCACTTACCCTGTCTTGGTGTGACAGCAGGTGACGGCGGCAAGCAGTGTCCTCCATGCGTCTCATCCCGTCCTCTCCTCCTGATAGGCGTCCAATCACAGCACCTGTTTCAGCCAATCGGGAGACGGGTAACAGACCCAAGCACCTGATTGATGGTTCAGTGTTATGAACATTTGCTTTTCTAACACACCTGGGTGGACTGAGCGCCAAACAAGGCGCTCGCATTTCACCTATTTTGAAGCCTATTAGAGCCTATGGCTACACGAAACTCTGTAAACCCAAAAACATTTATACCGGACTAGAGAGACCAGCCATTTGGCTTCATAACTTGGAAATGGCCATAGAATTTTGCCATGGTAATGATGGAAGTGTGAAATACAAAATATTTATACTTGGGAGCGGTAGGGATCACACATCCGCTATAAATGTACAAACACGGCCACTTAGGAAAGCCATGCAGCACACTGTTAATATTAAATGATAAACATTTGCTTTAGAGTCCATGCCAGCAGGCAAAGCATGGTACATTAGGGAGCGGTGTTAGTAAATCAAGTATGACAGGTTTACAAAATATGAAAAAACACGCAGTGTATTAAAATCATTTGCAAATGGATCCGGTTGAAAACAGTTTACTTTTCGGCCCCTTGCTCGCAGGGAGTCCAGCTCCTGTGTGTAGAGTCCTGGCATTGTAGAGCGCATGGGGGCACAGGTGTAATGTCCATCCCCAATATCTGCAGCCTGTCAAAGCCTATAGCAGGCTGATAGCTGTACTATGGGGTACTTGCATTTAATGCCACGTACACACGGTCGGATTTTCCGATGGAAACAGTCCGATGGGAGCTTTTCAACGGATTTTCCAACCGTGTGTATGCCAAATCGGTCTTTTTCTATTGGAATTTCCGACGGACTTTGGATTGAGAACCTGTTCTCAATTTTTCCGACGGAAAACCTTTCTATCGGATTTTCCAATTGTGTGTATGCAATTCCGACACGCAAAATTCTGACGCATGCTCGGAAACAATTCTACGCATGCTCGGAAGCATTAAACTTCCCTTTTATAGTGCTGTCGAACTTGTTTTATGCCGCTGTGTTACAGACCCTCGGAATTTGGTGTGTAGGCAAAACAATTTGAGCAAAATTCTGTCGGAATTCCGATGGGAAATCCATCAGAGCTTTTTCCGACGAGAATTCCGACCGTGTGTACGCGGCATAAGTCCTTTACTTATGCCTTCAGTCTTGCTATAAAGCACAAAATACTAGCTCAATGGCTTTCATGCCGAATCCAGAGGCTTCAGTGCTAATTCACAAATTCGGAAGTATGCCGGTTAGGAGTTCCAACTTATTTCTGATTGTCTTGATCAGTTTGGTTTATTGCAGACATTTTTTCAGATAAGCAATGGCAGCCCTGTTTTAATCTCAGCATAGTTTTCCTTTAAATCTGTCAAAAGTCCTCCAGAATAGGGAAAAAAAATAAAAAATTATATAATAATTTATTATTATAAATTATATATTATTATTATAGAAAAAAAAAAGAAAAAATAAATATATAAATAATAATAGAAAAATATATAATAATAATAGAAAAAAAAAAGAAAAAAAAAAAAAAAAATATATAATAATAATAATAATAATAATAATAATAAAAAAAAAAAAAAAAACGGAAAGCAAACTGTACTAGAAGGCTCATAAATAGTGTACCCTGTGTTTTTAGTCACAAGTAATACTGTATTGTATACTGTATTGTATACTGTATGTGTACACAGGAGAGGAAGAGATTCACTCCATCCCTAGAAACTATTCCAAAATGGCAGCTGTACATCTACAGTACCAGATACCCCAACGTGACTTTCAAGACCAGCAACATCCCCTAGATGTGAATTTAGTTACTTCCTGCTCTACATCAGGAAATGTGGTTAAGAAACCATTTCACCGCACCTCACATCCGCTCTAGACAGCTGAGACGACGACGTTAACATAGGTAATAATTAAAGTAGATGTGGAGAGGATTAAAATATAACAAGTTAAACTCCTCTCCAGCTTTAAGTTAACACCTCCTCTCCACACCTTTTCTCCAAAACGCTCTTCTGGACAGTCACATATTTTTTCTTCTTGTCCAGCATCGATTGTGGGCAGTCCTGAACATTGCACATCTAATGATTAAGAGCCTTTCAGGGCAGTAGTACTTAGGTCTGGGCTCACAAGAACTGGGCTGAATGATGGTGGGCACCATTTCACCTGGAAGGCAGCACAATCTGGTGGAGGAGAGGACTTTCTGGTGGGGACAGCACCAAACTGAAGGTGAGTATTGAAGTTAAAGTGGACCTATAATTAAAGTCTAAAATTACAAAGTGTAACTAAGATCAGTTAGTGAAAGTACAGGCACCCTCCATTCTTTCAGCCTCACAGGAGTCAACTGGGAGTTGGACACATAGCTCTTCGACTTCTGATCACTGCATTACAGTGGCAGCTTCATCAGTAGGACAGGTCTAGGCACAGGCCAAGCTGACCAATGACCTCTTGCTTCACAGTGCTTTGGAATAGATGACAAAATGGTCCTAGGAAAACGAGCAGCTGAAAGTAAAGGTTTTATTATTTACAGCTTACCTGCTATGCACTGGGGTTGATTTACTAAAACTGAAGAGTGCAACATCTGGTGCAGCTCTGCATAGAAACCGATCAGCTTCCAAATTTTTTTTTTTTTTTATCAAAGCTTAACAAGTTGTAAAGTGCTGTGCAAACTGTTGGCGCTTTTGTATAATAATAATAATAATAATAATAATAATAATAATAAGGCCCCTTTCACACTGGGGCGGGAGCCGCGGTGACGGTAAAGCAGCGCTATATTTCGTTTAGTTTTAGCCGCGGGATTCGGCCGCTCGCGGTGCGGTTTTACCCCCAGCGAGCGGCCGAAAAAAAGGGTTAAAATCCCCCGCAGAGCGCCACCGTAGCCGCGCTTTGCGGCAGTATTGCCACGGTATTACCGCGATGTCCCATTCAAATCAATGGGAAGGAGCGGTATAGGAGCGGTGAATACACCGCTCCTATACCGCTCCAAAGAGGCTGCTAGCAGGGCTTTTTTTACCATCCTGCTAGCGCACCGCTCCATTGTGAAAGCCCGCCGGCTTTCACACTGGAGTGAATGGGGCCGTTTTTTCAGGCGGTGTACAGGCGCTATTTTTAGCGCTGTACCGCCTAAAAACCGCCCCAGTGTGAAAGGGGCCTAATAATAATAATAATAATATTAAAAATTGAAGAAGCTGAAGTTAAAAACGGTTTGCCTACCATCCACAGGTGCACCAGATTTTGCATTCTCCAGTTTTAGTAAATCAACCCCACTGTTTAATGGATAAGGTTACCAGAGTCTATGTCCGCTACTTTTATTCAATACAGGTTTATTTTAGGCCTTTGATATCAAGCAAGTGCCAGTATGCAAACTTTGACCTATATCATTTCACATTCTACAAAAGTACTTCTGCTACTTGCTGCATGTTCAGCTACAGAAATTCTGGCCACTTTGTCTGCTGATGACAATCAAATATAAATGCTCAGTTTTTCATACAAGCAGTGTGCATTCTTTGTTTACCAAAAATATGATCAAATGATGGAAACCAGCCATTTACATTGACCCATTTAATGGAAAGCAAAAACACATTGAGGTTGATTTACTTAAAGTAAATAGACTGGGCACTTTGCACGTGCAGTTGCGCTCTGCAAATGCAGTCGCTTCCGAGCTTAGTAAATGAGGTAAAGCCTCACTTTGCAAAGAATAGCCAATAACGTGCAAGGAACTAAATAAAAAACAGCAGCATTTTTGCTTGCACATAATTGGATGATGGAAATCATCAGAGATCCCCATCATTTACGAAGCTCTGGAGCAACAGCATTTTGAAAGTGCACAGTCTTTTTGCTTTTAATAAATCAACCCCAGTAAGTACAGCATAACATGTTGGTAAGTAATGGTACCAAGTGCTGAGCTATGGTTAGCACTTGAGATTTTAGTGCTTCTTGTCTAGCCACTTCCAGACCAGCCTCGTTTTGGATTTTAGGTGTTTACATGTTTAAAACAGTTTTTTTTGCTAGAAAAAAAACTTAGAACCCCCAAACATGATATATTGTTTTTTTTTTCTAACACCCTAGAGAATAAAATGGCAGTCGTTGCAATACTTTTTTTCACACCGTATTTGCGCAGCGGTCTTACAAGCGCACTTTTTTTGGAAAAAAGTCACTTTTTTGAATAAAAAAATAAGACAACAGTAAAATTAGCCCAATTTTTTTGGATTGTGAAATATAATGTTACGCCGAGTAAATTGATACCCAACATGTCACGCTTCAAAATTGCGGCCTCTCGTGGAATGGCGTCAAACTTTTACCCTCAAAAATCTCCATAAGCGACATTTAAAAAATTCTACAGGTTGCATTTTTTGAGTTACAGAGGAGGTCTATGGCTAGAATTATTGCTCTCGCTCTACCGATCGCGGCGATACATCACATGTGTGGTTTGACTACCGTTTTCATACGCGGGCGCTGCTCACGTATGCGTTTGCTTCTGCGCGCGAGCTCGTCGGGACGGGGTGTTTTAAAAAAAATTTTTTTGTTTTTTCTTATTTATTTTACTTAATTGTATTATTTTTTACACTGTTTAAAAAAAAAAATAAAAAAATTGATCACTTTTATTCCTATTACAAGGAATGTAAACATCCCTTGTAATAGAAAAAAGCATGACAGGTCCTCTTAAATATGAGATCTGGGGTCAAAAAGTCCTCAGATCTCATATTTGGACTTCAAAGATAAAAAAAAAAAAAAAAAAAAATGTAATTTAAAAACATGACATTTGTAAATTCCCCTTTAAGACGTATGGGCGGAAGTGACGTTTTTGACGTCGCTTCCGCCCTCCTATGGTATAGAGATGAGTGGCGGCCATCGTAGCATCACTCATCTCTATACACAGGCAGGGAACGGACCCGATCGCCTCTGCCGCTGCCGACGGTTCCGGTAAGCGGCGGAAGGCGCGGGAGAGCGGCGGGAGGGGGGGGCACCTCTCCCGCCGCCGATAACGGTGATCTGGCGGCGAATCCGCCGCGATGACCACCATTATCGGAAAGGGGACCGCTCACTGTGAAGAGGGATAACCCGGTTGTGGCAGCAGCTGCTGCCGTTACCGAGATATCCCTCTTCAAAAAAATGACGTATATATACAGTGAGCGGTCGTGAAGTGGCTAGGGTTCAACGCCAACCAAGTACATACTCTGTGTGCAGTGAGGATGTTCTTCTTGCACTTGTATGGGATTCCTTCAACCCCTTCAGGACACGGTTTGGGCTAAACTACATATAGAATGGAGGAAGTTACAACCAACAGCCGGAGGTCCGAGGAAATCTCCCCAAAGTGATGGGAAATCTTACTTTTATAGTGTCACTGAAACAGATGTCCCCTTTGGAAGAAGATTTCCTCCTCTCTACTCCTATTCGTGTGACAGCAGATCTATAATCTACTCTTTACTTCCTTCTGATTGATGAGGAGGAGGTAAAGTAGAGATAAACACAAGGCTTTTTTTTTTCAATTTTTAGATCAAAAAAGGGAGGGTAATAGCTCCGTTAGGGTTTTCTTTTTGTTGTTGTTGCCATCTATGTCACATTGGGGAGATCCTTCCGGGGCTGAAGTGGTTAAATGAGGCCATTGTATTTCCTTGAACAGGTTTGCGTTAAGCTGAAAACTACTTCATGGCCCTGGAAGGATCTCTGGCATGCAACATCGTTCCCATCCATGTCAGACACCATCTGCTGAGGTATTAGTAACTACCCAAGCTCCAGAAGATTTTACTCTCTTCATGACCAGGCCATTTTTTTGCAATTTAGCACTGTGCCACTTTAATGGGTAGTCATACAACACTGTACCTAAATAAAATGTATATACATTTTTTTCCACACAGATTTCCTTTAGCGGTATTTGATCACCACTGGATTTTCAAATTTTTTGCAATATGATCACAAAAAAAAAAGGCAAAAAATTTGGGGACATTTTTTTTTTTTTATATAATGTGTGTATGTGTAATAGATTATAATATAATCTATATATCCTAAAATATATAATCTATATATCCTAAAATATATACACACACACGTACGTACGTTATATAACACACACACAAAAATCTAAAATTTCTTCATAAATTTTGGCCAAATGCATTCTGCTATGTGTTTTTGATTTAAAAAAAATCCCAAGCAGCATTGATTGGGTTGCGTGAAAGTTATAGTGCTTGCAAACTATGGTATATATGCACAGAAATTCCCCCACCCCCCTCAACTTTTTTATACTACCAATGGCGGCAATCGGTGACCTATAATGCCCCGTACAAAGTTGTCGGAAATTCTGACCGTGTGTAGGCTCCATTGGACTTTTTCCCGTCGGATTTTCCGGACGGACAAAGTTTTATCTCCTGCTCTCAAATTTTCCGACAACAAAGTCCTATCAGACTTTTTCCGATCGTGTGTAGCGAATTCCGACGGACAAAGTGCCACGCATGCTCAGATCACATTACAAGACCAAAGCTATTGGCTACTAGCCTCTATGTAGTCCTGTCGTACGCAACGAACGTCACCACGTTCAGAATGATCGGATTTTCCAACGACTGTGTGTATGCAACACCAGTGTCGGACAAAATCCGTCGGAAAAAATCTGACGGATTTTGTGGTCGGAGTTTCCGACCGTGTGTACGGGGTATAACGGGACTGCGGCTGTCAATCTGACACCAACTGAGGCTGCGGGGAACTGACAAACTGCCACTGATTTCACCAGTGACATTAATACAGTGATCAGTTATAATAATACTTCACACTGTCACTGTACTAATGACACTGGCTGGGAAGGGGTTGACGTTTAGGTGACATCAAGGAGTTAAAAGTGTGCCTAACTATGTGTAAAGTGTGTGTATTATGTGCTGCCTTTTACTACAGATCTTTTGGTTCCTTATCGCGGCTTTGCAGCGATAAGAAACGCAGAGGTCGTTCCCTGTGAACAGAGCTCTGCATTCAATATCAGCACATTGCTCTGGGCTGTGAGTGTACACAGCCGATCAGAAGGTCCCAGTCGTAAATCATTGCCCGGGGTTGCCGACAGCCTCCCGCTGTATACAATTACAGTGGGGGCACGCATGCAGGCAACCTAAACTTGTAAGTAGGCAGTGACGTATGGGTAAGTCGCTTCGCCTACAGTAGTACAATGCGGGCGGGCAGCAAGTGCTTACTACCGTCCCCTAATAATCCACTAACATCCACTAACTGATCAACATGTACAAATATATAAGGGGTCCATATAGTGAACTTGGTGTTGAGTTATTCACTTTACGGTCAACACAGAGGACAAGGGGGCACTCCTTACGTCTAGAGGAAAAAAGAGATTTCATCTCCAAATACGGAAAGGTTTCTTCACAGTAAGAGCTGTGAAAATATGGAATCGACTCCCTGCAGAGGTGGTTCTGGCTAACTCAGTAGCTTATTGCTTTAAGAAAGGCCTGGATACTTTCCTAAATGTACATAATATAAACTGGGTACTAACATTTATAGGTAAAGTTGATCCGGGGAAAATCTGATTGCCTCTAGGGGATCAGGAAGGGATTTTTTTCCCCTGCTGTAGCAGATTGGAGCATGCTCTTTTGGGTTTTTTTTTGCCTTCCTCTGGATCAACTGTGGGTATAGAATGGGGTTTATTGATATATTTTATTTTTTTTATTATTTCTTTTTTTTTTTAATGGTTGAACTGGATGGGCTTGGGTCTTTTTTCGGCCTAGCTAACTATGTAACATGTACACCAACTATAAGGCCAGATTCACACCTGTGCATTAGGCACACATGAAACACGGGGCATCACATTCAGAACCGTCTGACTTCTGATTCATGGGAGGGGGAGGGGATAGATGTACTAAAACTGGAGGAACTGAAGCTTCTAAAGTCAGCTTGACAAAACCTAGAAGCTGAATGTTTACTATGCAAAGCTGCACTAGATTCAGTGTGCTCCAGTTTTAGTACCCCCCATTGTATTCCTTTGTTATTTATTCATATCCCCCCCTATGCATTTTCTGTTGCAGCCTGACATAAAATAAAATCTATAGGCAATATAGTACAATTATATGATTTTAAAGCCATACAATGTATTTATGATGCCTTAACATGTATATCACTTCCCAACAACAACAGAGAAATTAATTCCAATGCGTCGCAATTTGTATGTATAGCTTGTGTGTTTTTCAGATAACAATCATGTCCTGGGGCAGCGGAAAGATGCATTTGCATCAAGATATAAACAAGTTTATATAGAGATCAGTACATGCATGGATGTGTCTGGCTGCTTGCCTGGGACAATACCAAGGACTGCCTGCTATAATCTATAACAAACCGCCATTTTCACACGACTTTATGTTTTCATGCAGACACTTTACTCAGCGGCACTACATAACGTCAGCTCTAATGCCTTCAACAATCCATATTCCACCCAAAGGCGATGCTAGTATTTATTTGTTGCCAGGTTCTCCTCCCAGAACTAATTGGAAAGGACAGCAAGGTCGCCGCATCAGAGCGCCAGGCAAAAGAGGATTTTCACCAATAGGGTATACCCCCAGAACACAGTGGCTTCTCATTTAACCACTTGTAATGCCCAATCTTCATGTTTAAAGTGAAACTGCAGTCTGCTCACATCATTTGTAATAAAAACATCTTTGCTATTCTGAAGCTTCCCTCCAAACACTGCATATTATTTTATATATACTGTGATTCTGTACTTGCCAAATATGCTGCAGAAATCTCCCTCCACGGAGTTTGGCTGCAACCATTTTAAGGCTAAATTTCACACTGGGGCGTTGGGGGCGCTGGCGGTAAAGCGGCGCTATATTTAGCGCCGATTTACCATCGTATTTCGAAAAAGGGTTAATACCGCCCGCAAACCGCCGCTGCATTTTGCGGGGGGGTTCTGAGCGCTGCCCCATTGTTTTCAATGGGAACGGGCGCTATAGCCCTCGTGCTTTCACACTGAAGACACAGCAACAGCTGTTTCGGGTTAGTTTGCAGGCGCTATTTTTAGCGCAATAGCGACTGCAAACCGTCCCAGTGTGAAAGGGGCCTAACTGTGGGCAGCTGAAGCTGCTGCCTGTTCACTTCCTGGATTTACACAGACACACCTCCAGCTCCGCAGCTCCCATTTGCCCCCTTATGGCTCACCCCCCCCCTCACTTCCTGGCAAACTCTCCTGAGAGTTTATAGAGATGTGCATGAGGTCATAAGCCTAGGCTTTTTACCAGACAAGAAACAGGAAGCGGGCTGTATAAGGTATTTACTGGCAGAAAAAAAAAAAAAATTACTATACAAAGTGAAAACAAGGGCAGAAGATTTAATAGATGGAAAGTTGAAGAAAAAAATAAATAAAAAATAAATGAAAAATGACTGAAGGTCTGCTTTAAAAGGAGACTAAAGCATTGATTGGTCAGCAACTAATTCCCCCTGATGCTGCAAAGCTTACACAATGTAAACCTGATCTAGTGTACAGTGCTCCTTTTAAAATTGTATTTTAATACAGTCTAATGTCAGTTTATTTTATGTTGCCGCCTCCATTGCTTCCTGAGCTTAAAGCGGTTCTGCACCCATCTCCTAATCTTACTTTCAATCTATTCTCCATCATGTTAGATTACAGAAATGATGGGTCAATTCTGCATCTTGGAAGCCTACCTTGAATGCTGGCTTCATCTTTGGTGTTATCCCTGCGGGGGTGGGCGGGGTCTGCACGGGGATCCTCGTCATGCCGCACTGTCTCCTGGGATCTGGTGTCATTCATCCCAGGAGTCAGTGCGGACATCGACTCGAAATCTCGCGAGATTTCGGGTCGATGTCCGCAAATCTCGCGAGATTTCGGGTCGGATTTGCAGACGCGCTCGTTGGAACAAGGAAGTGACAGCTTGTGGGCTTCAAATGCCCACAAGCAAGATGACATTGGCCGACATATAAACTATCGATTCTATATCAAAACGGACAGAGATAACGGGCAGCGTCACTACAAGTAAGGATATTATTATCAAGACATAATTTTTAAACATTACCAAAAAAAATAAATAACGTCAGTGCAGAACCGCTTTAAGCTCCTGAAGAAGCGCAATGAGTGCGCAACATGTAGAGAGAATTGTCTTTATTAGAACATCATTATACCGCCTACCTGTTTTTGAACAACATTCCTGAAATTCATACACAATACGGAATGAATTTTACTCATCTCCTTGTAGTTATCATTGGTTCTGTACAGTAGCGGTATTGTATATCATGTATTAAATTATCAATGTGGGTTTTTAGAGATCATGTATTTTTAGGTGTTTATATTAAAATAAAATTATTTTTGTATAAAATATTTGTTGACTGTGCCTAAAAAGTCCAAGCCTCTTTTGCTATTCCAAATTCATAGGACGTGGCACTTTATACTGATGCTGTATCAACAGTACCACTCTGTGGCTTGATACAATTAAGAATTTCACAGTAAGATAAAAAAGGTATATGTGCCTGGATGGAAAAAAAAAGGAATACGGAAGGCAGGGGGTTCATTTCTGTTTGCTCTTCAAGGACAGGTGTGTGCACAATGTTCTAGAGCAGGGGTATCTAAACTTTCTAAGCAAAGTGACAATTTACTGTCCTTCAGGTTTTAGGGGGGGGGGTGGACAGATGTGGCCAGTGGGCCCATCCGTGCCCCAATGTTGATATCAAAGAGAAATATAGTGCCCCATTTATAGTAAATGGGGAGGGTGGAGGGTGGGTGTGGTGCCCCAAGATATGCTTTCTTGTTGAATAAAATAGATAATACTCAAAGTTCATTCAAGTTATTCCAGTCACAATAGAAGATCCCATGAAACAGTCCGAGAAGGATAGAATTAATAGAGGGGTACACAATTGGGCATAAACGACCATAAAAGAGCCACCTGACTGGTAGAAGCACAAAGTGGGGTAACATTCGTCTCCTGAGAAGAGATTTTCTCCCTCAGGACATATTTGTGGAGGAACAACTGGCAAGATGCTCTGGCGTAAAAGGGTCCAAATAATATGGTAGGGATAGAGAGGGGAAGCCACGATGAGATGGTGGAATTGGAGACATCTTTTGGCAGCACAAGGTGCAGTATACACCCACAGCTAAAGCCTTGCACTTGCAAGTCTAGTGTTAAAAGATTACCGTACCGTAGTTATTTAACAGATAGGTTGAGGCAGATTTTAAAATATTCACATAAACTACTTCGTGAAGATTCTCAATGACTTTAAATCAACCTCATCATGTGCGATTCAAAAAAAAAAAAAATTTATATATATATATATATATATATATATATATATATATATATATATATATAGATGAGATGAGTGAACAGATGGGAAAAAGAAAAAAAATGTGTCGATGATAAAGTGGCCAGCATAAACAAATAACCTGAGGTCACTGATGTTCATTGCTCTGATGGGATTGCGAGTGACGATTGGGTCAGGAGCACACAGGCGATAATTAGTCATGCAATCAATAGGCAAGGAGGGTTCCAGGAGGACAAACACCATATGGACACTGAAGGACAGACAATGAGGCCCCTATTTCAGTAATAGAGAAGCGGCCAGGCTCTCTCGACAAAACCAACCTATTATCCACAGACAGGAATAGGACAGAGAAGCTGTGGGAAGAGGTTGGGAAGGAGTATGTTGCCATATTACAAAATAGCAGAAAGGCAAACATACTATTTCCCAAAGCAGGAAACAGGAAGCACTTAGTAGATTGTAGTAGTTTTTGGAACATATAACAAAATAATATAGAACATAGAACAAAAATAACTTATTTTTTTTATATTGCTTAGTAAAAACTGCTAATCATACAACAATTGTGCACAATCACATAGATAGAAGATTACCAGATCACCATAGTGCTCCTGCCCTTAGTCTAGGAGAGGGAAGCAGGCTGTAGGGGTGTAGAGGGTCACAGGTCTCATCAGTCTATGGAAGGGTTAATGCCACCATTCAACACTGGGCAATCAGTACAGCGATTTGTAGATGGTCATTAATCTGGGCTGACAAGGGTCATGGGGCAGTTTCAGCTTTTCATCAACATGCTAGTTCTCATTTGGCGTTAAGGATGAAAAAAAGTGAGGCTGACACAGCAGACGGCCCTTGTAGGATTGCCATGTTAGAAAGACTGCCATAGGAGTATACACCCTGTAACACTGGCTACAAAAATAGTGTTTCCATTCCGTGGTATTTTTTTATGGCTTTCATTCTTTCCTTGCAGCACAAAAAAAAAAAAAAAGGGGGGGGAACAAGAATTAATTATACCCACACCCAAAGAAAAATATTTTGTGGCATGCAATTGAAGAAAATCACACAATAATGAGTTAACCATGCCTGTCGAAGATACTGTACAAGAAAGAAAAAGAAAGAAAAAGAAAAAGAAAAAGAAAAAGAAAGAAAGAGAGAAAGAGAGAAAGAAAGAAAAAATTATAGTGCATGTGCTGTATAGATCCAATAATTTGCAGTATCCATTATTGTTGGAATATTGTGAGGACAGGCAGTGGTACTTGCCCTGTAAAGCCCATAAATCTGCCAACTGCCTCTAGGGCTGCCAAGTCTACAAACAGCTCATCACTGGGGTTCAAATTATTGGATAACATTTCTACTTTGTTTTAAAGCCCTTTTCAAAGACAAAAATTCTCCGAAAAGACATAATATGAACTCGCTTTTTGTTTCGGGACGATCGTACTGGGTAGATCATTACATTTATGTACTTCTACAGAATAACCTGTTTATCCAACTTCTGAAACAACCACCAGAAATTCTGATTTATAACAAAAAAGTGTTATGTTGCAATGAAAGCTTTGGAATGCATAAACAGCATAGATATAGAATGTACCATGACACTGACAGGTCAAATAGAGACTGTCACAATGAAATTTCTATGAAACTGCAGTAGCATTATATATATTTTTTGTACTGTTTGATTTTAAAAATTATTCTAATCCTGTTTTCTGAATATTTGGAAATAAAGTATCTACTACATCACCACTAATAAAACGCTACAATGCTAGACTATTCAACAGTCCCTCATCTGTAGGTCGTGATCGTTGCTCTACCAATGCTATTGCACAGAGTGGTCCCTTTCCTCCTCTTCTGGAGTCCCCTGTCGGCGCTTTCCCCTCCTCTGAGCACCCCTCAGCAAGCCATGTGTGGAAGCACTCCCAAGCTGGGCTGTGTGCATCCATAGATACATACTGCTTGGCTCTATGGACATCACTGCATGGGCTCAGAAATATTAAAAAAAATAAAAATAAAAAAAACACAGTTCACCAAGCCATCCAAAATTGTGAGTTAAAGCACTATCATGCAAAGAAGAAGCCATATCCAAACATGATCCAGAAATCCAGTACATTTTAAAGTACCGTATATACTCGAGTATAAGCCAAGTTTTTCAGCACATTTTTTTGTGCTAAAAATGCCCCCCTCTGCTTGTACTCGAGTCAAGCACTTTTCTGCAGCAGAAAATTACATTTTCCCACCCGACTTTGGGGCCCCGTATGTCGGGGCCACTTGGTGCTAGGAACCCCAAAGTCGGTCAACTGTGTCCATCTGCAGCAATGTCATTTCGGGACCCTTTGGGTCCAGAGAGCCCGAATTTTTCGCTGCAGTTAGGGGGCATCTAGGAACCCTTAACTACCAAGTTTGAAGTTCGGGGGGACCTATGGCTGCAAATGGGCACAGTGAGGCATGCAAATGGGCATTGTTGACCCTGTTTTCCACTTACAGTAGCTGCCCATTTCTCTCCCTAGGCTTATACTCGAGTCAATAAGTTTTCCCATTTTTTTGTGGTAAAATTAGGTGCCTCAGCTTATATTCGGGTCGGCTTAGGCCTCATGCACACAAGACGCTGTTAAACGTGCGTTCAGAGGCAGTTGGACACTTTTTTCAACTGCCCCTGAACGCATGCAATGTTATCCTATGTTTCCATGTACAGTGTCTCGTTTTTTTCCCCCTTTTTATGCAGTTGTGTTTAACCTCATTTTTCCAGAAGCAAAAAAAATGGGTTCAGACACTTTGCTTTTCCACGTTTTAGATGCTAAACACGGCTAAACGCAGCTAAACGCGGCACCCGCGTTTTTAAAGGAACCCAATTTTTTGGACCAGAAAACTCGGAAATATGATGGTAAACCATAAAAAAAAAAAAATACTAAAAAAATTGGTTTAAAACGTCGTAATTACTTTAGATAGTTCATAGAGCATATATACTCACTGATGCAATGCCATAAAAAAAAAAAAAACTCTATTTTTTTTAGGTGGCTTAGACAATGAGGAATGCCTCCACCTTTGTCCCAGCCCTTCATCCAATTTCTAATTTAATCAGTGACTCCACCTAGTCTGACCAAAGCATAGCAATGTCTTTTTTTCACAAAGAAAAACCTGCATACCAATGTCTAGTCAGCCCCAACTCCCCCACCATGTTTGTGAAATATCCAACGGACATTCGCTGTGCCATCAACGGTTGGGTCCAATATCGACGAGCTCTGACTCTGGACCTCTCACGCAATTTGCAACGACGTTGCTGCCTCATCAAGAACAACATCAGGAGCATTTCCTGACACATATTTAATATGGGATCCATTTCCAAAAAAAAAAAAAAACACAGAAAGAGAGGCAAATGCAAGTGTACAACTGTTCTCTCTGCTGCTGCTCACTCTGATCAAAATGGCAGAAATAGTTAATAATACATGCTTTCTGAGCTTGGGGAGGGTCTATATCAGGGGTGCCCAACCTTTTGAGGAGCGAGGGCCACTTTAGCGACTTGGTAACCGGTCGCGGGCCACAATGAGCGTAGCGGGTGGATGGCAGGTCCTTGTCCATTCTGCATATGTAGAGCAGACACAGATGCAGCCCGCTCTACCCTAAGGGCCCTCTGATCTGCCCAGACAGAAGGGGACAGATCCCCTTATGTTTTTTAAGCAGATTGGATTGCAGATAGGCGGGTGTAAGCAGACATGAGTCTGTTTACATCTGCCGCTCTATAGAGGTGAATGGGAGGGTCTGATTGGGTCCGCCTGAAAAACAGACAGGCAGAACCGATAGGACTGATCGTGTGAAAGGGGACTAAGGCTGCTTTCACACTGATGCACAGCGGTTTACCTGCTCCTCAACTGACCTCAATTTTCACTTCTTCCTCAGGATTCCTGCAGCTGGTTGCTGCACCTGTTCCCCAGGTGGTTATAACTGGTGGCTGCTGCTGGCTGTCCTCCAGGGCTGGTACTGCTGTTGGGTACAGGTACTGCTGGCGGGTACAGGTACTGCTGGCTGAAACTGCTTGCAGCTACTGGTACTGCTGGCGGGTGCTGGTGGGTACTGGCTCGTACTGCTGGCGGGTACTGGTACTGCTGGCTGAAACTGCTTGCAGCTACTGGTACTGCTGGCGGGTGCTGGTGGGTACTGGTGCTGCTGGTGGGTACTGGTGCTGCTGGTGGGTACTGCTGGCTAGTACTGGTACTGGTACTGCTGGCTGGTGCTGGTACTGGTGACTGGAACTGGTGGCTAGTACTGGTGGTTGGTACTTGTACTGTTGGTGGGTACTGATACTGCTGGCTGGTACTGGTATTGCTGGTGGGTACTGCTGGCTGGTACTGGTACTGCTGGCGGGTACTGGTGACTGGTACTGGTGGCTAGTACTGGTACTGCTGGTGGGTACTGGTAACTGGTACTGGTGGCTGGTACTGGTGATGGGTACTGGTACTGCTGGCTGGTACTGGTGGCGGGTACTGATACTGCTGGCGGGTACTGGTGACTGGTACTGCTGGTGGGTACTGGTACTGCTGGCAGGTACTGCTGGCGGGTACTGGTGACTGGTACTGCTGGCGGGTACTGATACTGCTGGCGGGTACTGGTGGTGGGCACTGGTACTGCTGGCGGGAACTGGTGGTGGGTACTGATACTGCTGGCAGGTACTGGTACTGCCGGTGGGTACTGGTGACTGGTACTGGTGGCTAGTACTGCTGGTGGGTACCGGTACAGCTGGCTGGTACTGCTGGCTAGTACTGGTGGTGGGCACTGATGCTGCTGGCGGGTACTGGTGGCTAGTACTGGGGGTGGGCACTGGTACTGCTGGCTGGTACTGGTGGTGGGTACTGCTGGTGGGTACTGATACTGCTGGCAGGTACTGTACTGCTGGCGGGTACTGATACTGCTGGCTGGTACTGGTACTTCTGGTGGGTACTGGTACTGGCACTGCTGGTGGGTACTGATACTGCTGGCTGGTACTGGTACTTCTGGCTGGTACTGCTGATGGGTACTGGTACTGGCACTGTTGGCTCTGGCACTGCTGGCTGCTGTGAGATCGTAGGAAGCATGCAGCTGCAGTACACATTCCTGTCACAGGCGGAGTACATTTGATATCATTCCGCCTGTGAAGGAGCCGGCGCTATACAGGAAGCATCGGCTCTGCTTCCTTTAGCGGCGGCTCCGTTCTCGCTGATGCTCGGAGATGGCGGGTCGGGAACCCGAGATCAGGGCTTCCCGACCCGCCATCTCAGAGCAAGACGTGGCGGGCCACCTCGGATGGCGCCGCGGGCCACGGGTTGGGCACCCCTGGTCTATATGATATCTTTACAAATGCTTATAGAAGCAAACGTGGTAAAACGCAGCTAAACGCAGCAAAAACGTGCTTTTTTAAAACGCAGGTTTCTGCTTTTTAAAACATGCATTCAGCAGAGTTTGCATCTGTGTCTCGTGTGCATGGGGCCTTATACTCGAGTATATACGGTAAACCTGTTACCAAAACGGGGAACAGAGCACATTAGTGCTCTTGATTGTATAGAACCAACTTTTTTGGGCAATATATAAAAATTTATGATATGCCGAGTACATAGATGATACTCAACATGTCATGCTTGAAAATTGTGCATGCTCGTGAAACGGCGACAAACTACGACTCTTTTTTTTTTTTTTTTTTTTTTCAAGCTACCTGTTTAGAGTTACAGAGGAGCTATAGCACTACAATTATTGCTCTCACTGTAGCGTTTGCTGCAATACTTCACATGTGTGGTGCGAACACCGTTTACATATGCATTCACTTATTAAGTATGGAGGGATCAGGACGCTTTAAATTTTTCCTTTTTATTATTATTTTTATACTGTCACTTAATTTATTTCTTTATTAGCACTTTTATTCCTATTACAAGGAATGTAAACATCCCTTGTAATAGAAATAAAGGATGACGGGTACTCTTTATGGAGAGATCTATACGACCCCAAATCTCTCCTCTACCTTTGAAAGCCAAAGATTTAACCACTTCAATACCCGCCAATAGTCATATGACGCCCACAAGGTGGATCTCCCATCCTGGGTGGGTGTCATATGACGTCCTCCCATTCCCGGCCGCCGGGTGGGCGCGCGCGCGCCGTCGCTCGGTGCGAGTACCCGGCGGCCGCGATGTCCGCCGGGCACCCGCGATTGCTCGTTAAAAAAAACAACAGGACCGTGGGGACCGTGGAGCTGTGTGTGTAAACACACAGCTCCACGTCCTGTCAACGGAGAGGAGACCGATCATGTGATCCCAGTACAGAGGAACACATGATCGGTCTCCTCCCCTTGAGTCCCCTCCCCCCACAGTTAGAATCACACATATAGGGAATACATTAACCCCTGAAGCGCCCCCTAGTGTTAACCCCTTCCCTGCCAGTCACATTTACACAGTAATCAATGCAATTTTATAGCAACGATCGCTGTGTAAATGTGAATGGTTCCAAAAATGTGTCAAAAGTGTCCGAAGTGTCCGCCGCAATGTCGCAGTCACGAAAAAAAAAAATGCAATAAATCTATCCCCTATTTTGTAGACGCTATAACTTTTGCGCAAACCGATCAATATATGCTTATTGCGATTTTTTTTACCAAAAATATGTAGAAGAATACATATCGGCCTAAAACTGAGTAAAAAAATCGTTTTTTTTTTTAAAAATGGGATATTTATTATAGCAAAAAGTAAAAAATATTGTGTTTTTTTTCAAAATTGTCGCTCTTCTTTTGTTTATAGCGCAAAAAATAAAAACTGCAGGGGTGATCAAATACCACCAAAAGAAAGCTCTATTTGTGGGAAAAAAAGGACGTCAATTTTGTTTGGGTGTAATGTCGCACGACCGCGCAATTGTCAGTTAAAGCGACGCAGTGCCGAATCGCAAAAAGTGCTCTGGTAAGGAAGGGTGTAAAATGGCCCGGTGCTGAAGCAGTTAAAAAAAAAAAAAAAAGGGAAGGATGGTTTACTTCCGACCTACACAGGAAATGATGTCATGACATCGCTCTGGTCCTCCTAGATCATAGAGGTGGGGAGAAACGATCTGGTCTCTCCTCATCTGTGACCAGCCGTGCAAACCATCGGATGGCTTCCTGGGCTAGCCGGTAAGAACTGAAAGTCAGAGAAACACCGGCGAGTGGCAGGAGTGACCCCTCCCATTGCTTCCAAAAGGGATCCAGAGGCTAATCAGCCACTCAGATCACTTTTATGAGAAAAAATGAATCGCCAGCTGAAAAAAAGAAAAACAGGGTAATGGCTGATAGCTTGAGCCATAACCCTGGTAAACCACACGTATTGTGGTCATTAAGTGGTTAAAAAAAGGAGGCAGATTCACTGATTACGTTTCTGGGAAAAAATCCCAGGTTATTTCAAAGAACACTGCAGGTCTGCAGCATGGATACAGGGAGAGGAGAGGATTCAGTGTTGTGCAGGGAACAGTTTATTACTCAACTCCATGCTCCAGAAAAACTACCCCCTCTACCCACTAGCGTTAAGTATTTAACCCTTGCAGAAAAGGGGGGCCCACTGCAAGGGTTTCCCTCCCATCACAGAGCTGGGCTTAGCGCCCTATTCACACCCCGACATTTTATATGGGGCATTAAAAAAAAAAAATCCTTTATTGCCCTTTTTAAATGAAAAGTGATGTTATACACAGATCAATGGTAAACGCACCTAAAACATGTAAAACACAACTAAAATGCAATTTACAGATGTAAATCAGCTCTTAAAGTGGTTGTAAACCCTTCCATGAACCCAGTGAAGTGACGGGCCTCAAGTGATACACAGAGATGAAACAAAGCTATTAGATTGTAAGCTCTTATTAGATTGTAAGCTCTTCTGAGCAGGGCCCTCTTGATCCTCCTGTATTTTATTGTATTATAACTGTATTGTCTCCCTTTTATATTGTAAAGCGCTGCGTAAACTGTTGGCGCTATATAAATCCTGTAATAAATAAATAAATTAAAAAAAGTTCAGAAAAAAAAAAGAAAGGGGGTGGAGAGCTGAAGTTGCACTCCATGGGAGGTCAGTGAGGAGAGTTCCCACACCCGATTGGAGGGAAGGGAAACCCCCCACCCCTTTCACACAGCGCACAGGAACAGAGAGCTGAGGCTGTCAATCAGCCAGAGGTCCCTCCCCTGTCACCTTTTTTTCTCTTGGTGTCTTGCTTTGTCATTCTGACAGCAGAGAAATGAAGCAGCAGATAAATGTGACACTTAGTGCTCTTACTTGAGACAAGTACACATTATAGATGGATATGCTTTGTTCATATTTCACGTCTGAGGTTTATAAACCACTTTAAGCTACAGAGTTGCTTTAACCCTTTTGTGCTGGCGCCTCCCAAGCCTTTAAGGCTATCCAAATGCCGGGAAGCGGTGTTTATGATCATGTGACCGCCGTGATTGCCGGTCACATGATCAGAAAGCTTTGTGTTAAAAGCTGGGAACGGTGCCGGGAGCCCACAGGGAGCGTGCTCTCAGCACAGCTATGTCTGAAAATTGGTATGCAAATACGCGGCCTCTAGGCGCCAAGGCCCACCCACCGAGAGGCCACATATTTGCGTACTGTCTACGCTTAGGGGTTAAAACACAAGTCAGCAATGGCAGTTCCCAATGGGCACAATTGGTTTGCATGGATTCCCAATCCCTAATGTTCTTCAGAAGCTTTAGTTTTATTTTCCTCTAATAAGAGGCAAGAACCACCTTTTCAGGGCCAACAGGTTCTTTCCACCGGAAAGCCTCTGCTACAAAAGGAAAAATATTTATAATCAAGCTTTGTAAATAATCAATAAACAAGGAGCATCGCTTCATTAATTAGAACTGATATTTATAAATACTACGTCATGTCCCTGGAAATGTGTCTGCTGTAGAACAAACCAGATCATAATGCCTTATAAATACAATAGGGCTGTTACTGATTAAAATTTTCGTGTTCGATTAATCGATTTTTTTTTTATCAATTAATTATAACCCACATACAGATCCAACTACTTTTAGCTGATCTCCTTGCATTGCAACTCTGCATTGGTCAGTGGTAAATGTGGTATACACTATATACAATCACCCGACACTAGTTAGTTTCCACAATCCATGACTTAACTTCACAGTTCACACAAATACGTTTAAATTCAAACTGTAGAACTGACACAAGTCATTTTATTTCCACAGTAGTGTGACAATCCCTCCACCTCCAGTCTAACTAATCACTCTCACCTTATGGTATGGACCCCTGTGCAAACAGGTGACCATGCAAGCGGGTATGAAAAGGGTTAACACGGACCATAAACTTCTCTCACGTCTCCTTAGATCTCAGCAAGGACGCCAGGCCATGGGTAGAAAGAAAAGATCTAAGTGCTCACCGCTTAAGTATAAGATTTCATTTTTGTGTTCAAACCCAAACTACTCACATAAAGATGATAAAAACACAGCATGTAAAGCCGACAATCGTGCCATTTCCGTAGGGCAGCAGCGGGTGACGTCATGCGTAGCTCCTTCTCCGTACGCGTTACGTTCAATCAGAACTTCAACGTCACCAAACTCCTCCCCCCTTCCCTTCGTTAGCAGACGGAGGCACTTGGGGAAGGGGGGAGGAGTCCGGTGATGTCAATGTCCGGGACGTCACTGGATCTCGGACGGAACTCCCTGAAGACCCTTAAGCCGGCGTAGAGGCGAGTACCGATCAAAAGAATTTTGATCAATCAAAAAAAATGAATCGATTAATTAATCCTTTAAATTCCACAGCCCTAAGATACATACAATAAAGGATGGTAATCGATTCTACATAAATAACTAATACCGGTCCAGTACTAGAGGAGGTCTTCTAATACAACCATGATTTGACAGTGGTGTCTGCACAGCTTATCCAGGCAGATGTGCTTAGTAATGATCACTACTCACTGAGGGGACACAAGGTAAACATGTCACTAACCTGGACCATCCAAATTGAGCAGACAACAAAATGGAAAAGTTGAGCTTACCTTCAATGACAACTACAGTACATGTCACAAGACACATTTATAGACCAGTCTCAACTTTTCCTGCTAAAATGTTTCTGAAATTACTCCCAAAAAAAACGAAATGCCACTACCAAGTGCATGCAGCACATACCTGTAGCCTAACCTAACCTGAAGACCACCCTGATCAGGCAAAGCTTTGTAAGTCCTAGCAGTGCTTTATATTGCCCACTTCCCCACAAATCCCAATGGCCCCTTGATCCAGTCCTCCACAGTGATGGAGCCATTGGGAAACAGAACAAACAGGCTCCTCCACTACCAGAAATGTTGGAGATCTACTCATCAGAATGACCCAGTGTCAGGGAATATTGTGTACCGGATTTCAGCTTTTTAAAAAAAATAAAAAAAAATAAAAGAAGGACAAAAATGTAATACTGTGCAGCAATGTTAAAAGAGAAGTTCAGGTTTGAAAAAAAAAAAAAAGCCAATCAGCACCTAGACCAGATTGATGCTGCAGCTGTCCCCTGACAGCTCTTCACAGGAAACAGAGATCAAAGAGCACTAATTACTCAGTTCTCAGGTGCACTCTAAACAGAGAGCGGTGACTGTCAGTTACTGCTGTCTGTTCTGCCCCTCCAGCACTCTCAGGGGCGCCAAACTGTGGCGGGGGCAGGGAGCGGCTGGCTCAGGCTCTCAGCAGCAAACTGAGAGGCTGAGCCTGCTGCCAGTCAGACATCTGGGTGGATTCAGACATTATTGTGTAGCACTGGCTCCTGACGAGCATGCGCTATGTGTTTTTAAAAATTAATATTCCTGAAACCACAGTTGGGTTTTAGGGCTAATTCTGTTAAATTATGATTTCACTACCAGTCTGCCTGGCCGCAGGGGTCGCTGTCACAGCCGGCAAGTATGAGAACGCAGTTTAGCTGGGTGTATTGAATGCCAGTCTTTCTCTCGGAACCAGCCCAGAATTCTGGGAGGGGGTATTTAAGGTACCAAGATCACGTGCTTCGGCGTTCCGGTCCAGAAGATATCTTCTGTCTGTTTGGTCCTGGTCCTTCTGACCAGCCCTCCTGGCCCGGGGTGTGGATCCATGCAATTCCAAGTCTCAGGGCTGGATAGCCCGAGGCAAAGCAACTGTAGGGACAGGCCTGAATGGATATCGGGGCCTAATTATCCAAAGGTGGTCCGGTTCCGGCTCAGAAAAAGGAGATGCCCAGCAACTGGAGGAGCATCCAGGGAAGGATTCTTCAGGAGAAGGCCATGCACAAGGCTGGTTTCTCTGAAGGGGCCTGGAGGCTCAGTTGAAGGACACTTTATGGATCTACACTCATAAGGTATCGCCGGACCGGCTGAGAGATACTGGTACCGTATGATAGCTCTCGAAATTTGTTAATGTCCCTTGGTTCTACATTCAAGTCTGTGGCAGAGACTTTTCCTCAGTTCTACATTCAAGTCTGTGGCAGAGACTTTTTCTTTACCTAACACCTTGCCAGCTGCTAGGCCTAGTGAGAGGAGGTCTATCCGGAGGTGGTGAGAATCCAGCTGTGAAACGGTTATTCTCTGAATTTCTTCTATAAGAGACTTCCTATTTCTTGCAGTTCCAAAAGTACCTGAACTTTCCACCTAACCCTCTACCCTACATTAAGAGACTGTGTTATCGTTTAAATAAATAACCCAAAAAGGAAGATTCAGTGTCAGTTTCTGCATTTCTTTGGGCCATTAACCACCGGAAACCCTAGACAGAGACGAGGTAAAGAAGGTAACGGTAAGCCCAATAAAACCAGCAGCTGCTTCAGGGGTTAGTGCTACAATTGTAAAGATCCCAGGAAAGCCTGGACCAGCTCTGTGATGCCAGCCGACTTTACATACTGGGGCCCCTAGACTCCATAGTCTAATCTCTTAAAAAGGTGAACTTAGTCTTTAAACCAGGTCCTTCACACATTGCCTTCTCACTGTCTGTATTAAAGTGTTACTAAACCTAGACTGTATTCTCTAGATCTGGTCTCCCACAACACACAGAGCATGGAAATGCAATTATTTTAGTAAATATAGGATTACTAAAATACCTTTTCTCATCAGCAATATACAGCAGTCTTGTGACTTCTATCAGTGTTCAGTTACAGCTTGTAGGAGGAGTTTTCATTCTACTCTAACTGTCCTATGAGGCTGCATGACTCCTTACCCTCTGTCTAGACAGTGCTGATTGGCCCTGTGCTGATCACATGCACACAACACCCCAACAAACTTCTAGCAATACACATCAAACTGAGCATGTGCAGAGTGCCTCCTTCTATCAGCAGATGGATTGGGGACAGTAAAAGAAGGGATGGATGAGAGAAGACAGCTTTTTTTTTTTTTTTTACACAATGGATTAACCCCTTAGCTATCACAGTGAGTATAACAAGTAGGGATGAGCTCCGGCGTGTTCGCATGCTCCACGTGCAGAGCCCGCCAGGAATTTGGCGCAGCGCTGCGCTAATCACAGGCAGTAAGACATTGCCCGATCTCTGCAGCCGCACATCGGGGCAATGTCTCACTGACTGTGATTAGCACAGCGCTGCGCCGACTTCCTGGCGTGCTCTGCACGTGGAGCATGCGAACACGCCAGAGCTCATCCTTAATAACAAGCATGCTTTACTACATACAGACGAATTTCGGTGCTGTGGGTTTAGTAACACTTTAAATCCCAAAATGCTGAGCCACCACACAGCATTCTTGTGCATTTTACGTACCTGTGGCGCAGCCCCATTTACTTGAATGGTCATGGTCAGCGGCGGTACTGTCAGCCGAATGTAACATGCTGCAAAGCACTGCGGTATGTGTACAGCTTAAAGCGGAAGTAAACCCATTGATTTAAATAGTTTAAAAAAAAAAAAAAAAACGGCATGCCGGAAATGCTACCCTGTTTCCCCGAAAATAAGACCTAGCGTGATTGTCGGTGTTGGCTGCAATATAAGCCCTACCCTCCAAATAAGCCCTAGTCAAAGTCCTTGTAGGTCTTGTTTTCAGGGTAGGGCTTATTTTAGGGGCAACAGGGTAGGGCTTATTTGGTGGGTAGGGCTTATATTGCAGCCATCACCGACAATCACGCTAGGTCTTATTTTAGGGGAAACAGGGTACCTGTCACATTGACTATGCTTTCAACCAAACTTTCAAACCATCCAATGGCTGGTGTCATAACTGATCACATGTGCAGCATCATGGCAGTTGAAGATTGAACAGAGGCCAAGCAGATTCCTTGGCTGAAAACGGTAGGAGGGTTTACTTCCACTTTAAGCAGCTGCATTTGAGTGTTTAGTTGGGCAGTCAGTGGGGAGGCGGTAAAACCGTGGCTCAACCACCTTCTTTTACTGCTCATGACAGATTCTTTTTTAGAAATAAGGATATGGTTTAGTATTACATTAAAGAGAGAGTGTCTCTGCACCTTCCACCATTCTGGATCTCCCCCTGGCCCAACACATTTTTTTTACACCTCCTTTTGCTGTAAAGTTGTATAGGAGGCGGGGCCAAGTCCGACTCATAGAAGAAAAGTCAAGATTTGCATAGAACTTCAGCTGATTAACCATTCTGCTTATACATTATTCATCGTCAGGTCAGTAACCGGTTCACTTGCCATCTACATTACACACAGCCACATGATGCTGCATGGCAGCCCCTCCATTCCCTGTGAATGATAGTGATGGCAGAGATGCCACCATCCAGGGGGGGGGGGGGGGGAAGACATCCAGCCAGGCATGGAGCAGGATGGGCACATGATGCAGCCTGCACCATCAATCCCTCCATCCCTCCTTCCATGCTGGAAGCAATCAGTGTTAGAGCAGGCTGCAGACAGCATTAGATCAGTGCTTAGCTTTTGCTTTGCACCTGTTATCCTCCAGATCATCTCCTGATCCTCACATTGCCATCAGCATTGCCAACGCCCTGGCTGCCATGGTGTGAGTGTGGGGCGCCGATCACCGCCTCTACAATGGGGGGGGGGGGGGGGAGCTGCTCCCCACCTCCACCACAGCCAGGCATGGAGCAGGATGGGCACATGATGCAGCCTGCACCATCACACATGAATAATGCACAGCCAGGCATCCATCACAGGATGGGGGATCAGGGCGATCAGTGCCCTCTATAGTACCCACACCTCCATCACTTACCATCTGCCGAGCGATCTCTGTGGCCGCCATGGTCAGTCCTCAAAGAAACTGAACAGGAAACCTACAAAGAGAAACTGTTACAATCTGGGCGATGCCAAGTCAAGGCGGAGGGGTGTCTGCAACACACAGATCTCTATTTACAATGCAATTTACAATAGTACTTTGTGTTTAAATGTTTGTCTATTTGAAGACTTTTTATACAACACATCGGAGAGGGGTTGAATTGTATTGTGGATGTGTTAGAGGGGGTGGAAGAGGAGCAAGCATACAGAGCCTCCCCTATGTGCAGGCAGTGGATGCGTCCACTTTTCAATGAAATGTCATTAATTTGACTTGTGAGAGGCTGCGGTGCTGAGGACTGAGAGATCACTGCAATGCATTCTCCTCCAAGACTGGTCCTATGACAGGGACAAGGAATCCTGAGGATGACATGGGGGGTCTCATCTGTCAGATCTCAGCACACTCCACAAATAATAGAAGCAGACAGTCCATCCAGACTGTGCCAAGGACAACCTGCAATGACCCAACAGGATAGAGGAATGGGGGGGGGGGCTACTCACCTCTCCTTCTGGAAATGTTAATTGCTTGGCTGTAACTCTGGCCCAGTAGCTTAAATTGGTTGTAAAGGTTCGCATTTTTTTTTTAAATAAAAATAACAAACATGTTATACTTACCTGCTCTCTGCAAGGGTTTTGCACAGAGTGGTCCTGATCCTCCTTTTCTGGGGTACCAAGTTGGCACTCCAGGCTCCTCCTCTTCATCAGGTGCCCCCACGGAGAGCCACTTTTTATGGGGGCACCCATGCGGCTGCGCTCCCATGTCCATTGACACAGACAGCAGGACTCAGCCTTGCCCCCCACACTCCCATGTCCATTGACACAGACAGCAGGACTCAGCCTTGCCCCCCACGCTCCCATGTCCATTGTCACAGACAGCAGGACTCAGCCTTGCCCCCCACACTCCAATGTCCATTGACACAGACAGCGGGACTCAGCCTTGCCCCCCACGCTCCCATGTCCATTGACTAAGACAGCAGGACTCAGCCTTGCCCCCCACACTCCCATGTCCATTGACACAGACAGCAGGACTCAGCCTTGCCCCCCACGCTCCCATGTCCATTGACTAAGACAGCAGGACTCAGCCTTGCCCCCCACACTCCCATGTCCATTGACACAGACAGCAGGACTCAGCCTTGCCCCCCACGCTCCCATGTCCATTGACACAGACAGCAGGACTCAGCCTTGCCCCCCACGCTCCCATGTCCATTGACTAAGACAGCAGGACTCAGCCTTGCCCCCCACACTCCCATGTCCATTGACACAGACAGCAGGACTCAGCCTTGCCCCCACGCTCCCATGTCCATTGACACAGACAGCAGGACTCAGCCTTGCCCCCCACTCCCATGTCCATTGACACAGACAGCAGGACTCAGCCTTGCCCCCCCACGCTCCCATGTCCATTGACACAGACAGCAGGACTCAGCCTTGCCCCCCACGCTCCCATGTCCATTGACACAGACAGCAGGACTCAGCCTTGGCCCCCCACGCTCCCATGTCCATTGACACAGACAGCAGGACTCAGCCCTGCCCCCCACGCTCCCATGTCCATTGACAGAGACAGCAGGACTCAGCCTTGCCCCCCACGCTCCCATGTCCATTGACACAGACAGCAGGACTCAGCCGTGCCCCCCACGCTCCCATGTCCATTGACACAGACAGCAGGACTCAGCCTTGCACCCCACGCTCCCATGTCCATTGTCACAGACAGCAGGACTCAGCCTTGCCCCCCACGCTCCCATGTCCATTGACACAGACAGCAGGACTCAGCCTTGCCCCCCACGCTCCAATGTCCATTGACACAGACAGCAGGACTCAGCCCTGCCCCCCACACTCCAATGTCCATTGACACAGACAGCAGGACTCAGCCTTGCCCCCCACGCTCCCATGTCCATTGACACAGACAGCAGGACTCAGCCTTGCCCCCACGCTCCCATGTCCATTGACACAGACAGCAGGACTCAGCCTTGCCCCCCACTCCCATGTCCATTGACACAGACAGCAGGACTCAGCCTTGCCCCCCCACGCTCCCATGTCCATTGACACAGACAGCAGGACTCAGCCTTGCCCCCACGCTCCCATGTCCATTGACACAGACAGCAGGACTCAGCCCTGCCCCCCGCTCTTGTGTCACTGGATTTGATTGACAGCAGTGGGAGCCAATGGCTCCCGCTGCTATCAATCTATCCAATGAGGACAGAGACAGCGGCTGGAGCCACTGGGCTTGTGCTTGTGCATGTCGCTGGAATGGATGGGTTAAGGTGAGAAAAAGGGGGGTCTCTGGGGGGCAGCTGTAGCAAAGAAGGTTTTTCACCTTAATGCATAGAATGCATTAAAGTGGAGTTCCACCCAAAAATGGAACTTCCGCTTATCCAGTTCCTCCCAGCCCTCTGGTGTCACATTTTGCACCTTTCAGGGGGAGGGGGGGACTAGATACCTGTCTAATACAGGTATTTGCTCCTACTTCTGGCGATAGATCGCCGCAGAATCTGCAGTGATCTACTCCATGATCTACCCCTCCTCTGCCCCCCCCCCCCCGCTGTCTTCTGGGAGACACACAGGTCCCAGAAGACAGCAGGGACCAGTCAGAACGCGCAGCGCAACTCACACATGTGCAATAGGGAACAAGGCTGTTAAGCCGCAAGGCTTCACTTCCTGATTACCTTACTGAAGATGCCGGTGCCTCCACACGGGAGCCGAGAGACGGGTCTGCTTCAGGTTGCCAACATTGCAGGCGCCCTGGACAGGTAAGTGTCATTATTTTAAAAGTCAGCAGCTGCAGTGTTTGTATTTATTTTTTGGGCGGAACTCCGCTTTAAGGTGAAAAACCATGAGACTTTACAACCCCTTTAAAGCCTACTATTAATCTGAATGATCTTGAAGTTTGTAAACTTACTCTGTGAAGATGCCCACACATTTACTACTTTAATTCTGTTACACGTAGTCACTATGCCCTGTGGGTTGGCACTGCTGTGTCACACATTTCACAGAGTTTGCCTTCTGACCTACAGAGGTGCTGAGAGGAGGAGTTTAACCGCTTAGCGCCCACCCGCCCACAATGTACTGTGGACGGGCAGCCACTGTAGGCAAAGCGACATACTCGTACGCCACTGCCTACTTCTGGGTCTATGGCACATGCATGCACGCCCCCTAGGATTGCACACAGTGGGAGCCTGTCAGCATGTCCCAGCCAATGATTCATGGCCGGGACCTGCTGATTGGCTGTGTACAATCACAGCCCAGAGCTCTGTGTTGGTAAACAACACAGAGCTCTGTGCAAAGGGAGCGACCTCTCAGTTTTTCATCCCTGCTAGAAACTGAGAGATCTTAGTAAAAGCAGCACACGTTACACATAGTTAGGCACATATTTAACCCCTTGATCATCCTAGACCTAGATGTTGTTAACCCCTTCCCAGCCAGTGTCATTAGTACAGTGATAGAATATAGGTATTATCACTGATCACTGTATTAAAGTGTTACTAAAACCACAAGAGTAAAATCAGTCTGTGTATGCAGTAAAGCATGCTTATTATACTCACCTTGGAACCTAAGGGGTTAATCCTGTAGATTGTGTAAAAAGGCTGTTTGATCGTGTTTTCCCTGATCCTCCCCTTCTTTTACTGTTCCCAGTCCCTCTTTCCTATAGTACACAGCCTTGCGGACACTCTGCACATGCTCAGTTTGGTGTGCATTGCTGTTTTTTTGTTTTTTTTTTCTTCTTGGAAGGGTGCATGTGATCGGTACAGGGCCGATCAGCACTGTCCAGACAGAGGGTCAGGGGCCCTGAAGCCTCATAGGATAGTCAGAGTAGAATGAAAACTCCTCCTACAAGCTTTAACCAGACATTGATAGAAGTCACAAGGCTGCTGATGAGAAAAGGTATTTATCAGTTTATATTTGCTAAAGCGACTGCATTTCCATGTTCTGTGTACTGTGGGCAGTGATGTAAGTAAATGAGTTAAAATAAACTGAGTTACGTAACTCAGTTACTTTAGAGGGTAACAAGTAATCTAACTGATTACTTTTCCCCTCATGGTAACTCAGTTCCCATTACTTTGGCTTAGTTACCCCAATTACATCTACCGTCACTAGATGGCAGTAGTGTAATTCCGGTGTCCTGCCAAAAAAGTTCCCCCGCCGGATAAGGACCCCCTGTACTGCGCAGGCGCAGCGCTTGCGCAGTACGAAGGACTACGGAGCTTCCGAAAATTGCAGAACCTATACAGCTCTGAGTGAACTCTACACAGCGCAGGCGCAGTTAACATGTAATTGTACGAGGCGATGCCGCACCCTCATGATGCTCGTGCTACTCTGCAAGGGGCGTCTATCGTGTAACTAAGGGGCATGGGTCTAGTATGTACTGTTAACCAAGGGGCGCATTTATTTATTATTGTTATATATCGAGCTCTGCCCATTAATTTAAACATTCGCCCTCTTCTGTAGAAATCCACCCCTTACACGATATAATAATAATAGAAGACCCGCCCCGTGCTTACACGCTATAAACAGAACTGCCCCTTGGTTTATCGAGTAATAGAGCAGCCCCTTGGTTACACGATTCATATAACAATTAATAAATGCGCCCCTTGGTTACAGTGAGACTTTACAACCACTTTAAGGTGAAAAACCATGAGACTTTACAACCCCTTTAAAGTGTTCCTACGGTCAAAATATAAAATCATATATTCACTATTGTGTTTCAATTATTTCTAGCCTACTATTAATCTGAATGATCTTGAAGTTTGTAAACTTACTCTGTGAAGATGCCCACACATTTACTACTTTAATTCTGGGACACATAGTCACTATGCCCTGTGGGTTGGCACTGCTGTGTCACACATTTCACAGAGTTTGCCTTCTGACCTACAGAGGTGCTGAGAGGAGGAGTTTAACCGCTTAGCGCCCACCCGCCCACAATGTACTGCGGACGGGCAGCCACTGTAGGCAAAGGGACATACTCGTACGCCGCTGCCTACTTCTGGGTCTATGGCACATGCATGCACGCCCCCTGCCCAGCACCCGCTGGGATTGCACACAGTGGGAGCCTGTCATGGATGTGGCCAACCCCGCTGCAGGCCACATCCATGTTCGCCCGCTACCTTCTGGGGCCACGGACTCCGCCTCTGTGACTGGCGGGAGCCGCGTGACGTCACTCCCGCGCATGCGCATGGGAGCCGCCAGTCACGGCACTTGCTCGTGAAGAAACGGCACAGGGGGGGCATTTCTTCACAGCGCATTCGCCGATGACAAACGGAGCACGTTTAGGAGATATTTACAGTACCTCTAGGTAAGCCTTTTGTAGCGCCGACACTTTTCTAAAGTGTGTGCTATATATGTAAATTTAGTTTTCCAGAACTGTAACAGAGTTCTGGGGGTTAATTGTACAGGTTTTTACTTCGGCATCAGTTTGGCTGGGCTGTACTGAAGTTCTGCCTGGTCATAGGTGCAGTGAGGCACCTGTGACAGACTGAGAACCAAGCCTGGTTGGACCTGTTAGGTACCAATCTTTCTCAGGGCCAATCAGTGGGCGCGTCTGGCCCCACTGTGTAGTCTGGGAAGGGGTATTTATGATGCTGAAGTCACGTGTTCAGGGTTCGGCTTGCTCTTTGATTCCTGGTTCCAGTCTGGACCAACCCCGTGAGGGGTCCCGGACCCAGGAGTGTCTGCCATCCCCATAATCATGGTCACCCTGACCAGCCCCAGAGGCCCTCATGGTCTGGGGTGGGGATCCATCTGTTTCCGAGCCTCGGAACTGGCTAGTTTGAGGCCCAGTACCTGAAGGAGGATTCGGAAGTGTCCCAGTGTGCTCTCGGTATTGGAGGGACATGGCAACTCGTACAAGCAACCAGGGGAGGACTCTTCGGAGGAGGGCCAAGAAGCTGGCTACTCGGTAAGAGCCTGGGAGCCGAAGTTGTATGTACACTAGAGAATCCACACTTCTCACAGTATCGCCAAGAAGGCTGAGAGATCCAGGTACTGTGGGAAAGGTTCCTACTTATCTTCAGTTACAATCTAGTCTGTGCTGTGGCAGAGACTTTGCAAATTTTCCGGATCACATGTTGGCTGCTAAATCTATGGTTAGAGGTTTATCCAGCAGTGAAGCGCCCAGTTGCAAATGGCTACTTTCTGGGCTATCTGAGAGACATTCAATTGATGTCAGCAGTTCTAAGTGTCTGAGTTTTATCACCCTTTCCCTCTATTCCCAATTGAGACTGTGTTATAGTTGGATGTTATCCCCTGCAAATTAAAAATCCTCAAAAGGACTTTTGTGTGTCAGCATTTGAAGTTGCTAACCCTGGGAACCCCTAGACAACGAACGACTAGCTACGAGGAGGTAATTGGTAAGTCCAGAAAATTCAAGGTCGCCCCAAGGGGTTATGGCCGCTACACCTTATTCTAGGCTTACCTACACAGTAGGTACAATTTCCAGAGAGAGGTTTACAACCTCTTTAAAGTGGTTGTAAACTCCCATAGCTTAATTGTCCTGTACCTATAGGTAAGGCTTACTTATGGGTACTGTAAATATTTATTGTATATGGAGCCATAGCTCCCAACTGTCCCTGATTTGGAGCAATGTCCCTCTGTCCCTAAGGCCGCGTACACATGAGCGGACTTTCCCGCAGGATTGTCCGCCAGGCTGCAGTCCGCCGGACAATCCGCCCGTGTGTGGGCGCAGGCGGACTTTTTCCTGCCAAAAGTCCGGCGGACTAAGTTTTAAGTTCAGACTTAAAATTGTCCGCTGGACTCGCGAGTCCGGCGGACAATCCCGCGGTCTGTGTGCTAGTCCGCGGGACTTTTGAAATGAACGGACTTGATCGGAAAGTCCGTTCATTTAGAACGTGACTGCAGGTAGACGGGACTAGTGAAGGCAGTGAATGCCGCCGCGCTAGCCCTGTCACCTGGCATGGATTTAAAGGGATCCCTACGCCGAAAAAACGGCGTGGGGGTCCCCCCAAATCCCTCTCAGACCCTTATCCGAGCACGCAGCCCGGCTGGCCAGGAAAGGGGGTGGGGACGAGCGAGCGCCCCCCCCCCCTCCTGAGCCGTACCAGGCCGCGTGCCCTCAACATGGGGGGTGCCCTGGGGAAAGGGGGCCACCCCAAAGCACCTTATCCCCATGTTGATGAGGACAAGGGCCTCTTCCCGACAACACTGGCCGTTGGTTGTCGGGGTCTGCAGGCGGGGGGCTTATCGGAATCCGGGAGCCCCCTTTAATAAGGGGGCCCCCAGATTCTGGCCCCCCACCCTATGTGAATGAGTATGGGGGTACGATGTACCCCTACCCATTCACCTAAGGTGTAAAAGTGTAAATAAAGAAAACACACAATTTTTTAAAATATTTTATTGCACTGTTCAGGGGGTTTTCTTCCGTCTTGGGGGGTCTTCTCGCCGGACTCCTCCGCTCTCTTCTGCTCTTTTACCTAGCTCTTGAACGAGCGGAGGAGCCCGGCTTTCTTCTTCGTCATCGCCGCCGTCATCTGGGGGTCTCGTTCCACCTTCGAGGGTCTTCCGGGGTCTCTTCTGTTCTTGGGGGGGGGGGGTGTGTTTAGGTCAAGGAGAAGGGGCAAAATGAATAAGTTTACTTTTCCCGAACGTCCATTTATACATTTAAATGTGGTGGGAGGGTATGTTACATCACTACCTGTTACTGCAGCAGCCACATATGTGCACAAAAAGCAAAGCTATGTATATGCTTACTAAAGGTCCAAGGTTCAAAGTCAATATTTGTGATGCCCATATCCCATCCCAGTTTAACCGCTTATGGACCGCCTCCTGCACATTTACGTCGGCAGAATGGCACGGCTGGGCACATCAGCATACAGGTACGTTGCCCTTTAAGAGCCCAGCCGTGGGTCGCGCACACGCCGGGGGCGGCGCGCTCGCGACCCGGTCCTGAGCTCCATGACCGTGGTCATGGGACCCGCGGACCCGATCGCCGCTGGTGTCCCCCGATCGGGTCACAGAGCAGAAGAACGGGGAGAGGTCTGTGTAAACAAACCTCTCCCCGTGCTTCCTAGTGAGACTGTCACTGATCGTCTGTTCCCTGTCATCGGGAAAGACGATCAGTGATGTTGAACGCTAAGCCACGCCCCCCTACAGTAAAAAAACACACACGTCGTCACACTTAACCCCTTTCCGCCCCCTAGTGGTTAACCCCTTCACTGACAGTGTCATTTACACAGGAATCAGTACATTTAAATAGCACTGATTGCTGCATAAATGACAATGGTCCCAAAAATGTGTCAAAAATGTCCGATGTGTCTGACATAATGTCGCAGTCAAAATAAAAATTGCTGATTACTAGTAAAAAAAAAAATATTAATAAAAATGCTATAAAACTATCCCCTATTTTGTAAATGCTATAACTTTTGCGCAAACCAATAATCGTTAATTGGGATTTTTTTTTTTTCTTTAAAAAAATATGTAGAATACGTATCGGCCTAAACTGAGGGAAAAAACATTTTTTTATATATTTTTTGGGGATATTTATTATAGCAAAAAGTAAAAAAATAATGAATTTTTTTTTCAAAATTGTCGCTCTATTTTTTTTTTTATAGCGCAAACAATAAAAACCGCAGAGGTGATCAAATACCACCAAAAGAAAGCTCTATTTGTGGGAAAAAAAAAGGACGCCAATTTTGTTTGGGAGCCACGTCGTACGACCGCGCAATTGTCAGTTAAAGCGACGCAGTGTCGAATCGCAAAAAAGGGGCCTGGTCCTTTGGCTGCAAATTGGTCCGGGGCTTAGGTGGTTAATAGAATACCCTGCTTCTTGGAATCTGGAATTTGACTGTCTCTGTCCAGCTCAAATGCAACACTGTTCAAAAGACAGGCATGCATTTCTACCCAGCTCTGCAGTACATCCTAGTGGTCAACATGTAAAGTGCAAGTAATTACAAACAATTTTTGCAGAGAAATAAATCCCTCCAGCTATATTATAAGTATAAGGAGTTTATGACACTATTATAGATTAGTACCTTTCTAGTCCAAAAAAATTATATTGAGCCTCACCAGGGTCTTTCTGAAGCTGTTTGCAGGAGAAGTACAGTATTCCTTTGTTGTTACTTCTAAAGTAATGTAAGTATAAAAATAAAAAAAATTAAAAAGCACCATCTGCATGCTTTAACCTCTTCAGCTCCAGAAGGTTTACCCCCCCTTCATGACCAGCCAATTTTTTGCGATTTGGCACTGTTACTTTAACTGGCAGTTGTGCTGTGGTGCAACGCTGTACCCAAACAAAACTGATGTCCTTTTTTTTGCTACAAATAGAGATTTCTTTTGGTGGTATTTGATCACCTTTGCAGTTTTTATTTTTTTTTTGCCCTATAAACAAAAAAAAGAGCGACAATTTTTTGAATTTCTTCATCAATTTAGGCCAAAATGTATTCTGCTACATATTTTTGGAAAATAAAATCCCAATAAGCGTATATTGATTGGTTTGTGCAAAAGTTTTAGTGTCTGCAAATTTATGGGATATATTGATGGAATTTTTTTTTATTTTTATTTTTTTTATACTGTAATGGTGGCGATCAGCGACTTATAGCAGCAGACAAATCAGCCCCCAAACTGACACTTTTGGCACTTTTTTGGGGACCAATGACACCACCAATACAGTGATCAGTGTTAAAAATATGTACTGTCACTGTACTAATGACACTGGCAGGCAAAGGATTAATATCTAGGGCGATCAAGGGGTTAAATGTGATTCCAACATGTGTTACTATGTACTTTTTATAGTGTTTTTACTAAACAATGTGCTGTTTTTTACTCCCTGCACATTGCTGCTGTCAGAACGGTACTCCCTGAACCCTTTGGAGCTGGCACCTGCCCTTTAACCACTTGCTTAATGGGCACTTAAACCCCCCCCCCCCCCCCCTCCAGACTAATTTTCAGCTTTCAGCGCTGATGCACTTTGTATGAAAATTGCACGGTCATACAACACTGTACCCAAATGAAATTTTTATTATTTTTTTCAAACAAATAGAGCTTTCTTTTGGTGGAATTTAATCACCTCTGCGGTTTTCATTTTTTTAAAAAATATGTAAAAAGACCGAATTTAAAAAAATGTACGCTGATGATGGGCACTGATGGGCACCGATAGGTGGCAGTGATGGGCACTGATGGGTGGCAATCATGGGCACTGATCGGTTACACTGATAGGCAGCACTGATAGGTGGCACTGATTGGCACCACTGGTGGGCATTGATAGGTGGCACTCATGGGCATTGATAGGTTTCACTGGTGGGCACTGTCAGGTGGCAATGGCAGATGCCGTAGATGAGGTATAATTGCCTCTTCCTCTTCGTGAACGATGTCCCTTGCAGATGAGCCGGTGATCAATTTTTTTTTCTCCCAACGCTGTCACCGATTACCAAGCTTTTGTTTACATCATGTAATCATCTGTTATTGGCTGACAGCTGATCACATGGTAAAGGGCTGGGACCGGCTCCTTACTCGGATCGGTGATCACCTGATTCTCAGTGACTCGGTGATCACAGCGCGTGCAGGGAGCGTGTTCAGATGACGGCCTCACGGAAATTCTGGTCCGCGCTGTCGCTGTCATTCGGCTATAGCGCGGACGTCAAGTGATTAAGGGGTTTATATTGCTGGGAGGCAGAGGCTTATGGTCATGTGATTGGCTGTCGTGGGGGTCACATAATCGGAAAGCTACTGATCGCAAGTGTGCCCTCTCGGCCGTCTATTTGCACTAATGCACGCAAATATGTGGCTGCTCGACGCCAAGGTCCACCCGCTGAGAGGCCGCATATTTTACATGCGCTCAGCGCCATTAGGTTTGCGGGGATTTCCTTTCACTTCCTGTTTTGGCTATGGGACAGAAAGTGAAGGAAAATCTCTCTAATGAGACATAGATGGCAAAAGAAAAAAACCTGACATGGGTTATAATAACCTTCCCTTATGCCATCCAAAAAAAAAAAAGTTTTGCCTGTAGTAGTTACTTAAATATCTGTTGTGTTAATCCTTTGGTTTCAGCTCTTACTAATTTTCTGACACCCAAACAAGTATTTAATTGCTGTGTGCACATTCTTTACAAGTGATTAATAAATTAACACGAGGGACAGCCAGGCAACTAGCATTTTCACAAGAAAGTCTGAGATTCCTGCCCATGTACTTTTCTGACTATAGGTTTCCTTTGAAAGTAACCTTTCAAGGCAGGAATCTAGACCCTACCATTGATGACTGTTTTGTTGGACGTTCCCTGTGGTTGTCATGGTGATCCTACAGCTTGAATACCTGATGAGTCACTGGTCCGTAAGAAACATACAGCCACTGAAATCAGAAGTGCTAACCAGCATGATAGTAAGAGAAGCCTCAGGATGAACATGACAGACTGAGAACTAGCGACCTTTCAAAAAGTCATCAATAACAGCTCCAATATTGACATCATGACATCTTCTTCTCAGTCATTTATTAGCACACAAATGAAAAGTTGTCATTGTATACTGTAAGTCACAGCTAATAAATGGTCGGTAAATTGCAAAACCAAATATTCAGTGAAGTTGGTTCAGAAAAATGTGGAGAAAACCCAGTATAAAAGTGGTGTGAGGTGCTGCTATTGATACAATGCTTGTAATAAAATGCTTGTGGCTTGGCTGTTATGCTGATTCTTTGGCTTCAGTACCTTCCGAGTCATTGAGATAAACAGCTTTTAAATGTTCATTTTCTAAGCTGTGTGAGAAATAAAATCAAAGTTTGAAGCTAATTGGTTGTTATGAGCAACAACACCAGTTGAGATCGGTCTCAGACACTTTTTATTAATTCCCCTTATTGTGTGTCTGTACGTCTCCATGGTGACTGGAGACATGGAGACATACAGATGTCCAGAACGCCTCCAGTAATATCATTTCCTGCTCCTAAGATTAGATTATTGTGCCTTGTCATATTTCTGTTTATAAATGGCTGGAAAGAGCACTTGTCATGATTCCAGTTTTCCTAAGCACCACTCCCAATGTACAAGATCCTGCCATTGCCATGACTTGGCTTCATATATCCACTGCTAATACTTAAAAGAAGTGTGCCCCTTATATGCCTTGGGGTATTCCCACACTAGACCCCCCGCTATATTCCTATCCCATATGAAGGTAGTAAATATAACAGAAATGAAAGGTAATAAAACTGTATGTGAGAGGGACTATTCATAAATAATTTATTTATATCAAAACTAGGGTTGCACCGATACTAGTATCGGTATCCGTACCAAGTATTTGCACCGGTACTCATGTAAATGCACCGATACCTGAAACCAATACTTTCAGGCTCGGTTCTTTGAGCTGTCAGTGGCTCTCCCCTGTTGACCGCTAAAGTGTTAAAGAAGTCTGGTGAGAGCCGGTTCACTCAGGGGCGACTTGTCAGGCGACTTAGCCGCCTGACAAGTCGCGTCCCGTTCTGTACTATAGAGCCGTTCTAAGAGGAGAGACTCAAGTCGCTCCGACTTAGAAAAAGGTTCCTGTACAACTTTGGGGGCGACTTCAGGCGACTTGCATTGACTTCTATACAGAAGTCATTTTGCAAGCCGCGGCTGAAGTCGGATGCAGGTCCCCTGAGGCAGTCGCGCTGCAAGTCGTGCTGCCTCAGTGTGAACCGACTCTAAGGCCCCTTTCACACCGGGGCGTTTTTCATGCGGTACAGCGCTAAAAATAGCGCCTGTTCACCGCATGAAAAAATCCGGCCCCTTTAACTCCAGTGTGAAAGCCGGCGGGCTTTCACACTGGAGCGGTGCGCTAGCAGGATGACAAAAAAAGTCCTGCTAGCAGCATCTTTGGAGCGGGATAGGAGCGGTGTGTTCACCGCTCCTATACCGCTCCTTCCCATTGATTAGAATGGGACACCGCGGTGAAACCGCGGCAATACCGCCGCAAAGCGAGAAAAGAGATTTCATCTCCAAATACGGAAAGGTTTCTTCACAGTAAGAGCTGTGAAAATGTGGAATAGACTCCCTGCAGAGGTGGTTCTGGCCAGCTCAGTAGATTGCTTTAAGAAAGGCCTGGATACTTTCCTAAATGTACATAATATAACTGGGTACTGACATTTATAGGTAAAGTTGATCCAGGGAAAATCCGATTGCCTCTCGGGGGATCAGGAAGGAATTTTTTCCCCTGCTTTAGCAAATTGGAGCATGCTCTGCTGGGGTTTTTTTTGCCTTCCTCTGGATCAACTGTGGGTGTAGAATGGGGTATATGGGATTGTATGATATACGTATATATAGATATATATATTTTTTTTTTTGTGGTTGAACTGGATGGACTTGTGTCTTTTTTCAACCTAACTAACTATGTAACTATGTAAAGCGCCGCTACGGCGGGGAGTCTTTAACCCTTTTTCGGCCGCTCGCGGGGGGGGGGTAAAACCGCACCGGCTCCCCGCCCCAGTGTGAAAGGGGCCTAATTGGAGCTGTGAAAAAAAAAAGCAGCTGGCAATGTTTATTAACAACATTGCTTAGCTGAAACACTAAAATAAAAAAAGAAATATTGTTTCTTTTTGTATCGTTCTGTTTCTTCATCTGCAGATCAAAGGGATGAACAAATGTTCCTCTGTTTAACCCCTTATTAACCCTTAATTTATTATTCAGCCTAAATTAACTCCCTATTCTCCTCCATTTAATTATTATTTTCCTGTTTTTTTTTTGTTGTTCACGTCTATTTTATAAACGATAAACAGTTAAAACTTTTTTTTTTTTTATTTGCTTTGTTAGCAAATATTTTTGCACATATATATGTAGCGGCCATAACCCGCAGAGGGGCGGCCTTGACTTTTGGGCTTACCAGTTACCTCCTCTTGGCTTGTCGGTAAATGTTCAGGGGTTCCCAGGGTTAGTACCCAACATGGATGCTGACACATAAAAAGTCCTTTTTGAAGGTTTTTATTCTGCAGTGGTAACATCCAACATAACACAGTCTGAGATGCCAGCTTGTTGGCCCTCCTCTGACAAGTCCTCCCCCGGTCACTTGTATGAGCTGTGGTGCCCCTCCAATACTGAGAGCACACCGGGGACGCCTTGAATCCTCCAGTTACTGGGCCTCGGGCTAACCGGCTCCGAGACTCGGGAACAGAAGGATCCTTGCCCCAGACCATGCGGGTCTGTGGGGCTAGTAAAACTGACCATGTTTGCGGGACGGCAAGCGCTCCTAGGCCCGGGACCCCTCGTGGGGCTACCCCGGTCTAGAACCAGGAACAGGACTGCGGCCGAACCCCGAACACATGACTTCAGCACCTTAAGGACCCTTTCCCAGACTACACAGCGGGGCCAGACGCGCCCACTGATTGGCTCCGGGAAAGACTGATACCTAAGACGTCCAACCAGGCCTGGTTCTAGGACTGTCATGGGTACCTCACTGCACCCATGACCAGGCAGAACCCTAGTACAGCCCAGCCAAACTGATGCCAAAGCAGTGTTGCCAACCGTCAGTATTTTTACTGGCAGCCAGTAAAAAACAGGCAATGTTCTCCTGCCAGTAAATGCCAGTAAAAGGAAAAAGTTGCCAGTAAAAAATATGGCTGTGATGTTCGGCTTGGTCCAGAGACGGCCGAGACCATCCGATTCCCTGCTACAGTGTGATCGAGCTCTGGTGGAGGCGGTGCCCGAGCACGTCGTGTGATGTCATGGTGCAAGGGAGCCAAGCAGAGCGGCTAGATCCTCGTGTGTGGGTCTGCAAGACCGGAGCAGGGCAGGTCGGGAGCGGGACTGTCAGTGCTGTTTAGACTGAAGTGGACTGATGGGACCAAGAGTCAACTTCAGGTGTGTGTGTGCCTGAGTCCTGTCCCTGAGCTACTTACTTACTATATTGAAAATAAAATAATAAATATGTTGTTTGCCCTAATATCTACCTTAAATCACATTGCTAATTGCCTATTGTACTTGTTTGTAGCCTAAATACTAAATTTTGCACTTAAATCTGTAATTTTGTAACTTTTGGAAATGCCAGTAAAAACTTGGCTGTGCCAGGAAATTGTGGGTGTCGTGTCAGTAAATTTCAATCTGGTAGGTTGGCAACATTGTGCCAAAGTTAACCTGTACAATTAACCCTCAGAACCCCAATACTGTTCTGAGGGGGAAACTAAATTTCTACGTATAGCGCACACTTGTTAAAGTATGCCCACTACATATATTAACAACTGAAAAAGCACAAAATTAAAAACAAAATTCTATTTATTTAATTTGTAAGTAACTTTTCAATGCTTTGTACCATTGCTGACAGATGAAGTGAAAACAAAACAGTTGCGGTAGGTATCGGTAATCGGTATCGGCGAGTACTAAAACAAAAAAGTAACGGTACTTGTACTCGTAAAAAAAATGGTATCGATGCATCCCTAATCACAACATCTCTGTGACACTTGTACTCTTGTACACCTATGGCTCTACAAATACACTCGGGTGCAAGTGTCACGTGTGTGATATAAATAAAAACATAAAATGACTGTATGTATGAATGGATCCTCTCATGTAGGTTTATTAACTCTTAATTTTCCACTTTTATATTTGACTTTTTATTGAGCCCCTGATCTCACAAATCTCATTTTCAGGGGCATAAATGTTTTTTCAAATATAACAATAAAATCAATGAGCATTTTACAAAGCTGCATGGTTTTGTAATACTTATAGGAGCCCCTTGCCTTCATAGGCTATATACTAGAACTACTGTGAAAAAAAATGACAGTTGGAAATCTGCTTGTTTACAAAGCTGGCTTAGGCATCCCATTTTTAGCACAGCCACAGCAGATCTGTGTCAGTTAGCTTGAGGCAAGCAGAGCGAGGTCGCACGCACACAAGCTGAATATTGACTTTTTCGTCTGAGTACCTTTTGCGATTGAACTTTCTATCTGAGTAGTTTTGCAAATGTACAACTTGAACATACAGAGGTTTATCCAATATTTAGGAATATATTTTCTTATTCTTCCCTTCTCGTCAGGTATGTACTGTATATATGGTGATCATACATGCAATATAATGTGGGCAACTAGGCATTAGCAGCAGTTAATATAGACATAAAAGCCACAGGCAAACATATTTCATATTAGGAGATATTTTAGAAGTCTGTAGCATAAATTGACAAGTTAAATTACAGCTATTGAGATTCTGTTTGTGTACGGGCCGGCCATTTCTGCTAATTGTTTTGAAGGTGGCAGCAGTGTATTGCTTTTTAATACTAATGGTATTTTTTACTAATTGTCTGTTTTAAAATGATTTCATTGTAATCTTCAGGTTTAACATTCTGTTTTTTTTCCCTCCCTTCGCCTTTCAGGACAGCACCTTGGAGAGAGAGCGTAGCTCCACCTCGTCACAAGAAACACTGTGTGACAACGCCCCTTTTAAAAATGGCTGCTTCCACCATGCCTTCAGCTTTAGTGTTTCCTCCGCCATGGAAGCACTGCTTGGGGAACCAGAAGGGCTGCGCTCTCTTCCAGGGGATTTTTGTGCAGTACTTTCTTTGCTTTATTTCTTTGACAAACCCAGCTCCTTCCCGCACGAGAGGGGGGTGCTGCTGTGTCCCATCCTTTACTGGCTCACAGGGGTAATAGTCTGCAGGAGGTCGCCCGCCCAGAGTGCTGGGGGGGCCGTGGATGTGCTCATTGTGAGCCTACATGCCTGGTGTCAGCATGTCGGCGCCAAGTCCCGGATGGCGGGTGATGTCATTTCCGGGGGCAGAGACTTCCGGTGGGGCATAGCAGCGATTGGTTTCAGCTGCTGGAATGCAGGAGGAAGGGGCGGGTCTTCTAGCCGGGACTTCCTTCTGCTTTTTACATGGAGGAGATTATTTTAAAAGTACACAGGCGGCAGCTGCGGCGGTCGCAATGAAGGAGGCTGCGATGGTAGATGCAGGCGCCCAGGTTCCCAGCCGGGACTAGGTAGCAAAGGTGCAGTGGCACCTCTTTCCTTTGCTCACTGGGTGTGTTGATTGTGTGTGTCTATGCTAGGACCTGCAGCTGTCTGCTATAGTGGAATGTTCTATTAGCAGTTTCAGCATGGAGGGAGACTCTGGGGCACTTAGGGGTGTTTTCTATGGGCACTGTGTGTTTCTCTCTGTTGGCAGCTTTAGGTCACCCTATTAGAGGGTGCAGTTATGTCTTGCTGTCTTTCAGAAAGCCACTGCCAAGTCAGAGAGAGCAACAGGGAGAAAATGCCCTTCATGCAAGAACCCATTAAGGGACTCCTGGCCCAAACCGCTGTGCAAATCCTGCATCACAGGTTTTGTGAGAGAAGAATCTACACAGGAGTGTAAAGAGCTTTTTTCATCTGTAAGAAAAGAACTAGCAGAGACCCTAGGGACAGTACGTTCCCTTCTGAAAAAACAGGGCCAGGGTTCCAGCCAGGAACAGAGCTCCCGATCCAGCCTTCCTCCTACCGCTTCCAGGATTTTTGGAAGCGAGTCAGAGGAACAGGAACAGGAACAAAATATCCAATACAATAATCCATATACAATAATGTGACACCGGAGGAGGGGAGGATTCCCGAAAAGGGGAAGTTCCATTTTTGTGTGGAATTCCACTTTAAGGCAGTATATACCATCTTGGAGATTCAGGAAGAGAAAACCCAGCTATCGAGCTGGAGGAGGCCAGACATAGAGTCTTTCCTGTCCACAAGGTTTTGTCAGGTACGATCAAAAAAGAATAAAAATATCCTGAAAGGCCAGTTTTCCTCCAAAGCTCTCAAAAGAAGGTTTCCTTTTGAAGAGCACGAAGCGTTAGTTTGGAACAAGAAACCAAAAATTGATGCCGCTTTCACTCCGGTGTCCAGACGGACCGACCTGGCATTTGAGGATATGGGCATATTGAAGGACGCCCTGGATAAAAGAGCAGATGCGCTTTTAAAGAAAGCCTGGGACTCGTCCCTATCTAACCTTAAACCGGCGATGGCCACTACAGTTGTTGCTAGAAATATGGAGTGTTGGCTGGAACAACTCAAAGGTCATGTGGTAGCAGGTACTCCTAGGAAAGATCTGTTGGAGTCCTTCCCTACCCTATTGAGAGGAGTAAAATATATGGCTGATGCCTCAGCTGAATCCATCAGGATGTCGGCCAGGTCCTCAGCGCTTGTTAACTCTGCCAGGAGGGCAATTTGGCTGAAAATTTGGTCAGGAGACTCAGCATCAAAGGTAAAGCTTTGTGGGATCCCTTTAACAGGTGACCTGGTCTTTGGGCCAGAGTTAGAGACAGTCCTTGATAGGACAGCGCATAAGAAAAAGGCCTTCCCACAGAAAAAGAAGGCAGGGCAGCAAAGGAAGAATTTTTGTCCTTTTCAACAAGCCTGTGAAGAAAGGGATCAAACCCAGAAAAGGCCCTGGAACCCTCAGAAATGGAGAGTCAGAGGAGGGGTGATCTTTAGACCTCCAAAGCAGACCCCAAAAGCAGTGACCACCTCCCAGTGGGCGGGAGGCTACAGGACTTTCTGCCAGCTTGGGAAAGAGCAACAGAAAGTCCTTTTGTCCTGAATTTAATCCGTCAGGGTTATCAGCTAGAGTTTTTACAAGTACCCCCAAGTCGGTTTTATGTGACGAACCTTCCAAGGGATCAGGAGAAGGCCTTGGCTATGAGATCTCTGTTAAGAGAATTTATGCAACAGGGTGTCATCTCCCAAGTCCGGAAAGATCAGAAGGGGAAGGGGTTTTATTCCTAGATTTTCCTGGTCAAAAAACCTCCAGGAAAAATTCGGCTGATTCTCAACCTGAAAATTCTGAACCAGTCCATAAAATACAAAAAAATCAGGATGGATACAATTTTCTCTATGAGAAATTTACTTACCCCCAGATGTTACATGAAGTCTATCTATCTGAGAGACGCCTATCTCCATACACCAATCGCAGCCTCATCACAGAAGTTCCTGCGATTAGTGGTCAATCTGGGGGGGAGGAATATTTGGCACCTGCAGTTCAGGGCGCTGCCTTTCGGGCCTGTCGTCCTCTCCCCGGATATTCATGAAAGTGATGGCAGAAGCCCTGGAGTCTCTGAGACTGAGGGGGATCCCAATAGTTTCCTACTTGGACGATTTGCTGCTGTTTGCCGATTCAAAGGATCAGGTAGAGGTCATCCTGCAAGTAACCCAAGCACATCTAAACGGTTTGGGCTGGCTTCTGAACTTCCAGATATAAAATCTGGTACCATCTCAAAGAGTAAGGTTTCTGGGGTACGAGAGACTCATTAAAACAAAGAATCTTTCTCCCTCAAGAAAAGGTGGAAAAGATGCCGATGGCTCTGAAGATACTTCAAACCAACACAGAGGTGTCGGTAAGGCAGGCCATGTCTGTTCTAGGTCTATTGAAAGCAGCAATTCCCTCAGTACAGTGGGCCAGGTTTCATGCTCGGCCCCTACAGGTGGACATTTTTCTGAACTGGTCACTCCAGGAACCTCTGGAAAAGAAGTTCAAGATAGGGGTAAAGGCAAAAAGATCACTTTGATGGTGGAGAGAGATCAGGAAAACATCTCAAAGGGTCTCCCATGGTCTTTCCTGGTAACTCGCAGGTTGACAACAGATGCGGAGGAGCTCACCTCGAGGAACAGACAACTCAGGGGGTATGGTCCAAACCAGAGGCAACCAGAGGCAAAAAGGTCCTCAAATTGGAGGAAGTTAAAGGCTATCCACCTAAGCCTCCTTTGTTTCCAGCAGTTTCTAAAGGGTCAACATGTCCAGGTACTGTCGGACAATATGACGATTATACCTAGCAAAACAAGGGGGCACGAGGAGCAAGACTCTGATGGAACTAGCTCGTCAGATCCTGAGCGGGGCAGAGAAGAATGTGGCCTTGTTGTCCATTTAAAAGGCACGGAGAACACCCTGGCAGATCTCCTCAGCAGGAGAGAAATAAGAGTAGCAGAGTGGTATCTAAATCAGGAGTTATTTGTGATGATCTCCGAGAAGTGGGGCTCTCCTCAAGTAGACCTCTTTGCAAATTAAAGAAATGCAAAAACACCGGCTTTCTTCTCTCTTCAGAGGCAGGATCTAGCCCTCGGAGTGGATGCGTTAGCCCACAGATGGGACTTCCCTTTGTCTTACGCCTTTCCTCCGTTTCAACTGATACCGTGGGTGTTAGCAAAATTCAGAGCGGAATCCACAAGTCTGATACTAATCTAATATTGGCCGAAGAGGCCCTGGTTTGCCACCCTAGTAGAGCTCTCAGCAAAACCCCCCTGGAGATTACCACTCAGTGTGGATCTTCTGTATCAAGGACAGATTTTCCATCCAGATCCAGACTATCTCAATCTGACGGCCTTGTTTCTGAAGAGGAAAAAAAAAGGGACTCTCAGAAAAGCTCACCAGCACCCTTCTTTCCAGCAGGAAGAAGGTCACCAGGGCTATTTACTTCAAAGTCTGGAAGTGTTACAATTCCTGGTGTTTCAGCAAAAACTTCAATTTACTTAGTGTTATTTCAGTTTTAGAATTTCTCCAGGAAGGTACGGAGAAGGGTTTAGCAGCGAGTACCCTCAAAACGCAGGTAGCTGCTTTATCAGTTTTTTTTTTTTTTTAAAACCCTGTCAAGGGAGCCCTTGATAGTTGGGTTCTTTAAGGCTATGGCAAAAATTAAGCCTAGACCTCTTATAAGTTTTCCAAAGTGGTTTTTTTTTTTTAGTTCTTCAGGGGCTCACCAAGTCACCATTTGAGCCAATAGAAGAAGCATCAATATTTCTGACACTAAAAATTATACTTCTGGTCGCAGTGACGTCTGCCCAGAGAATTTGTGAAATACAGGCATTGTCTATCCAAGAGATGTCTGCCAGACAGGATAGTCCTAAGGACGGACCCAGTCTTCCTGCCTAAAGTTTCCTTGGTCTTTCACCAGACACAGGAGATCATTCTCCCTACCTTTTTGTCCCTTGCCTCCAAAAGTACCTTAGGAAGGTGGCTGAAGCAAGCCATTAAAGAAGCTTACCCTTATCCTTAGATCTGGAACCTCCAGAAGGAATCTTGCCTCATTCTAGGGCAGTGGCGGCTTCTTGGGCTGAGAGGACCGTGGGCATCACCTGAGCAAATATGTAAAGCTGCCTTGCCTTCCACACTCTGGACGTTAGAAGGTGCCTCCTTAGGTATCTAGAGATAACAAGGAGTATTAGGAAATCATCTATTTCACTATTCATCTTGATGGAAGGGAGTCGCAAAGGGAGTATAGCCTCCAAAAGTACCTTAGGAAGGTGGCTGAAGCAAGCCATTAAAGAAGCTTACCCTTATCCTTAGATCTGGAACCTCCAGAAGGAATCTTGCCTCATTCTAGGGCAGTGGCGGCTTCTTGGGCTGAGAGGACCGTGGGCATCACCTGAGCAAATATGTAAAGCTGCCACGTGGTCCAGTTTTTCAACCTTTATAAGGCATTACCATTTGTATCTACTGTCAGCCTCAGACCAATCCTTTGGTAGGAAGGTTTTACAGGCAGTGGTCCCACCCTGAAGTAAGTGCTCGGTTATCATCTCCAAGGTGCTGTCCTGAAAGGCGAAGGGAGAAAACCTTAGTTAGACCTACCGGTGACGGTATTTCTACGAGCCTTTCAGGACAGCAACCTACTTCCCTCCCTAGGTTATCATATGTAAAGTATAATTATGGGGCTTGGTAATTGTCTGCTTATATCTTCCAGCATGTCAGAGGTCTTCTCGGTAATAACTGAAGGCATGGTGGAAGCAGCTGTTTTTAAAAAGGGGCGTTGTCACGCAGTGTTTTCTGTGAAGAGGTGGAGCTACACTGTCTCTCCAAAGTGCTGTCCTGAAAGGCTCGTAGAAATACCGTTACCGGTAAGTCTAACTAAGGTTTTTTTCTCTTTCTGCAGTTGCGGAAGTTACTTCCATCACTAAACTCCCCAAGGAGATTCACATCCAAGTGGGTTCACGGCTGCTAATACCATGCAGCTTCAACACTGATACAACTACCTATAATGGCAAAATAGAAATGGAGTGGGTGAGGAGCCCCTTCACAGGAGGGTCTGTCAAATCCCTTGTTTATGTCTATAATCCAGAATTACTGGAGTACTTCGACAGCAGGGCCCATGTTTTCCTGAATAATCTTAAGCATGGAAACTGCTCTCTGGTCATTGACCCAGTCCGCCAAGAAGATGATGGATATTTTGAGCTACACCTCAAAGTAGATGGGAACAGCTATGAACCCTTTCCCTTCTTATCTGTCCGAGTATTAGAAGATAATGGTAAGTCATGCAAAACACGTGTATGTTTTTTTTTTTTACTTATTTTTTTGCCATGTACGTGCTTTTATGTCCTCAGCTCTATGTATTGTATACATCTTTAGCACATTTCTGTCTACTTCTACCTTGCTGCTAAAGATACTGAGGCCCATTTACAATATGAAGCACAGCCCCAGTCGCCGCACATTTGTGTATTTATTTATTTTTTGTTTGTTTTTTTGCACATTTGTCCTGCTACACACACACAGGGCAGATGTTCATTTCATTGGGCTGTCTAACGCATTAAGAATGCGTTAAGTAGCTCATGCATCTTTTTGAAGGTTGACTTTTGCGGATGTTTAACCGCATGGCTTGACATGTTTCAGGTGGCATTTTTTGCACATTTTGTAACTGCACACAAATTCAAGCAATTATGCCCCCATTTGCAAAACACTATATTGTGAATGCAGCCTGACACTAAGTCATGGCAGTTGGTGAAATATTTTAAAATTAGTGGCAAGGCAGAAGAACCTATAAACACTGCCTTAAAGGCAAAAATAAAACCCTGGGTTAACCCGAGGAGCCATTGTTCATTATTTACAGCTAAACTATGTCAGCCTAGATATATCGAAAAATAGATTTAGGGTTTACATTTACTTTACAAGCCCCAATGGAGTCAGGTGGTCATTCAGGAAGTTGATTTTGGGGGCAATGCAGACCCTGCAGTTTGTGAACTGTATAGTTATCTTTTTACCAGTTCACTAATGTCACTGAGAAAAATGGGGTTGTGTTCTGTGGAATCACCAGCAGAGTACATTTTCTGTTCATCTCTTTTCACCAATGCTCTTGTTATTTAATTTTCTTTCTTAGCAGACATTTTGTGATTGTGTTGTGTTTGTTGCAGGTCAGGAAAACGAGGCCAATACTGGAAATGAAGATAGAGGAATGTTTGAGATTAAGAAAAAGACTATTAAGAACTTCTTTGCACATCCAGACATGAAGAGCAGGCAGACATTTAAAGCGATGATGATTTCCGCACTAGTCTTTCTAGCTCTATCCATAGTGGGATCTGTGGGAGCATCCATTTATCTGTAAGTAAGCCTAGATATTTGTAAGCAGACATTGATGATTTTTTTTTTTTTTTTTTTGGGTTTGTTGCTTCCAGAAACAAGAAAAAAATATGTTTTATGTTTTGGTATCTCTTTTCAATCAGATAAACTATTAAAATATGCATATTGATATTCCACATTTACATTTTCATATTAGAAATCCCTTAATGCTCAAAAAACAGAGTGTCATAGAGATGCCCTAGTAAAGTAAAATTGTAATAAAAAAAATAGGCAAATCCATTGATCAAAATAACAAAAATACAGAAAAGAGAGTAAATCATGTTTATACTGTCCCTGCAAAGAACTCTTTTAGTAAAGTGGACAAAACTATATTCTTTAACCACTTGCCTACGAGGCACGAACACCTCCTTCCTGACCAAGCCATTTTTCAGCTTCCAGTGCTGTCGCATTTTGAATGACAATTGCGCAGTCATGCAACGCTGTACCCAAATACATTTTTTATCATTTTTTTCCCCACAGATAGAGCTTTATTTTGGTGGTATTTGCTCACCTCTGCGGTTTTTATTTCTTGCGCTATAAACAAAAGAAGAAAAACATATTTTTTTACTTTTTATTATAATAAATATCCAATTTTTTTGTTTTTTAAAAACAGATTTTTTCCTCAGTTTAGGCCGATACGTATTCTTCTACATATTTTTGGTAAAAAAAAATCGCAATAAGCGTATATTGATTGGTTTGCGCAAAAGTTATAGCGTCTACAAAATAGGGGATAGATTTATGACATTTTTATTATTATTTTTTTTTTACTAGTAATGGCGGCGATCTGCGATTTTTATCGTGACTGTGATATTGCAGCGGACATATCGGACACTTTTGACACATTTTTGGGACCATTCACATTTACACAGCGACCAGTGCTACAAAAATGCATTGATTACTGTATAAATGTGACTGGCAGGGAAGGGGTTAAAACTAGGGGGCGCTGCAGGGGTTAATATGTTCCCTATGTTAGTGATTCTAACTGTGGGGGGAGGGGACTGACTGGGGGAGGGGACAAGGGACACACCATCGGTCTCCTCTCCAGTGGCAGAACGTGGATCTGTGTGTTTACATACACAGAGCCACGTCCTGCTCAGTTACTGGGCAATCGCGGGTGCCCGGCGGACATTGCGGCTGCCGGGCACGCGCATCGGGTCCCCAGCGACGCAGCGGGCACGCGTGCGCGCCCCCTAGTGGCCAAAATGTTAGCGCCGTCATATGACGGCAGCCCGCCACAAGAGTCGAACCGCTCCGCCGTCAATTGACAGTGGGCGGTCGGCAAGAAGTTAAGAGAATGCAGAAGTGTCAAAATAGCAATGCCCCACCTATGGCTCATTTATTAAAAAACAGCTTGTAATTTCTGTACAAATTGCTGCTGAATGAGCAGTCGCCAGCCTTTAGATTTTGCTGCGAGTTACTGATTATAAGAGAATGTATACGGTACTTCATCCATCCACTTATGATCATATATTTCACACCTGGCCAACAATCTCTGGCTAAGGCTGGGAAGGCACCCAAGGCAGCTGTCACCTAAGGCTGGGTTCACACTGCTGCGGTGCGGGAACGCTGCGAATACACTGCGAGTTCCCGCACCGCATGTCTCCCGCCGGCAGTTCACACTGCCCTATGCGAGCTGCTGGGGGTGTCAATGAAATGTTAATGACACCCCCATAGCAGCTTGCATATCGCAGTGCGATCTGCAAACTCGGACAGGAATCGGATCGCATGGTGAGAACACCATGCGATCCGATTCTGCTGCGGAGCGAAAAAAAAGGGTCCTGTCCGATTTTGGGCCGAATGCGATGCGAATTCAGCCATACTATCTGTATGGCTGAATTTGCATCGCACAGAGATCGCATATGATTTGAACTGCAGTGCGGTGCGAATCATATGCGATCTCCCGCACCGCAGCAGTCTGAACCCGGCCTTAAGTTCTCTATATCACTCCACCATAGTTCAAAATATGCAATTTTGCTTGGCTGACACCAAATGTCTGTAAGTAGTTTAAATCAAGAATACCCCAACAGGTAGGTGCTTCCCAATAATAGTTTGTATTACTTCATCTACAATCAGGTACCATCAAATTACTTTCTGTCAGAAGGAGCTCCAAGTGTCCCATTGACCGTGTCTGAATTTTCTAAAACACTTATGCACACGGTCGGAATTTCCGATAGAAACAGTCTGATGGGAGCTTTTCATCGGATTTTCCGACCGTGTGTATGCCCAACGGTCTTTTTCTGTCGAAATTTCCGACGGACTTTGAATTGAGAACCTGTTCTCAATTTTTCAGACGGAAAACCTTTCTATCGGATTTTCCGATCGTGTGTATGCAATTCCGACACGCAAAATTCCGATGCATGCTCGGAAACAATTCGACGCATGCTCGGAAGCATTAAACTTCCCTTTTATAGTGCTGTTGAACGTGTTTTATGCCGCTGTGTTATTGACCGTCGGAATTTGGTGTGATCGTGTGTAGGCAACACAGCTTGAGCGGAATTCCATCGGAATTCTGTCGGAAAAATCGTCAGAGTTTTTTCCGACGAGAATTCCGATCGTGTATACGCGGCATTATATTTAATGTTGTATTTCTTATAAAAAAAGTTCTCACTGGCTCCTAAAAGTCAGTGCTGTCAGAAATAGAAGCTCTCTTACAACAACCATTTGGTGAACCCTGGAATAGGACATCTGTCAGACCTTTAGGCTGCATTCACACCTGAGCGTTTTGTCGCCCTAAGCCGCCCTACGCCTGAAGCTACAAAACGTTTGAGGGGGTAAAATACATTATTCTCTATGGAGATCGTTCACATCTCCACTCCAAAACGCCTGAAGCCGAACGCCTGAAGCTCAAACAAGTTCCGGACCCTTTTTTGTCGCGCGAATCGGGCAGATTTGGGCGTTCGTGCCTCCATAGAAACTAATGGAAACGCTCGATTCAAGCGACTAGCGCGACAACGAGCGTTTCTACGTCCGTTTTGTCGCTGCATCTGCTCAAGTGAAGTAAATTTTTACATGAAGGAAATGACATAACATAACAGGAAGTGCACAGATAACCATTTTAGCAGACATACAGACCAGCAATATGGAGGATGAAGATACTGTATGCCTGCTGGATCAAGAGACATTTATTGGAATGGTCAAGGAGCACCCCTGTCTCTATGATACCAGAGATCCCACGTATAAACTCAGAGCGAGCAAGAGGAGGGCATGGACCCAGATTGCCATGAAAGTTTTCTCAAACTGGGCAGACCTAACTGGCCATGTTAAGGATGTAAAAGGTAAGATAAACCCCTGCAAACATTAGTACATTATAGAAAAACAGTACCACTTCACACCTGGGGCCAATTATGACATTTCTCTCCTACATGTAAAATCCATAATTTCTTGGCTAGAAAATGACATAGAACCCCCAAATATTATATATGATTTTTTAGAAAAGACCCTAGAGAATACAATGTCGGTCGTTGCAACTTTTTATATTGCACGGTATTTTCGCAGCAATTATTCAAATACGTTTTTTTTCATGCTTAAAAAAAAAAAAAAAAGTAAAGTTATCCCAATTTTGTTGCATAATGTCAAAGATGAAGATACGGCGAGTAAATAGATACCCAACATATGAAAAAGTCATGCAAGCCGCATCTTTGGAGCGCTAAGCGCCCCTTCCCATTAAAAAAAATGTGGCAGCGCTCCAAACCCGCCTGCAAAGAGCCTCTGCAGCGGCGATTTGCGTGCCTTTCTAACCCTTTTTCGGCCGCTAGCGGGGCATTTTTAACCCCCGCTAGCGGCCGAAAAAGGGTTAAAACAAGCTGCCCCATTGATTTTAATTGGTAGGAGCAGTGAATAAACCGCTCCTTCACCGCTCCAAAGATGCTGCTAGCAGGACTTTTTCTTACCGTCCTGCTAGCGCAAAGGAGTCGCTTTTGTCAGGCGCTATACAGGCGACTGAAAAACGCCTCAGTGTGAAAGGGGCCTATGCATAGGACTATGAGTATAGTATAGTCAGCATGTCACAAATACATGATGGCACACTCTGACCCCTAGTGTATATTGTATGGATACTGCACACAAAGATAAATATATATTTTAAAAAAAAACACGGAACTTCTTCACAATAAATCAAGCAATTTTATTAATTATTCACCTAGCATAGTATACGGTTTTATTATTATAACAAAGAAATAATTTATTGAATTGCCTCAAGCTGCCATGGGACCTGTCCTGCTGGAGACATGAAGTAGGATGCAAATTGATCCCTGACATGTGTCCCTTGTCTGTTTCCACGCACACCGGTCCAATGCGCTCTTTCCATACTCTCAAGTACTGGCTCCTCAAAATCATATCCATCCCGCTGCCTTACAAAATTATGCAATACACATGAAGCTTTTACAGCAGAGACTGCATTTTGCATATTCAGAACAATTGGAGTGTGCAGTACCCGCCATTTATTTGACAATATGCCAAATGCACATTCTACTACACGACGTGCTCGTGTTAGACGGTAATTGAACACACTCCTCTGTTCATTTAGATTGTGCCCTGAGTAAGGCCGTAGTAGATGCTCACTCAGAGCAAAGGCCTCATCTCCAACAAACACACTGGGTAGGGGAGGGCCATTTGTGCCCGGGAGTGGCCTGCTTGCCGGAAGGTCCAGACAATCGGTACGTAGGAGGTGTCCAAATGAGGAATTGTTAAAAATAGCCGAGTCAGCGCTGCTGCCATACGAACCAATGTCAATGTACCGGAAGCAATAACTGGCATCCGCAACCGCCATCAAAACAAAAGAAAAATATTTTTTATAGTTGAAGTATTGGCTTCCGCTTCCCATGGGCTTAATGATCCTGATATGTTTCCCATCGATTGCTCCGACACAATTAGGGAAATTGCAGCGTTGCAGGAAAACCTCTGATATCTGTGACCACTCTTCTGATGTCGGTTTTTTAAACACGATATCCTTCAAAATCTCCCAAATTGCAGAGCAGGTGTCACGGACTATATAACTAGCTGTTGATTTCCCTATCCGAAAGCTATAGTGCAGACTTGATATAGATTGTCCAGTTGCTAGGTACCTACAAAGAAATAAATATATGTATTTTAATTTGTGTTTTGACAGTTAAAATGCTAAAACTGAAGTGGAAAAGCTTACGGGATGCCTACACACGACATGTACGCCTGACCAGGGAATGTAGGAGTGGATCTGCAGCATGTGCTCCAAGAGAGTACATGTATGCTAGAGAACTGGAGTTCCTTCGGCCATTGGTGGCTTTGGGGCGGTAAGCTATCATCTGTACGAATGTCATTAACAAATGTAAAGAGAAAGTTCTAATAATTAATTTCTATTTTCAGTACTGAAAACAGCTGGGAGGACAGCTCCCAAAATAATTTGGACCCACAAGCAAGCCAGGCATCAGGCGGTGAACAAGAAGGACAAGATCCGGAGAGCCAGTTGTCTACTCCGGCACGCTCTACAGCAACAACACCTGTGGGAGACCGTGACGAGGAGTCCACACCACCTATTCCTGTTCGTGTGCCAGCTAGAGGAACACGAAGGAGGGCTCCGGAACCGGATTTTAACAGAATGCTGGACATTATGGCCGGTATGTCGGACAGGATGACCAGCAATAGGTCCCATGTACAAGTGTCTGCTAGGTGTCTGGAAGGTCTGATGGAGAAGGTTCCATCAGAGCTCCAGGCAGACATGCTGTCAGGCACTATACGCTACATTGCGACCTTCATCCCGCCAACCACCACATATAGGTCCTCTGAACCTCCCCCACCATATGGTCCTTATGCTAATCCCCCCCCCGCCCCATCTGCCAGCACTTCCTCGGTTTTCAGCACCACCTCCTAATTACCCTCCTCTGCCTACACCGCCACCAACCAACTACTACCGTCTGCCAACACCACCACCACCTTCTAATTGGCAGCCCAATGACCATGCATCTACCTCCACCTGGTCACAATATGGCCATGCCATGGATGTGGTCAATGCACCTAACGAGGGAGTCAACTCCTCCCAAACCTTTCAGCACCTCTGATTTATTTTTTTTTTTTTTATGAGCTACGTTAGCTCCGGTTGAGCTGTATATTTTTCAAATTAAAAAAAAAAAAGAGAATAAGTTATATTTAGTTAATATTTGATAGTAACAAATAAAGTTTTTTGTTTAATATTAAAATTGTGTGATTGGATGTTTATTTTTCCCTCAATTCTTTACAAAAGTAGGAATTTTATTATAATAATCATTGTAATATGTTATTTTTCGCAGATGAAATGTGTATACCACTAATAACGCCCCAAAATACATACATTGCACTGATGACACGTGGCACTGACAGGTGGTACTGATACGTGGAACTGGGGACACGTGGCACTAACATGTGGCAATGATGACACGTGATATTGACAGGTGGCATTGATACGTGGCACTGATGATACGTGGCACTGGGGACACGTGGCACTAACAGGTGGCAATGATGACACATGACACTGACAGGTGGTATTGATACGTGGCACTGGGGACACGTGGCACTGAGGACAAAAAGAAATAAGAAGAATTTACCTCAGTGTGATGATTAGTCGTTCCACTGGGGGTATACTGTTCCGGAAATAGGTGTCCATTCTTTGCAACCGGCTACTGAGTAAACCCAGTAACTCATCAAAGCTGTGAGCAAGAAATATGGGGTTTATTAGTGGACATTATAAGACAGGAACAATGTCAAACATCATGAATCCAAATTACTTTGACTAACCTTTTTATGGACATCCTTGTGTAGTCCAAGAATTTCTCATCATGCTCACGTAGATCACTATACATGACCCAAAATTGGCCTCTCTCTTCACGTTCGGCAATTACTGGGTGGATCCAATATCTGCGTGCCCTCTTCTTTCTCCTCTCTCTTTCATGTAGAAAGTATGAGGTAACCGTGGCTGCTGCCAGAAAACACGCCATCTCATTGTCACTCATCTTTGTGCAGAAGATAGTACAATATGGAGCAGGAAGCACAATGATGACCCGGTAGTACAGTATTCACCCAGGAAGCAGATGAACAAAATCTAAAAACATAGCAACAAATGATGACAGTGATGATCATTTTTCCTATTGGCTATCCAGAAAAACGATGAAGTTGAAAAACGCCTGAAAACGATGTATGCAAATGTGCAAAAACGACCGTATTCGCGCGACAAAACGCCGGTAAAAACGCCGGTAAAAACGCTCGTTCCGCTACGCTCAGGTGTGAATGCAGCCTTACTGCTATCTGTATACTGTTGGGGAGATTCCTCTCATTTTGTCTCAGATACCACACAGAAAGTGAGTGGAAATCTCTCCAAAGGGATCAAAGACATGTATAAGAAAAAATGCAGAATATTCAACCCTTCCCCTCGCTATCTAAATCTAATAAGTAAAATAAAAATTGTATGAATGCTAATAGAATGTATTTTTCTTTACAGAGTGCTGAAGGGTAAAAAGAAGAAAAGCCAGAATGAATTAAGACTGGCAGAGGAGGATTGTGCAAGCCTAGACTGAATCTCTGACTAGAAACAACCATCATGTCACAATGCTAGCTCTTTATCATTTAGATCCAAGGATAGATATGAGTGTCTTGTCTGAACTGCATGACAACACATAAATGCCACCAGGGGGGGCGGGGGGAGCATTGGCGCTAACCACCAAATGGTGCATGGAGCGTGAATGCTAACCCCCAAATTGGACGTGGATCGTGGATGCTGGCCACCAAGGGGGGCGGGGGGAGCTTTTATGCTAACCACCAAATGGGGTGTGGAGCGTGGACACTGACCACCAAGGTGGGATGGGGGAGCGTGGGGCGCTAACCAGCAAAGGGAGCATGGGGCAAGGATGCTGACCACCAAGGGCGGTGGGGGAACGTGAACGCGGACCACCAAGGAGGGGGGCGGGGGAGCGTGGACACTAAACACCAAATGGGGTGTGGAGCGTGGATACTAACCACCAAATGGGGCGTGAAGTGTGGAAGCTGGCCACCAAGGTGGGGCAGGGGGAGCATGGGCGCTAACCATCAAAGGGGGACGTGGAGCATGGGTGCTGACCACTAGGGGGGTGTGGACACTAACCACCAAATGGAGTGTGGAGCGTGGATGCTAACCACCAAATGGGGCGTGGAAGCTGGCCAACAAGGTGGGGCGGGGGGAGCATGGATGCTAACCACCAAATGGGGCGTGGAAGCTGGCCAACAAGGTGGGGCGGGGGAGCATGGATGCTAAGCACCAAAGGAGGTGTGGAGTGTGGATGCTGACCTCCAAGGTGGGGTGGGAGAGCATGGATGCTAGAAAACAGGAAACACTCACGCCTTGGAAAAATGAAAATGTATAGCCGCTGTCCGATGTTATCCCCACTAAAGGGTAAATTATCTAAAATGTATATTAGACAGCGCCTGCTCTACCTTAACTGTATGCTAAATTTCATAATTGAGTGACTATGCCTTGTTACTATCCTACAGAACTACTCATAGGTACAACATCTAAATGTTATGATAAGGATATAATTGCGCAGTATCTAAAATGAATAAACATCTAACAAATGTAAATAATGACAAGGATATGGTATTGCAATTACAAAAGTGAATAAACCTCTATCAATACAAATTTCCAGTGACTATATTTAACCACTTCAGCCCCAGAAGATTTGGCAGCTCAATGACCAGGCCATTTTTTGCGATGCGGCACTGCGTCGCTTTAACTGACAATTGTATGCAAACAAAATTGACATCCTTTTTTCCCACAAATAGAGCTTTCTTTTGGTGGCATTTGATCATCTCTGCGGTTTTTATTTTTTGTGCTATAAACAAAAAAGGGCGCCAATTTTGAAAAAAAACACAATGTTTTGTACCTTTTGCTATAATTAATATCCCTAATTTTTTTTTTAAACAAAGCTAATTTTTTCCTCAGTTTAGGGCAATATATATTCTTCTACATATTTTTGGTAATAAAAATCGCAATAAGCGTATATTGATTGGTTTGCACAAACGTTATAGCATCTACAAAATAGGGGAAAGATTTATGGCATTTTTATTATTCTTTTTTTTTTTTTTTTTTTTTACTAGTAATTGTGGAGATCTGCGTTTTTTTTTTTTTTTATCGGGACTGCGCTATTATGGCGGACAGATCGGACACCTTTGTTTTTATAAAATGAAAAGAAAAGAATAAACATACAAAATACGTGACATTCAAAAATCTCAACATATAAAAATACAACCATATACCTCATGGTTGGGGGGGGAGGGGCACGAAGGAAGAGAAAAAAAATATATATAATTTTTTTTGTATAAAACCCCTTAACGCAAACACCCCACATCCCACCTATAGATTCCCAATCTTATTTGCTCCTAAAAAATAAAAAAAATAAATGTCATTTAAAATGAAATATTAACCACTTTCAGACCAGACCAATTTGCAGCCAAAAGACCAGGCCCCTTTTTGCGATTCGGCACTGCGTCGCTTTAACTGACAATTGCGCTATAAACAAAAAAGAGCGACAATTTTGAAAAAAAAACGCATTATTTTTTTATTTTTTGCTATAATAAATATCCCCCAAAAATATATAAAAAATTTTTTTTTTCCTCAGTTTAGGCCGATACGTATTCTTCTACATATTTTTGGTAAAAAAATCGCAATAAGCGATTATTGATTGGTTTCCCCAGAAGTTATAGCGTTTACAAGATAGGGGATAGTTTTAAAGCATTTTTATTAATATTTTTTTTTTTTATTAGTAATGTCGGCGATCAGCGATTTTTATTATGACTGCGACATTATGGCGGACACATCGGACATTTTTGGGACCATTGTCTTTTATACAGCAATCAATGCTATTTAAATGCTTTGATTCCTGTATAAATTACACTGGCAGGGAAGGGGTTAACCACAAGGGGGCAGTGTAGGGGTTAAGTATGCCTAGGGGTGTGTTTCTTACTGTGGGGGGGCGTGGCTGTCAGCTAGTGAATGCTGATCTCTGCTCCAATCACAGGGAGCAGAGATTGGCTTCACTAGTTGCTAGGCAGAACGGGGAGATGCTGTTTATCTCGGCATCTCCCCGTTCAGTCTTCCCGTGAGACGATCGCGGACAGGCATTAAGGAGGGACTTATATATACGCCCTCCTGCCTGTACGTGCCATTCTGCCGACGTATTTCTGTGTGAGCCGGTCGGGAAGTGGTTAAGGAAGGGTCTCCAGAGGATTGCACAATACGCCTACCCTCCCGTTCCACCCTAATTCCCGTGTCCCTCTTGCCTTGATAATTCAGTTCCACCTAACCCAATCCTTTAGGCCCCTTTCACATGGACGGACCGTTGTTTTTTCTTCCATCTGTCAACGGACAACAATGCATTCCTATGGGCAAAGGGATGACCATCCGTTAACCTCCGCATCTGTTTTTTTTAACGTACAAGGCTACGTCCAGATCCGTCAAAACGGATATTAACTGATGTTAACGGACAATGTCCGTCAACGTCCGATCAGTTAAGATCCGTTTTGAAGGAATTTTTTTTTTTGTTTATCTGTATGGGAGGAGCAATGCCTTCTGGGTAATTTCCTTAAAGGCACAGAAACTGCTGTAAACAGATCAAAACGGATACAAAAACGGATGAAAAAACGGATGTAAACGTGTACATTAACGGATGAAAATGGATATTAACGGAACGGAAGACGAATGAAGCAACGGATAAGAACTGATACGTTTTTAACGTGGCTAAACTGATGGTGCCCGTGTGAAAGGGGCCTTAGACAGATAACCCAGAAAGTGTTATTTTATATATATATATATATATATAATAAAAAGGGGGGTGTACCCCTAAACGTGACAACCCCACCTATAGAATTCAATCTTATTATCCCTGTGCATCTAAAGATTTATAATTAACTGGTTAAATTCAAACTTAAGGGGTGGATCTCCGGAGGACTGCACAAAAGAAAAAATGCCTCCCTCTCATTCCACCCTGAATCCGTGTTTCCCTCTTCCCCTAATACCTCAATCCCATTTACCCCAATCCTTTAAACAAATAAATTACCCCCAAAGTGTTAGTTAAAAAAAAAAGGAGAGGAAACCTAAAATGTAAACATTTTTCTCCTCTCTATCCCCTCCCCCACAGACTCTAATCTTCCATATGGCTTAAAGAGGTTCTGCACTCTTTTTTTTTTTTTTTGGGCTATATGCCAAGGGCATATAGCTCAATTGGGGGACTTACCTGTTCCATCTTCCATCTCGATCGCCGCCGGTTTTCGTCCGATAAAGTTCTTCATCTTCTTCTTTTGTGCTGGGGGCCATCTTGCCTGTGGGCATGTGAAACCCCCACAGGCACTTTAGATGGCCCAGCATGCACCGCCGTTACTCGCGCATGCGCAGTAACGGCACATCTGCCGACATCTCACGAGATTTCGGAAGATGTGTCCGAAATCTCGCGAGATTTCGGAAGATGTGGCCGAAATCTCGCGAGATTTTGGAAGATGCCCGCACTGACTCCTGGGATCAATGACACCAGATCCCAGGAGACAGTGTGGCGTGACGAGGATCCCCGCAAGACCCCGCCCACCCCCGAAGAGACAGAAGACAGGAAGTCATCGATTACAAGGTAAGTAAAAAAAAACACATTTCATTTAGTACTCTTTGCCTGATTTGGAAAAATGAAATGTGTGCCGAACCGCTTTAAGTATGTTTCTGTTCGTTTAAACTCCAGCCATCCTCTCCAAGTTCCATAGAAGCTTTGTCTAAGATCATTTTGTAAAGATATCAGATTTTCCATCAATCTAATTTTGTCCACCTCCCTGAACCAATCCTTTACTAACAGAGATTTCTTTGATTTCCATTGTCTCGGTATTAGGGCTTTTGCAGCCTTTTTATAAATACGATACTACTGCTGCTCTATATTTTTTCCTTGACTCCCCCGTAGTGTGGAACAGACACTCCTAAGGATCAAATTTCTTTATTAATTATAGTCAGGAAATCTTTTGAATATATTTTTAATAAGGAGTTTACAGTGGCTATAAAAAGTCTACACACCTCTATTAAAATGTCAGGTTTCTATGATGTAAAAAAATGAGACAAAGATAATTAATTTCAGAACTTTTTCCACCTTTAATGTGACCTATAAACTGTACAACTCATTTGACAAACAAACTGAAATCTTTTAGGGGGGGGGGGGGGGGGGGGGTAGTAAAAATAAACAAATAAAATAATGTGGTTGCATAAGTGTGCATGTAGCTGTGTTCAGAATTAAGCAATCACATTCAAACTCATGTTAAATAGAAGTTAATACACACCTGCCATAATTTAAATTGCCTCTGATTAACCCCAAATAAAGTTGAGCTGTTCTAGTAGGTCTTTCCTGACATTTTCTTAGTCGCATCCTACAGCAAAAGCCATGGTCCGCAGAGAGCTTCCAAAGCATCAGAGATATCTCATTGTTAAAAGATATCAGTCAGGAGAAGGTACAAAAGAATTTCCAAGGCATTAGATATACCATGGAACATAGTGAAGATAGTCATCAAGTGGAGAAAATATGGCACAACAGTGACATTACCAAGAATTGGACATCGCTCCGAAATTGATGAAAAGATGAGAAGAAAACTGGTCAGGGAGGCTGCCAAGAGGCCTACAGCAACATTGAAGGAGCTGCAGGAATATCTGGCAAGTACTGGCTGTGTGATACATGTGACAACAATCTCCCGTATTTCTGGGCTATGGGGTAGAGTGGCAAGATGGAAGCCTTTTCTTACAAAGAAAAAAATCTAAGCCGGGCTTAATTTGCCAAAAACACATCTGAAGTCTCCCAAAAACATGTGGGAAAATGTGTTCTGGTCTGATGAAACCAAGGTTGAACTTTTTGGCTATAATTCCAAAAGATGTTTGGAACAAAAACAACACTGCACATCACCGAAAGAACACCATACCCACAGTGAAGCATGGTGGTGGCAGCATCATGCTTTGGGGCTGTTTTTCTTCAGCTGGAAAAGGGGTCTTAGTCAAGGTAGAGGGAATTATGAACAGTTCCAAATACCAGTCAATATTGGCACAAAACCTTCAGGCTTCTGCTAGAAAGCTGAACATAAAGAGGAACTTCTTCTTTCAGCATAACGATCCAAAGCATAAATCCAAATCAACAAAGGAATGGCTTCACCAGAAGATTTAAGTTTTGGAATGGCCCAGCCAGAGCCCAGACCTGAATCCGATTGAAAATCTGTGGGGTGATCTGAAGAGGGCTGTGCACAGGAGATGCCCTCGCAATCTGACAGATTTGGAGTGTTTTTGCAAAGAAGAGTGGTCAAATATTGCCAAGTCAAGATGTGCCATGCTAACAGACTCGTACCCAAAAAGTTGGGTGCTGTAATACGATCAAAAGGTGCTTCAACAAAGTATTAGTTTAAGGGTGTGCAGACTTATGCAACCATAATTTTTTAATTCTTTATTTTTACTTCCCTCCACCTAAAATATGTCAGTTTGTTTTTCAATTGAGTTGGACAGTTTATAGGTCACATTAGGTGGAAAAAGTTCTGAAATTATTTATCTTTGTCTCATTTTTTTACATCACAGAAACCTGACATTTTAGAGGTGTGTAGAGTTGTTATATCCACTTTATGAAATCCTGCATGTTAATATTGGAGCACTAGACTCCTTGTCATATTTAGCATTGCATCTTTTATGATATCATAATGAAAGAAGACTGTTGTTTGCATACATCAATGGGGGGGATTTACTAAAACTGGTGCACACAGAATCTGGTGCAGTTGTGCATAATAACCAATCGGCTTATAACTTCAGCTTGTTCCGTTAAGCTTTGACAATAAAACCTAGAAGCTGATTGATTACCACGCACAGCTGCACCAGATTCTGAGTGCACCAATTTTAGTAAATCACCCCCAATGAGTCATCAGTGCAGTGAGAAAGAATCTAATGTGTTCATACACACCAAGAGGTTCAAGATGGAGTCCATGCAGACAGTCACAGGGACAGTTCAGCAAGAGGACCAAGAATTGGAATTTTGGACATCACCACTGTGCTTCTTTCAGAGGCATGCCTCTCAGCCCAGGAGATAGGATGATTCTGATACCAGTCTCTGTGGCTGGGGAGTCCACAATCTGAAGAAACAATTGCAAGGCCATTGGAGCGCAGTGAAGCGCAGACTCCCCAAGTATCTTGAATGGAAGGAAGCCTTTTTCTAGCATTGCAAGCCTTTCAGTATCTTCAAGGAGGCCTGAGTAAGGTTGACAACAAGACAGAGAATCACTTACAGTCAAGTTAAGGTTGGTCTTCTTGCCAGGGAAGCAAATCCAATTATTGGTTTGGTTAGGCAGAATATTTTTTCAACAAGTGCCTCAAACCAATATTGGCCCTATGGGGCTTTCCAGTTGTAGTTCTTAGGGAGACTTCTCTGAACATGCAGCTTCTAATATTTGCAACAGGATACCAATGCAAAAACTCCATCATACAAGATAGGTTCACAGTGCCATCTTTATCTCTGGTCGAATTAAATCTTTTATGACAAGGTCAGTAACAGCACCCCAATCCAATGAGACTACTTTTAATAGCCTGGCTAGGGAATAGGCTACACTAGAGGTGCAGGAAGTCTCATCTTAGGTTGTTCAGACCTTGTTGACCAGAAAATCATCCATGAATGCTACATAGGAGAGTATATGAAAGACGGTTGTTTTGTTTGATTAGGCAAAAGCTTTCTCTCCTGTGTTCCCTGCTCTAGCCAATATCCTTGACATTTTACAATCAGCGCTAGCGGTTGGTCTGGCATACACCATTTAAGGTACAGATCTCTACTTTATCTTTTCACAGGCTGCAGAAGGGTGCAAAAGCCAGTCACCAGATGCTTCTTCCAGATGACAATCTATATATGACCTTGAGGGAAATCCTTGTTCCCTCTGTGGGACTTAGGCTTGGATCTGAGAGCACCCTTTGCCCCAATAGGTTTAATTTGAATTGAAGTACTTCATGGTAAAACTAGTTCTCCTGATAGCAACTACTTCAGACAGAAGGATGTTGAAGATTGCAACACTCTCCGGAAAGGGCTTTCTCTTTTTTTCTTTACTTTTTTTTACCAGAGATAGGGATACAACGTCTATCTCCAAAATTCTATTTTAAAGTGGTATCCAGTTTCCAGAACAACTGGGAAAAAGTCCCTCAGAGTTTTCACACAAGAGTCACTGAGTGCACAACAGTAAGACTTCAGTTTTCTTACACATGGTCGAGTTACTAACAGTGTACTTGCGCGCTCGCGACCCGGTCAGGAGCTCCGTGACCCCAGCCGCGGGACCAGCGGGACCAGCGGACCCGATCGCCGCTGGTGTCCCGGATCGGGTCACAGAGCTGAAGAACGGGGAGAGGTCTGTGTAAACAAACCTCTCCCCGCGCTTCCTACTCTGCCTGTCATTGATCGGCTGTTCCCGGTCATCGGGAAAGCTGATCAATGACGTCAGAGGTCCCCGCCCCCTAATGTAAAAAAAAACTTTTGCGCAAACCAATCAATAATCGCTAATTGCGATTTTACCAAAAATATGTAGAAGAATGCGTATCGGCCTAAACTGAGGAAAAAAAAATTTTTTTATATATTTTTTGGGGATATTTATTATAGCAAAAAGCAAAAAATATTGCATTGTTTTCAAAATTGTCGCTCTATTTTTGTTTATAGCGCAAAAAATAAAAACCGCAGGGGCGATCAGATACCACCAAAAGAAAGCTCTATTTGTGGGAAAAAAAGGACGCCAATTTTGTTTGGGAGCCACGTCGCACGACCGCGCAATTGTCAGTTAAAGCGACGCAGTGCCGAATCGCAAAAAGGGGCCTGGTCCTTTGGCTGCCAATTGGTCCGGGGCTGAAGTGGTTAAAAGGCACTCCCTGAGCTCCAGAAAAGTGATTTTGCCTAAACTGAGATGATGTCAACAGCCTACTGGACCCAGGAGGAACCATTTCCTCAGTGCTTTTTCAAACCAGCCTGCTCAGAGAATTGAGCCATGTCCATTCTGTATGGGCAGTGTCTTGCCACAGTGCATAGAAATGCATGGACAGACAGAGAGCACTCTGATATGGTGTTAAAGATGCAGACATTCATAAGTAGGTTGGTTGGAAAATTCAGGAGAAAGTCAGAGTGGTGTGAACACACATAGATAAAATTTACCACAAACCACTATATTTTCCCTTTAAAGTATGAAATGGTGGATGAAGACTGTGGCTCATAAACACATAAACTCAAGTTGCTTCCCTGCAGGCAATTACATGAAGCACTAACCCCCGAAAGAGGTACTGGTTATTTTTGGGCTTACCGTTACCTTCTTGACCTCATATGGGTCTAGGGGTTTCCCGAGGTAGATGGCCCAAAGAACTGTAGAAACTGACACCGGATAAATCTCCTCTCAGTAGATTTAGCAGCCGATAAGTGATTCAGATAAGCAAAAAGTCTCTGCCACAGACTTGGTTGTAGAACTTGTAAGTGAAAAGTCTCTGCCACAGACTTGGTTGTAACTGAAGGATAAACAAACTTAGAGAACCCTCATATGGTACCAGAATCTTGCAGCCGGGGGGGGCGATACCATACGAGTGTGGATTCACCTGGTGTCCTTTCAACTTAGCTTCCAGGCTCTTGCTGAGCAGCAAGCCTTGTGCGTGGCCCTCTTCTGAAGAGTCCTCCCCTTGTTGCGTTGCCTCTCCAAAACCGAGACGGCACCGGACCACCTTGGAATCCTCCTTCCAGTTACTGTGCCTCGGGCTAGCCAGCCCCAAGACTCGGAAATCGATGGATCCGCACCCCAGGCCATCAGGGCCCCTGAGGGCTGGTCAGGAGGACCAGGACCAAAAAGATGAAGCGATCTTCTGGACTGGAACCCAGAAGCACGTGACCTCAGTCCCTTAAGTGCCCTCTCCCAGAATTTAGAACAATTAACCCTAAAACCCAACTGTGGTTTTAGGAACTTTAAATTTACAAAAATATAGCGTGTGCTCATTTGGAGCCCGACGCTACATACACATAAAGGAGGCTATCACTAGTAACAAATCAAACCCAAACCATGCCCAAATAAAGAGAAATCTTATATCAAAACATAAAAGAACACTAGGGGTAGGTAAAACATAGGGAGAGGATGGGGGGTCTTTGTGATCCAGGCTGTTGCTCTGATTATTGCTGACCACTACACATTCCAAGGAACATCTTCCAACCCCCCAGGTGACAGCACTTGAGCCTGGCGATTGGTTGCTCAAAGTTTAGAGCACTACACAATGGGAGGGTAGGTAAGGGATCACACGCCCCCCATACCCAGAAGTAGCAGGATTTTACACTGAGATCAGGACAGCATGCCCTTGAAGGTATCTAGCTTACAGTGGTGTTTTTTTTCTTTCCAAAGACAGGTTACCCTACAGAAAGGTAATAAAATGAGCTAGATCTGCAGGTGGATGATAACCCAATTAAATTGTAATTAATTTCTTATGAATAAGAGACAATTTTTGCAAGTTAATGTAACAATCAGATAATTGAAAATATTGCGCAGCATTAGGATCTAAAAATTACAATAATAACAGCGTCAGAAATAAGGACTCACCAGTATAAGACCACATGTACACGGGCAGAAAAATGGTCCCTTTAGAGGTATTTTATATATATATATATTATATTTTTTTATATGTCTCTGAACGCAGATCAATTTCAGCCATTGTGTTCATGCACAATGTGGCATTTAGCTTCATATTTTATAGATGCTTTCAGGGGCATAAAAAAAATACCCCAAACCTTTGTTCAGAGAGCAGACCCAGTGGCGTATAGCTATGTTAATGGAATTATTTCCAGGAATTATAAGAAACTACAATCAAAATGAGCATATTTTACAATGGATTATCTTCCACCTCCTGGCATAAGGATCCAGCGTAGATGGGAGTATGTCATCACGCTTTTGTGAATGCAAGCTTAGTTGAATGTTCACTAAGGGAATCTCCAGAGCTACAAATTACTAAAGCTGGTAAATTTGGTGAACCGACGGAAATTCACTCCATGGGTGGCCCTATGGGCACCACTCCACCTGACATCCTTCAACTGAAAATCAAAGGAGCTGGGTGGACATTTGTTGGCGAACAGTGACTGTAGCCAATTAGATGCAATCGCTGTTTGGGCATTTTAAGAGCTGGCGGCACTGGCTGTCAAAATACAATGTATTAGCTATGTTAATGGGTTTATTTCCAGGAATTAAAAGAAACTAGAATAAAAATGAGCATATTTTACAATGGATTATCTTCCAGCTCCTGGCATAAGGATCCAGCATAGATGGGAGTATGCCATCACGCTTTTGTGAAGGCAAGCTTAGTTGAATGTTCACTAAATCTGGATTCCCACCTATGCAGTTTTAGTGATTTTTGCATTTTGCAGATTTGTACTACAGTCCATTTACCATGGTTTCCTATGAAACATGTTCTGTAGTGCAAAATGCAAAAAGCACTAAAAATGCATAGGTGTGAATCCAGCCTAAGGGAATCTCCAGAGCTACAGATTACTAAAGCTGGTAAATTTGATGAACCGACCGAAATTCACTCCATGGGAGGCCCTATGGGCACCACTCCACCCGAAATCCGACTGAAAAACAAAGGAGCTGGGTGGACATTTGTTGGCGAACAGTGACTGCAGCCAATCAGATGCATTCACTGTTTGGGCATTTTGAGAGCTGGCGGCACTGGCTGTCAAAATACAATAGTCGGCAGGGAAAATTTGTCCGTTCGTTGCTGTTTAGGCCTGGTTCACACCTATGCATTTTTTGGTGCATTTTCAGTTTTGCAGCCCATTTAAAATGTTTTCCTATTGGCCACATTCACATCTATGCATTTTATGGAAAGGGCCACAGACTTTTTTCTGTTTTTTGATTCCATAGACTTTATCGGATCAAAAACGTGTATTGAAAAAACACAAAATGCACCTGGAATATGCAAACTGCATATAGGTGTGAACCAGGCCTCAAAGTCTGCCCATAGGTTGCATTAAAACAATCTATGGGTATGGCCACCTTTATAGTAGTGTCATCCTCTGGCTATATGGTATGTCATTGTATGGATTATAAAAATGTTTGAAAAGAAGTAGAAATATTTTGACAGGTGAATTAGTTCACATTTATACAGTTGAACACAAATGCATTTCCATTTTATCCTGTTCACAAACTTTGTACATCTGTTAAGCAGCTAGATATGCGTGTCTTTATAATGATCATTTGCTCTAATTAGATTTCATACTGCTTACATGTAAGTGCTGCTCCTATTTGTATTACAATTACCACTCCCTAGAGTCTCAGGGTATACAGTAATTATTATATGTGTACACACTGGCTATTACGAAGTGAAAGCTGTGTGACGAGCGGCAGTTTTTCAGAAGTCCATGTAGTTATTTACATGGGTGCCTCTTCCCTCTAAGGACTCATAAAGGAAGTAAGTCATTACACTAAGGTCCTTTACATGTGACCTCTCCGCTGTGGATACATGTTATTCTTTTCCCTTCCTCTATCTGTCCCTTTGTGGTCTCCTTTCTTCTGTATCATGGATCTAAGCCTGAGCATACAGCTGCTAACAAGTCAGACCTGTTTCAGGTGCAGAGGTCACAGCTGAAAAAACTACAAATATATGTAAGTAACTTTTGGCAAGCTTTCCAGGAAGGCGGAAGAAATTTGTTTAGAAGGGAGGGACTGGGGACATTCTCCAGACCACAAGTTGGGATCACAGCTCTCTCCTGATCACTGTCACCGTCCTCCTCTAACAGATCTGTATGTATATTGTATGTATGTTGGGCTGATTGTTTTACACCATGGTGAGATCACTAAAATTCTACTAATTAATGTGGGCTTTAGATCATTAGTAACCGTGTTGTATGTATTATGTATTTATACCTACTGTAAATCATTAGGGACTAGGCTCATTACATATAGACTGGTCACTGATTGATTTTGGTGAAAGATCAGAAATCTGCCTATAGATACCTGTAGAAATGTTCCCAGAGTCTTTTTTTCCAATAAATCCTCAATGAGGACAGAAATTGTTTATCTCACCTGCTATGATTTTCTCTTCCAGTTGTTTCCCTATGGTGGCATGCAAATAACTTCCTTCTAACCATATGCTGCATTAGAAGCATTAGGAAAAGGTTTTCTATTCCAGTGTTTCTCAACTCCAGTCCTCAAGGCGCCCCAACAGGTCATGTTTTCAGGATTTCCCTCAGATGAAACAGCTGTGGTAATTACTAAGGCAGTGAAACTGATCAAATCGCCTGGGCAAAATAATGACAAGCCTGAAAACATGACCTGTTGGGGGCGCCTTGAGGACTGGAGTTGAAAAACACTGTTCTATTCTATGGGTAGGGGGGGGGGATTTTACTTAATGGGTTCTGCCATCTGCTGGGGAGCCCCGTCCTCTCATAGATGGGTCATCATGTTCCACAATCTTTGTCACTGTCAGTACAACAAAGGGACCGTCTAGCCTGCTGTTTGCAGTGCTCGCTAGACTGGAGTCCACCTATAAACCTACAGTGAGTTCTAATGAATGAAATTATATAAAAGGTTTCATCAACAGGTCACCCAGGAGGCTCAATGTAGGAAGTATAGCAATGGGCGTCCGCAGAACTTTTTTCAGGAGGGGGCATCATTTTAAGGTCACCCATGCTCTGACCCTTTTCGACAATGTCATTATCACATTATCACGGTCATAGACTGCAGACGTAGTACAGGTGATGGTCAGAGACTGCAGATATGGCCCAAGAGACTGACGGAGACTGCGGACATGGCCCAAGAGACTGTCGGGGACTGTGGACATGGCCCAAGAGACTGTCGGGGACTGCGGACATGGCCCAAGAGACTGTCGGAGACTGCAGACATGGCCCAAGAGACTGTCGGAGACTGCAGACATGGCCCAAGAGACTGCAGACATGGCCCAAGAGACTGTCGGAGACTGCGGACATGGCCCAAGAGACTGTCAGGGACTGCGGACATGGCCCAAGAGACTGTCAGAGACTGCGGACTGTCAGAGGCTGCATACATGGCTCAAGAGACTGTGGACATGGCACAAGAGATGACCAGAGACTGCATACATGGCCCAAGAGACTGTCAGAAACTGCATACATGTGGGGGGGGGGGTGACAGAGAGACAGAAGGGGGTGACAGAGAGAGAGGGGGGTGAAAAAGACAGAGGGGTGAGAGAGAGGGGTGATGGGAGGTCATCACTCCTGATCTGATCCCTGATTCCAGGGGGGGGGGGGGGGGCACTTTCCCCCCCTTACCCCTACCTGCGGACGCCCATGAGTATAGTGTCAAGTTAAAGTGGAACTCCAGCCAGATTATTTTTCTAGTTTTGGGTTAAAGTGACTGTGAGATTGCAAATAAAATCTGTACAGAAGAGAGTGGATACCTTATCTCTCCCAGTGCTAATGTAGCTGCATTAAGTCATTCGAGGACCTGAGACGACAATTTAATATTCCAAATAGGTCTTTTTACAAATACCTGCAGGTCAGACACGGTATTCAGGCCCAATTTAGATCCTCGACGATTAATTGGGTTAAGACCCCCCTATTCCAGGAAATAACGAAGCCGAGATCAATGAGGGGCCTGATTTCCAGGATATATGATACCCTGGGAAACAGAGCCATGAGTACTAAGGGACCTGATAGAAGTAGAAAGGGATGGGAAAAAGACTTAGGGCCAATTACCTCGGAACAATGGGACCGGGTCCTCGAACAGGGCGGCCTGGTGTCAACATCCCCCTCGCAAAGGGTTTCCCACCTGTTCCTAATTTACAGAGCCTATTATACCCCCCAAAAACTGTTTAAATTCGGTAGAAAGCCCAGAGACGAATGCCCAAGATGCAAGGCGCCAGGCGATCTTCTTCATATGGTATGGAAGTGCCCAAAGCTATTCCGGTATTGGGTAGAAATAGTGGACAGCCTGAATAGAATCTTTGGGACCACCCTGGAACCAGAGGCTAGGACCTGCCTTCTGGGAATCTTTGAGGAGGGTAACATATCATCCCCTACCAAAGTTGCCTTGCTGAGATGCCTGTATCAGGCAAGGCGCCTAATAGCGTTGAACTGGCAAGCTAGGACCCCTCCTTCCTCGGCGAGTTGGTCTGAGGCGATTAACTCTATGATATGGTGCGAGAGGGCAATGTTTATTCGGCAGAATAACCTTAAGAAATTTGCCCGTATATGGAGTCCCTGGGTGGGTGAGCTGGGCCACAGGCCAAGGGTGGGAGGCGACGGGGTGGACAGTTCTTCCCCCCCGGCGCCCCCGCACCCATAAATCCCTCAAAGTCACCGTGGCTACCCTGGCAGCGGAGTGGGCCCGGGGGTCCCTTTCCTCCCTTGGCCCGCGCGCCCGTCCTGCTGACTTTTTGAACCCGGGAACCAGTAGTGTGTGTATAGTGGGGGGGATCATGGGAGGGATAGGGGAGGGGAGCACTTGACCAGGTAACATGAAGTGATCTTTTGTATTAAATTTCTATCATTATTATTAATCATCTACCACTATATCCTTAAGGATCACGTGTGTTTTAATGTTTGCTTGTAAATGTCTTACATTTAAAATAAAAATAAAAATTAAAGAGTTAAAAAAAAAATGTAGCTGCATTGAAAATAACTCTCCCCCCAAAGTCAGTACTTCCGGGAGTGTTCCTGTTCCCCTCCTGTGCTCTGTGGATCATTATGCTGACCCATATGTCGTATCAGGACACAGTAGTGATGTACCCACTTGCTGGGAAGAACAATTCAGTCCTTTTTCAAACTGGCAGTGACATGCGTTTTTTTTTATGACGTTCCTGAATGCATATAATGCAAGCAATGATATGTTATGCCGCGTACACATGATCGGAATTCTCGTCGGAAAAAGCTCCAATGGTTTTCCTGACGGAATTACGCTCAAACTGTCTTGCCTACACACGGTCACACCAAATTCCGACCGTCAAGAATGAGGTGACGTACAACACTACGACGAGCCGAGAAAAAATGAAGTTCAATGCTTCCGAGCATGCGTCAAATTGTTTCCAAAAATGCGTAGGAATTTTACGTGTCGGAATTGCTACAGACGATCGGAATTTCCGATAGAAACCTTTTCCGTCGGAAAAATTAAGAACATGCTCTCAAATTTTTGCTGGTGGGAATTCGGCCAGTAAAATTCCGATGGGGCCTACACACAGTCCCATTTTCTGATGAAAAGCTCTTATCGGTCTTTTGCTGGCCGAAATTCCAATCGTGTGTACTCGGCATAAGGCTGGATTCACACCTATGCATTTTTAGTGCTTTTTGCATTTTGCAGATTTGCACTACAGGACCTGTGTCCATAGGAAACCATGTTAAATGGACTGTAGTGCAAATCTGCAACATGCAAAAAGCACTAAAACTGCATAGGTGTGAATCCAGCCTAACAGTACAATTTCACACTTTGCATTTAGATGCATTCAGTTTAGCTGCATTTACAAAAAATAGAACTGTCTAGGGGCACAGTAGATGCTCTGCACATGTCTAAATGCATGTAAACACACGAACAGTAGGGATAGGGGCATAGGGACAGTTATTGGCTCCACAGTCCTCAAGCATAAAATCCTTGGTGCTTTCCGCGCTCAGGTACCGCGTACAGCGGCCATTACAATTGAATGGCTGTATGTGTCCATACTCCTCTAAATGCAGATCTCTTCTGCTTTAGTATTTACCTGTGCATACAATGTATTTGCTCAAACACGCCACTACCAACAAACGCAGGAGAATTCAATCTGGTTATAATAATAAAACAAACAAATAAAGTTTGTTTATGCGCCTAGATGATTTCTTTCTATATAAAAAAAAAAAAATCAAAACATAGGAGGTTAGTGTGAATGTAGCCTCGGGGTCCATTTACACTCGTGTTGTGTCAACACATGCTAAAACGCACTCATTCACATGCGTTGCCCCATAGCATGAACTATGAGCGCTATGTATTGTAGTGCCATTCATTGTGAATAGCACCCCAACACATTACACAGTAAACCCAGTGCACTGCACCACAACCTATTTACTGTGCATTGCAGTGCATCGCATTGGTAAAAGTCAGTAATGCTATTTTTTTTTTTCCTTTGTGGTGCATTGGCAGCCTATGCATGGATGGCCCTAATGCAATGCATGATAATGCATATTAGCGTGCATGAATTAGCGCAATGCAGTGGAATGCACCAACTTTCGTAACCAGCTGCTACTCATGTAAATATCTGCTGTGCACGTTTAGGAGATATTTACTGTACTTACATGCAAGACTTATTATATGCTTACCTGTAGGTACAAGATAAAAAGCACTGTTTACTACCGCTTTAGGCTGCATTCACACCTGAGCGTAGCGTTTTCAGGCAGAAAATCGCGAGAATTTACTGCGTTTTCGATTTCGCACCTTTTTTCCTGCGATTTTGTGCAGGGCAAAAGGTCACCAATGTAAAAAGAAGAAAAATGCCCAAATCTGTCCGATTCGAGCGACAAAAAAGGGTCCGGAACTTGTTTGAGCTTCAGGCGTTCGGTTTCAGGCGACATGGAGTGGAGATGTGAACCATCTCCATTGAGAATAATGGATTTTTTCCCCTCTAGCGTTTTGTAGCTTCAGGCTTCAAGCTGCAAAACGCACAGGTGTGAATGCAGCCTGAGGGTGAGCAGATGGTCCGGGCAGCAGTGGACCTGGAGATTGACACTCCTGAAGTGTTGACTGAGCATCGGGGGACAAGATCTCTTAAATGGAGCTGCATTTTTGGGGCAGGCCTTAGGCTCGATTCACATCTATGCATTTTGCTTTTGAGCGTTTTTGCAGTGCTTTTTGCGGTGCTTGCCGCGTTTTTGCCGCGATTTGCGTTTTTGTATTTTATTTTTTTTTTCATTTTTTTTTTTTACACTGTGGTTGCTTAGCAACCAGCTATATACAGTGTAAAAAAAAAATGTAAAAAAAAAAAAAAAACGCAAATCGCGGCAAAAACACGGTACTTGCGTTTTGGATGCGGGTCCATTGACTTCTATTACATGCAAAACGCTGCATTTTGCATGAAAAAAAGTCCCCGACCCTTTCCAAAAACGCAGAGGCACAAAAAGGCATTGATGTGAACATGTTCCATAGGAACCCATGTTAAAAACTTCCCTTTTTTTTTTTTTTTTTCTTTTTTTTTTGTTGTTTGTTCCTTAGTTATATTTAGTTTTATTTTTTGTGAAGTTATTGAAAAAGAGAAAAGGGAGACGGGTATTATTAAAGGGAGCAAGTAAGAAAGGAAAATAGGAGAGAATATAAGAAGTTAGATTATATGAAAACTCTCCGGATACGCCTGGAAGAAATCTGAATAAATAGATACATAATGAGTATGTAGACGGTAGAGACTAAGATATGGTTTGCAATAATATGTATACTCTGTACTGCTTCTGTTTTGTTGATTCACTTTTATGTTTGCCCGTAGCTGGTGTTAATAAAGTATAAATTAAAAAAAAATGCATCAAAAAACGCGCTAGTGTGAATGGAGCCTTAGAAAAGGTTGGTAATCAATTTCTTCCTCACAGAAAAGATTTTTGGTTTAGTGGCTGAATTTCTTTAAAGTAGAACTATAGGCAAAACCTTTTTTTTTCATTTTGAATAGAGTGGGTTATATAGCTCACATGTGTCCCATTGGGGAGATTTACCCTTACTTCCTGTCCCATAACCAAAACAGGAAGTGAAAGAAAATCCCAGCAAATGAATTCTTTGGGACCCCAGGTCACCAGAACCAGTGTCCACATTGGAAGATTTTCCCTCTATTCTCTGGAGACAACACAACATTTGGGATTTTCTTTTACTTTTACCAGTGGCGGCTTTCCATACCCCCCCCAGTCCATGAGTCCGGCACCCTGATCTACATACAGGGACGCCAGATAATGGATTCAAATGGGGGGGGGGTGGGGGTTATGAAGCACGTGATTAGAGCCAGAGGCTCTAATAGGCTTCAAAAAAATGTGGTCTCGAGGCACAGAGCACTGCGCTCCCAGCCCACTCAGTTGTGTGACGATAGCGAATGAATATTCGCTTGTTTCACACTAAATATCCTCCCCACCAAACAGGAAGCATGTCAATTGGCCAAAACATCAGGTGATCCTATTGGACACCTAAGAGAAGGAGGAGATAGGACATGCACGGCGGAAGCCGTGGAGGAAAGGACACCGGAGCCACTGCTCCCAGCGCGCCGCCAGCCACCCGCCGCACTGAGCCGCTGTTGCCAGCCTCCCACCGCACTGAGGACATCGGAGCCGCCGCTGCTGCCAGCCGCCGTGCTGAGGACACCGGAGCCGCCGCCGCTGCTGCCATCCACCCGCCATGCTAAGGACACCGACGCTGAGGGTTTCATACTACTTTAACCACTTAAGCCCCGGACCATTTGGCTGGCCAAAGACCAGAGCACTTTTTGCGATTCGGCACTGCGTAACTGAAAATTGCGACGTGGCTCCCAAACAAAATTTACATCCTTTTTTTCCCACAAATAGAGCTTTCTTTTGGTGATAATTGATCACCTCTGCGGTTTTTAGTTTTTGCGCTATAAACAAAAATAGAGCGAGAATTTTGAAAAAAAAAAGAAATATTTTTTACTTTTTGCTATAATAAATATCCCCAAAAAATATATACATTTTTTTTTCCCTCAGTTTAGGCTGATACGTATTCTTCTACATTTTTTTGGTAAAAAAAATGGCAATAAGCGTTTATTGATTGGTTTGCGCAAAAGTTATAGTGTCTACAAAATAGGGGTTCCTTTTATGGCATTTTTATTAATAATTTTTTTTTTTTACTAGTAATGGCGGCGATCTGCGATTTTTATCGTGACTGCGACATTATGGCGGACACATCGGACAATTTTGACACATTTTTGGGACCAGTCATTTTTACAGCGATCAGTGTTATAAAATTGCACTGATTAGTGTAAAAATAACACTGGCAGTGAAGGGGTTAACCACTAGCTGGCTAGGAAGGGGTTAAGTGTGTCCTAGGGAGTGATTCTAACTGTTAGGGGCGTGGCTACGTGTGACACGTCACTGATCACCGCTTCCGATCACAGGGAGCTGTGATCAGTGATAGTGTCACTAGGCAAAACGGGGAGATGCTTGTTTAACATTAGCATCTCCACGTTCTTCCTCCCCGTGGATAGCCCCGCGGACATCGAGTCCACGGGACCCGTGATTCTACTCACGGAGCTCGCAGTTGGCGCGCGCGCGCTCCGCTGGCGGTGCGCATACGATGGTACAAATTCAAAGGGACGTACAGGTACGCCCATTTGCGCAGCCGTGCCATTCTGTTGATGTAAATGTACAGCCGGTGGTCGGCAAGCAGCTAAAGATGACCTCTAGGCAGATATAAATACACAACTTGCATCTGATCTGGCATCAACCTATTGCAGTTTCTGTGCAGCAGAGCTAAAATGTGAGAGGAAGAAGCAATGCAAGTTGCTTATCAGTGCATGTGCTGGTAAGAAGCATGCTGATAGGAGGAGAAAACAGAGTGACAGGGAGATGAGCCCATCACTGTGCTGTTTTTCTTTTCACTGTCCTGTCAAAGGGTGAGGTGGGTCTAGTCCAGTTTTAGTAAATCTCCCCCCAAGTAAAAGAAAAGTACTGTAGGTAAAATCTCTAGATAAAAGATAAATATTGCAGCAAAAGCTTTGTTATTTTAGCATTTAATGAGATATTTACTTGTATCGTGTGATTTTTTTGCTGGAGTTCTGCTTTAACTTCTTTACACGTAAAAAAAAATCAGCTATCAGGAAAATGTGAATTTTTCAGTGCCCAAACTTTTGCAGGTTTCATTTATTGAGTTTCAAACTTGTGTTGACATTGACAAATGTTCAGATTGTAATCCATTGTGGTGAAAAGGATTTCAGTATATTTTATCGGCACTCTATAGATTTTGTTTAAGGAGATCCATAGTCACTATATTGACTTTCATTTAGAACATCAGCATTGTAATAACAATACAAACAATCGTTCATTTTGAAAATCCAATATAAGCTTACTTGAAAAATCAAATTATCTGTTGTCAGTGTTGCCTGTCCACTGGTCATTTCTTTCCAAAACTTCTTGAATTCCCTGCATGCTTTTCAGCTTCTTCTCTACTGTTTACTTTTAAGGACTACATGTCCCATGGTACCTTGCTGCTTGCAAGCACTGCTTCCTGTACTGACTCTGCCTCCTGAACTCCACCTCTCAGCCCCCTCATAGCTCAGAAGGCAGGCTCTGTGAAATGTGTGACACAGCAGTGCCTACCCACAGGGCTAAGCAAATACATGTTACAGAATTCAAGGAAGTAAGCGTGCGGTGACTGTTAGAGGGCTTTTACACTGTGCCGCCCATAGCGTCGGCAATAAAACGCTGCTATTATTAGCTGCGTTTTACCGTCGGATTTGCGGCGCATTTCAGCCTCTAGCGGGGCACTTTTAACCCCCGCTATCGGCTGAGAAAGGGTTAAAACCGCCCGCAATGGCGGTGTTTTGCCGGCGGTATTGCAGCGCTGCCCCATTGATTTCAATGGGGAGCAGCGGTGGAGGAGCTGTAAACACACCGCTCCTTCACCGCTCCAAAAAAGCTGCTGGCAGGACTTTTCCGATGCCCTGCCAGCGCACCGCTCCAGTGTGAAAGCCCTCGGGCTTTCACACTGGAGACAAAGGAGCAGCAGTTTGAGGGCGGAATGCAGGCGCTATTTCTAACGCTATAGCACGTGCAAAATGCCCTCTGTGTAAAAGGGGTCTTACAAAGTAATTAAGATTAATAGGAGTAGACTAGAAATAACTGAAATTTAGGGTTGAAAATGTTTTTATTTGTAAAAGTAACAGAAGGAAAAAGCACTGTTGACAGATCGTTTACAAAGCAGGGACAACCAGCGTGCCAAATAGCTATCGCCCACAGCAATGCTGGAGTCTGATAATACATATATTGTCATACAATTATTTCATGTCAAACGACAAGAGTGTATGAGAGGTAAGGAAAAAGGGAAGATGAAGAGAGGGGCGGTCTAGAAAGGGGAGGGATGGGGGGAGGGACTGCTGGCAGGGACCGGGGAAGGACACTTGTTTTGCAATTGAGGGTCACAATCGGAATGTAGGTAGAGAGGAGGAGAAGCGCCACCAGACCGACCACAAAACTGTAAATTTGTCATAGGTGTTATTGTCCAGTGCCAGCATGAAATAACTGAAATTGAATGTGAAAATTAATATAATGCCGCATACACACGGTCGGAATTTCCGACGGACTTTGGATTGAGAACCTGTTCTTAATTTTTCCGACGGAAAACCTTTCTATCGGATTTTCCGATCGTGTGTATGCAATTACGACACGCAAAATTCCGACGCATGCTCGGAAACAATTTGACGCATGCTCAGAAGCAATAAACTTCCCTTTTATAGTGCAGTCAAACGTTTTTAAGGCGTGGTGTTATTGACCGTCGGAATTTGGTGTGACCGTGTGTAGGCAAGACAGTTTGAGTGAAATTCCGTCGGAATTCCGACGGGAAAACCATCAGAGCTTTTTCCGACGAGAATTTCGACCGTGTGTACGCGGCATAAGAGTTTACATTTTGACCTCAGATATGCTTTAACATTGTTTAGTAAAGGGGGAATGATCTGCAGTTTATGCTATTCTGGGGTAAATAACAAAGTGGTATGGGATTGGTGTAGAATTAAAGTATTTGTAAACAATCACCTTCCAAAGCAAACCATTCAATAGAATTGAAAGGCAAAACATTTTTGTATTAGAGCTGGGGAAGGAGAAGCAGCAGCACACTGGGGGGTGTGGGGTTGTGGCGGGAGAATTGTTTGACACCCCCCCCCCCCCCCCCCAAAAAAAAAATAATTACCACCGGCTGCCACTGGTTTTTAGCGCTGATTTTCTCCTGCCGGCGTTTTCGATAAACCAGTGTGCATTGGGCCTTAAACTGTGTTTTGGCTTTACATACATTTTAAGTTGGAAGGTTTACTGCCTTTTCCTCTTATGTTGAATAATGTTGTGCAAGAACCTACAGGAGGCAAAACATAACATATATACAGAATAAGATACTATTTAAAATAGTTTTAATTAGATGTCTTAAATTAATACAAGGCTGGGCATCATGGGGGGGATTTTTTTTATCTCCCGACCCTTATGCTTTAACACAGCAACTTTGTGGATGCTGATTGACTGATCTTTGTCACTTAAAGAGTTAATTGAAGTTCCTTCTGCCTTTTTTTATGTACCCACAGTTTGAGGAAGCAGCGTGTAACATGTTAAAGAAGAAGTAGCTGGCAGTCATGACTTTGCCTTGTGATTCAGAAGCAAGTGTCAGCTCAAGATCAAGTAGTGCCTGAGCTTAAATGACGGCTACAGAACCAAGTTTGGGACGATTTGATGATCATGGACACAATGGAGACAAAGATTAAAAGTTGTCAGGACGTTACTAAACTAGCCGGACAAATTATTCAGCCGCAAAACAACAGCACTAAACAGTTAAATGAATGTGCCCAGGAAGAGTCCGTGACTCCTAAAGTGCGGGACGCAAGAAGCATGAAGAGGGTGGAAAGCCTATGTAGGACTCCATCACCTGCTACAATAAGTAGGAGAAAAAGAGGCATCAGAGGGAGTCTGTGGAGCACAACTGGACCCCTGCCTTTTGGGGGAGCTTGGATCTCGGCAGCTAGTTTTGATGTTGTCGATGGGCAGGAGCAGCAGCAACTTGACTACGGGGAAAATGGCATAGTGCTTGACCCAGTTGAGCATGCTTGGATGCTCATGGTAGCAGAAGGCAACTTTGATGAGCTGCAGGAGTCTTTACAGGACGATCCTAGTTTGCTTTATAAGAGAGATTTTGTGACTGGCTATTCTGTTATTCACTGGATAGCCAAACATGGCCACGATGAGGACCTAATACGACTTATGGATTTTGCCCGTGCCAGTGGCTACCTCGTTGATGTCAATACCCGTGCTAGCGGTGGTTTAACTCCACTCCATATTGCAACTCTTCAGGGACATGCCATGATCATCAAAGTTCTGGTGGGTGCGTACAATGCAGATGTCCATATTCGGGATCATAATGGCCGGAAGGCTTGGCAGTATTTAAAGCCTCGTTCTGATACCAAGCTTCTGACACTGTTAGGGGCTCCTGAAGAGGAGGAAAACGGTGCAGTGGCTGCCAGAAATAACAATAATAACAGTCATGTAACCACACTCCGGCATATTGCACCCCTGGATTGTGATGAAATTGATTCTACTGCTAAAATGACAATGGCCGTAGCACCTCTCAGGAACTTTTTAAGAAATGCCTATAGTTTTCTAAAGAAGTGGTAACTATTGGCAAGTGACAGCAAAAAAAAGCATGAGCGATCTAGAATAAAATATTTGCACTAGATAATGTTGCAGCCCAACTCCAACCAAATTTATTTTTTATTTTTTTAGCTTTTGATAGGACAAACAAGGGTTAAGGTACTCGCTGAGGGGATTTAGCTGTGTTGTGTTCACCAGCACAGGATGTGAGCAGACTCTCTTCAACAAGGATAAACACAGCAAGAAAAGCACTTTTTCATTGAAAAATAATATAGAGTTAATCCCTGTCAAGTTTTTTTTATTGCAGGTTCTTACCCAGTTGAAAAGGTTCTTCTTGCTTCCTAGTAAGATGACATGAGAAGTGCAGGGAAAACTTCTTGATAGGGACCATAAAATTACACCAAAAAGGCCTATATTCAATGGCTCTACCCACCCTATCCATCAGTACACCAATACCAATTATTGAAACGACCCATTACTTATAAACATAAAATCATTGACTTACTGTATTTATTGGCGTATAACACTCACTTTTTCACCATGAAAATCGGGTGCAAATAGCGTGTGCGTGTTATATGCCAATACTTAAAAAAAAATGTTTTAACAAGAAAGCCAATACTTAAATTTTAGTTGCCTCGGAGGGGACAGGGAGGGGGGCAGGACGAGTGCCGTCAGATTACATACAGTGAGAATCTCCTGTTTACTTGGTGGCCTCTGTAGTAGGAAGTCCCGTCTCATGGGCCGCCATTGGACCACTGTTCTGTCTATCATAGGAGATTCTCAGTAAATGTAATCTGTCGGTGCTCATCCCATCCCCCTCCCTGTCCCCTCTAGGCTGCAGATGGGCATCGATCAGGCTGCACTGATGGCAATGGTGAGGCTGAATTGATGTGGACTGATAAGGCTGCATTGATGGCACTTCTGAGGCTGCAGATGGGTATTGATTAGGCTGCATTGACGGCAATGGTGAGGCTGCAGATGGGCACTGACCCTTATTTTGCTTCAAAGTTGCTTATTTAAAATTTAATTTTTTTTCCTGAAACTTCCCTCTTAAAATTAATGTGCGTGTTATAAGCCAATAAATACGGCAATTATATCATTTAAAATCGATAAAAATAACAATAAACAACATACAGTGTATTGATGAATATAGTGGGTAGGGCCACTGAATGTAGTTTTTTTTTTTGGTTTAGTTATTTTTGGTGCTAATGACCAAGTGTGCTCTCCAGGTACTTTGTATATTGAGCACCTAGTAATATATTTTGTGTTCTTAATAGCTAGACAAGTAAAACTTCCTAATGGTTCTAACCATTTCCCTTCTATTCATAGGAAGTAGACTTCAGGGAATACAAGAAAATTAGAAAGTGATGAGAATTATTTTAGCATTAGTATAGAATTTCAAGAGAAGAGGTTGACAAATGGAACCTTAGAGCCTGCTTAAAGCAGGCCATAGACGAGTTTAAAATCAAACGAAAATTCTTGTCGATTGTCAGGTCATTCGGTTTTTGCATTATTAGTGTGGCAGCAGTGACACGCAAATTTTGTACCACAACCAAAAGTGCCTGATCCAACATGCTCAATTTTTGGGGAAAAAATGAAACAAATAATGGTACAATTGTATGCACCATTTTAGTTTTTCAATCGACAGAATGTTCGGTTTTCGACTCGTCTATAGCTGACCTTATAAGATTTTGTTTACAAAGGTGGCAGTATAAAATTATTGTTTTTTTTTTTGTTTGTTTTTAAGGAAAAGCACATTGCAGCATTAAAAATTGTATTAAAAAAATCTGATACAGAAAATGGAACAACAACATTTCCAAAATGTTATTTCTTATCTTATTCCTTCATGTACCTACAGACATGAGGACAGATTTTCTTGCAACACTGAAGGCACACTGATTTAGCAGCAGTGATGTTCCTAGAATAGGTTATATTTTATTTACTACCTGGAAAAAAAAAAGAGAATTTCATCTAAGAATATTAGACTTCTGGGACCCTCCTATACCTTGTCATAGGCTCTTGGACCGAAACAAGAGTCTCTTATCATATCAAATGGAGACGAACTACTAAGTTACAAAAGTTTGGAAGTTTCTCCATGCTAGAGTTTATTGGAAACTTGTGATGGCAATCCAACTATGTGTCTTTCAGCAAAACTTTTATTGACATCTTTTCGAATTTTAACCTTTGGTTCCACCTCGACTTTTGTCAACGATGGAAAACTTGTGGAGCAAGAAACATAAATCTGTCCTTTGTGTGCCAGAAAGCACACAAATAATACACAATGTAAAAAGACATTAATATAAATGTATAAGCAAGGTACATGGATAATTTAATAGAATTTAATGTTAAAGCTGCTTAAATGTTAATATAGATAAAAAGATATTCAATGCCATATACTTTCAATTTCAGCAGGACCAGAACAATTTTTGACAGTTGAGAGTTTAAGATACATTATTGGGTTAGTTAGCAGTTTTGTAGTGCCCTAATGTCTACTGGCTTCTAAAAGCAAGTCTTTCACTAGATAGATAAACATTTTAAGAGATATGTAGATAGATAAAAGGAAGCTTAAAAAAAAAAGTCCAGTCTGTAAATAAAAGGACTTATACTTGCCTGTCCTGCTGCCCTTTGCTCTTTTGCAGGGCTATGGTGGCTGAAAATATTTTTGTACACTTTCTGGTGTGTCAGATACCTGGTACCCTGATGCACACTGTAGTTCCATCCACTTGCATTTACATCACTACTTCTTCAAAAGGCAAAGCTCTACAACAGAGCCAAGATTTGTGGTGCTGGCAGTGGAACCAGTAGAATTTCTCCTTTACAGTGTGGGCTTTTTAAAATGTTATATCTAGTGTAAGAGTTGCCCTAAAGCAAACCCATACTTTGCCCATGTAGGTTTGCTTTAATGTCTCTGCCCCCCAACAGCTCATACTCACATTTATTTTGCTCCTCCAATGCTCTGTTCTGAAACTGCAGAAAATTACAACTAAGGAGGAGACTGTCACTCATGTCCCTTCCTCTCCTAAGACACCCCTGGTACTCAGTATTTGGCCTAGCACTTGGGAGTTAGGAAACTTGGAGCTTACACTGGCCTTCTTTCACTCAATACTGCTGTCTGAATAGAGTGGTGGGGTTGAGAAGTGCAGTATGTGCTACTGGGTACGGAGTGTTAAAGTAAACCTTAGATTTTGCCCTATTTGGGTATCACATGTTTGCATTTAGGATATATGCACAGATATGTAGCATGTTACTTGTTCCCGCTGCCCAAATCAGTTGATAGGCATCTGTGCTGTATGGGTAGCTTGATTCTCACAGCTGGAACTTTTTTATGTTATAAAGTAAATAAAAGGCAACACAAACTCAGATGACACAGTCAACCTCAGACTAAGGTACTCACGTGATTTATGTGAACATAATAGACTACTCTCAGGTCCTAACCATAAAATAAACCTGTCAGAAACCTGTCACAAAATATTCCTTATCTGCCCCCCACCACAACAGTTAGCTAGACATTCTCTGGTGCCTATACTTACCCCTGACTTTCAGATCCTTGGCACCATCCTAAATCACTGGCAATAACATTAAATGGGATAATCTGTCACCCCCATGTAATAGCGCTGAGGTCTGTCAACTGGCCGCTCCACTCCAAACTCTGCCTTTCAGTCAAAGTAGGGGGTAGGTAGTATGCTTCAAAACCAAAATTTTAAGAAACCACGTGGGAAGATCAGTACAGGAAAATATAATATCAGAGGGTGTCAAAGACAGAGTGGCAAGGGTGGTTGGAATCTTTCTGTGTTAGATGGTTTGCTTTAAATGACCATGGTCATGAAAAACAAAGTATTCAGAGAACTGTATTTAATATATATTATAGTACTCATTATAAAATGTCCTTTTATTTTTTTCTCTACATTTATATACAAAGCTCTAGAGCAAAAATGGCAAAGTCGAGTATTGGTACAAATCATAACACTCTCAGGGGTGCTTGAGCAGTTGAAGCAACAGTTTCTTTTTTAAACCAGAAGAATAAAAAGTGATTCTTTAAAGGAGGGATGAATACTGCAGCATTATAAAAATGTTGTATTTACTGTATGTCTGCACTTTTAACATGGCTTTTACTGTGCTTTAGCGTGGGATATTTTACCTTGCACCAAAAATCATGGTAAAACATCACAGGATATCCCAAAAACAGAAATGAAATACTTACCGTAATTTTCCTTTCCTGATAGACTCCATGGCAGCAACGTGTGGGTTAGCCCCGCCTCCATAACTACCCTATAGGACATCTCTCCCATAAATCTTTGCTCTGGGCTACCAGCCGTGTGCCGTAACTAGCCTACTCCAGACATTTGGGAGGGAACTCCTGCTGCCATGGAGTCTATCAGGAAAGGAAAATTAGGAAATTTTCAGTTTTCCTGACAGACTCCATGGCAGCAACGTGTGGGAAATAACTCGACATACACACCGGTTGGGCAAATTCTGAGCAAAGAAAACAAATTTATTTAACACTGTGAACTGAAAGTACTTGCAAACCAAAATTGACAGATAAGGCAGCTGGTTCAACACAGTAGTGAGACACAAAAGTGTTGATAGAAGACCAGGAAACCACCCTACAGATTACTTCAGGAGCGACGTGGCTTGAAGCTGCCCATGAAGTTGAAATACTCCGAGATGAGTGTGCTGTCACTGCCTCTGGAGGAGCCAAGCCCTTTGCTTTATAAGCCCATTGAATGGTCTGAACGATCCAAGCAGCAATGGATCTAACCGAGGCCCGCATTCCTCTGTTTTTCCTGTGGGGAAGGATGAAAAGAAAATCCAATTGCCGAAAGGAAGCCGTGACTTCCAGAAATTGTTTCAGGGTATGCCCCACATCAAGGGGATGGACGTCTTGATTTTGAGGACCCACTTCCCCTGCGGGAACTACGATGTGGATCAGACCTAGAAGGGCTGTGGAGAAAAAAAAAGAGCAGAAAGAAAAGAAACAGACATTAAACTGGTGCCCTAGTACCGCACAATGACTTGGTCCTACGGAGGAGGACAAAAAAGGAACATGGCTGGTAGCCCAGAGCAAAGATTTATGGGAGAGGTGTCCTATAGGGTAGTTATGGAGTCGGGGCTAACCCACACGTTGCTGCCATGGAGTCTGTCAGGAAATACACTTTGAAGGTCTGCATTTTGTAGATCCAACAAACCTATTATGTAACTCCATGTATTAATTCACATGTATGTTTACTGTATATTACCCAAGACATGCTTTATGAAGCAGAATTTTTATTTTGTTTTAAATCAAAAGTTTACATGATATTTTATTTTTTTCATAAACGAAAAAAAAAAAACGCAAACAAACCTAATACAGTGTTTTTTCTTTATTTTCAACTGTGTTTACAGATGACAAATGGATGGTATCTACCAAAAGTGATATCCAAGGACTCAGTTTGTGTCTGGTGGACACAGGCGGACCCGTGATAGCAACATGGGCAGTCGGATGTAAACCAATTTAAGTCTCCATTTGTTTACACCAGGCTACCTCTAACCTCCACAAAAACCTGGACAGTCTCATAGGTAGACGGTGTAAACAAACACAAGTCCATTTACATCAGCCTGCCCATAGAGCTGCATGGAGCTTCATCAGGTCTGACAGGTGGACCTGATTGGAACGTTCATGTGAAGGTGTCCTAAAATCAGTCTCTGATCCGTAATCTGCAATTATTGGCCTTGATCAGTGTTTCCCAAACCAATTCTCAATGATCTCTAACTATACTTTTTAGACAAGAGTCCAATAGATTTATTTGATTTCTTTTATAAAACAAAAACAATATAGGCATAACAAACAAAGGACATAATATAATGTCAACAGCTGACCAAATTTCCAACTAAATAAAGATCTGAAAATGTTTACGTCTTGTATCCACAAGTTGGCAGCAAATAACAGTTGCAACATATTCCTCAAACCTTATAAAGAAAAGCAGCCTAGAATTTCAAGCAATATCCATCAAACCCAATCTCAAAGGGGCCGTCTGAAATAGAACAAGGCCCAGGGATAACGTTCAGTACCCAGAATTACGCCTTTGTATAGAAACCAAAACAACAGAAAAAGACAAGAGAAGGGAGAGAGAAAAGGATGGGGGGGGGGGGGGGGGCAGAGAGCACTCCTCTTTCTCCCTCCTCTTACATGTCCTGCCATTGCTAAACACTATAGGGGTGGGATATAAGATGTTGATTGATGGACTCTTCACCTCCCCGTTAGTCCCAGCACATAGACACATGCTGGAGGGGCACGATGAAGACTGTTATTGGCAGAACCTCTTCCAGATAGCTTACAATTTGAACAAAGCGAAAGCTATTGTCAGTCAACTTCAACAAACTCTACCTACACCATGTTACTACAAAAAATAACAAACATTTGCTTTGAAATATAGATTTGTATCTAGCTTTAAAACACTTTGTTGCTATTAACCATTTATTTTAATTCCCCATTCTGAAAGCTTTTTTTTATGTCATGTGACTGGCACGGCAGCAATCAGCACTTTGCAGACACAGATTCATACATCAACATAGTAATAGAAACCCCACCCTCAGAACTTTCCCTGAGGACAGAAAAGACCTGGGAAACATCATGTGATCGCTGAACAGCAATGATTAAATAATGCTCTCAGATGATTTTTTTTTATTTTTTTATATTAAATTAAAAATACAGTGGCATGATCTTTATACATAAATAGAAGGGATGATGGCAATTAAACATAGTATTTTTAGTATCACTATATGATGATCAAATGATTGCACCAGAGTGTCATTTCCTACAGCTGGAAGATTATATCTTTATCTTCAAGGACCATCTCATGTGCATTGTATATACAATTGGTACTGGAAGATAAGATTGTCCGCGTTTACAGAAAGAGGCTTCACAAGTCGGGCGAGCACTGCCCTTGCAGGTCATGTTTTCAAGATCTCTACACACAGAATCACAGACAGGACCAGACTGACTGTCTTCCATCCCCCAGAAAGGGAGGGAGTAGTTATGAGCATCTGGGTGGCTGTATACAAAGTCATGGGTGTCTTTAAATACAGCACTGATCAGAGGTGACAATAACGTGACTCTCATTAGAATGTTAACAATGAACATAGCAAGGTTCCCAGTAGACATGAGCTTTTAGCTGTTTGTAAGGAGAGGACAAATATGGCCTGTCTCTTCCAAGACTCAGGGATCATTGACATTTTCCATGATGTAACTAACTTTTGGCAAATGTCTGATTTAACAGGAAAGTCCCAGCAAACTGGTAAGCTCATTAAATACATGTTGAATATACAATGCATTTGATACACTGGAAAGATGACAGGTACACTTTACCAAACATATGCAAACAGTAAAAGCACATCATTGTTGTGTTGGGTCTAACATGCATCCTCTTTCTGGCACAGCTGTGATGAGCGTTTACAAAGCAGTCCTAATTTAAACTTATGGAAAGGGTGTAGTAGTCTGCAGAAGAGCCTGTTTATCATGTAAAGCAGCACTTCCTCTGTGATACTGGGGTGTTGGCACATCCTGACCAGGAAATGTTGAAGACTTCCTTGTTTATTTAAATTTCACTAAATGTGCTACTGAAAATATTAGGCTTTGAGGTTTAGAGAAGATATGCACCAGCTGAGTATGTAATAGAAGGGATAGGATCTGTAAGGCCCCTTTCACACCGAAGCGTTTTTCAGGCGCTACAGCGCTAAAAATAGCGCCCGAAAAAAGCAGGTCCTTTCACTCCAGTGTGGAAGCCGGAGGGCTTTCACACTGGAGCGGTGCGCTAGCAGGACGGTAAAAAAAAAGTCCTGCTAGCAGAATCTTTGGAGCGGTGAAGGAGGGGTGTATTTACTGCTCCTACCCATTGAAATCAATGGGATACCGCGGGGAGTCCGCGGCAATGCTCCGCTGCAGCGGCGCTTTGCAGGGGGTTTTAACCCTTTTTCGGCCGATAGCGGGGGTTAAAACCGCCCCACTAGCGGCCGAATACCACGGCTAAAATGACCGTAAAGCAGCGCTAAATATAGCGCTGCTTTACCGCCGACGCCCGCACTGCCCCAGTGTGAAAGGGGCCTAATACAAAGCATGATAATGTGGAGTCAGCATTATAACCTGTCCATACAGCTCGTCGGGGGGGGGGGGGGTGTCTAATTTGTAACACCAAAGAAAGTCTCTCTTCCCTACATGCAGAAATAGTCACTATAAACATTTTAGTGTTGAATTGTGCAAATCCGATAACGATGTATCCACACTGACCCAAGGCTGGAATTGCTGCCAAGGGTGCTTCTACCAAATACTGACTTAAAGGATAAGTTCACCTTTCATAACATGTTACACCTATATTCAGGGTGTAACAGGTAACATGTTACGAACAGACCGGCTTCTGCTCTGACAGCTAGCGGGGATCTTCCCCCCGACAGCGGTCACAATTTAAAGGAACGTGGCCAAGCAGGGCTCCGCCCACCCAGCCACGTCACTCATTTACAGTCCTCTGTAAATGGAACACTACAAGTCCCAACAGCCTTTGGTGAGTGGGATCAAGTGACCAGAGCGGTGTGAATATAGGCAAGAATTTACTTCTTTCTTACAAATTGTCCCCTGCTAACGCCTATGCTTACTAACCTTTGTAAGAGTAGTTAAGGCTAAGCTTGTCTGGATCTTCACTTTATATTTCAGTTGCTCAGAGTAAACAAATAAAAAAATTAAAGCAATCTAAAAATACAAAAATGAACCTTTTCACATAAGCACTTGAGACCAGTAGGAGAGGCTTCCAATCATGCTCCACAGGCTGCCATCTTCAGAGGCCGTCTTACTGGTTCCCGATTGTTGACAGTTGAGCTGTAACAGTTTACGAATGTCAATGCAACGCACCCATGAACAACCCAGCAACACATATGCAGCAGTAGCGTTTTAAGCCCCACCCACTGCATACGAACATTGCTGCTGCGAAGGGGTTAAAACACACAATGAGGGCCATAAGCTCCCCAACCAAAAGGGTCTTATATTAGTGTAATCTACCATTTCTCTTTTCTGCAGAACTGTGATGGACGAGCCCATCTTAAGGTTGCCCCTTTCATATCATACAACTTCCTTGTGGCCGATTAGAGCGATGGTTCCTCTTCTGTATAAACTTATTTTTTTTTGCCCAAAAGTGGAACTTCCGCTCATCCGATTCCTAATACAGGTATCTGCACCCACTTCCGGGAATAGACTCCCACGGGAGTCACGCCCCTTCCCACACCTCCCACTGTCTCCTGGGGAACACAGGTCCCAGAAGGTAGCAGGGACCATTTAGGACGAGCAGCACGACTCGCACATGCGCAGTAGGGAATCGGGAAGTGAAGCCGTAACGATTCACTTCCAGATTTCCTCGAGAATGGCGGCAGCAGCCGCCAAGCGATTGCTAGGCTGCCGACATCGCTGGACTCTATGAAATGTAAGTGTCCATTTATTAAAAGTCAGCAGCTGCAGTATTTGTAGCTGCTGGCTGTTAATTTTTTTTTTTTGGTGCACTCCCGCCTTAAACCTCAAAAGGGGTAATGTGTAAAATAATGCAGACTTGGACTTATGGACATGAACCCAGCACTTTCTCTTCTCAGAAAAGATCAGGTCCCTCCATTTTCAAGTGTAGATACTGTTAGCCAAACATGGCCCCTTGATATGCTTTTGCAGGGACTGATGGTGGTCTCATTTCAGACAAGTCTAGCCCACATCCATGCTGCTGAAACTCAGCATGCTGCTGCATTGAACAAGCAGACTCAGTCTCCCTCTACCAATTATGGAGCGTTAAGAGTCAATGAGGAATGGTTTCTTCCAATAACTTGAGAGATTCTCATACATACCAGTCTGAGGTGGTTGGTGGGAGTCCTCAGGATGTTCACTATTCAGGGAACCTGGCTGGCAGAAAAATCCAAACATTCTGGAGCTCAGGGACATTCAACTGCCCCTTAGACGTCATGATCAGGAATTATTTTTTTGGAGGTTGATATAGTGGGGAAAGTTATTATCCCTGTCATGTTTTTATTGCAGCTATGCCCCTATTGGAAAAATTCACCCCATTTGTCCTGCTTATCATGGCAACTTAGACATAAGCAACAAGAATCTAAAATGTTAGTTGTGAGTGCACCAGGAAGTAAATCTTCCCAAGGATACTTGTTCAAGTGACAACACAAATTTCTCCCAATTTTCTTGTGGGGTCCCACCAAATTTCAGGCAGAAGTCCCCATTTTTTAAATATTTGTGGGCAATATATTTTTTTAACATTTTTAATGTGCAACAAATTTAAAGTACAACCAATCCCATTTTAGTTTATGGCGTGGGAAAGCGTTAAAACCTGTCTCTTACTTGGAGAAATTTCCCCTCATTTACTGTTCTAACATGCAGCATTTGCATGAATAAATTCACCAGCTAAAGCCCTATAGCAGGGATCCTCAAACTACGGCCCTCCAGCTGTTGTGAAACTACACATCCCATGAGGCATTGTAAAACTCTGACATTCACAGACATGACTAGGCATGATGGGAATTGTAGTTCCTGAACTGGAGGGCCATAGTTTGAAGACCCATGCCCTATAGGCTTAATTGTAATTTCAAATGTGAATCTGTGCCTGGGTAAACTTACTAAAATCTTCAACTGGAAGACACCAAACCATCTATGGGATATAAATATTCACATTTTTGTAATGAATGTGCCCACATTAAAATTAAAATGTGCATTTAAACCCCCAGGTTTTGTTATGGGGGCCGGAGGTGGTAAGCAGGCAGTGAAATCACCTCACTTGTGCTGTGATCCCGTGATTTTAGGTGGCTGTGTGGACAGAGCCACACTAAATTCAAACCACCGATTACCAGTTATGTGGCAACTGCATTATTTTTTCAGGAAAGGAATGTTTTCAGCAAGTACTGGCGATCTTGCCAGAAGTTCAGTGTCCTTGTCGCTTCCTGCGAGCTGTGTATATTTTTTATATGCAGTATCTACCCGCTTCTATTATATAATACATAAACAACTGTAACCAGTATGATCAACTGAAAACTTTTACAGTTTTGACTATTTGGGACAGGAAAAGAAGAAAAAAAAGACAAAGTGTAGATCTTGGGTTTATTTGCAGTGGAAAAAGCAGATACTGCTACAAAATAACTGTATAAGATGTTTATCAGGTCTTGGCAAGTAACCCGCAGGATGTCCAGCTTCCATGGACTCAGCTTCTTACAAGCCAAGCTTGGTCCTTCTCCAGTGTCTTCTCTTGGAGTTATACCTATAAAAAGATAAAGTAAATGTAATTAAATGGTTCACGCAGCAGATTTATACGGACACATACTGACACACACAAACTGTAGTTGTCAATGCTGAAAGTTTCCACACGTGAAGCTGAAAACAGACAAGCTGACATCTTTACTATTAGCAGGATAATGACAGCACTTCCATTAAGAGAAAGCACTGTAATTGCAACCTGCTTTTGCTCATTAGGTCTAGTAATACAAACTTTATGATTTTAATGTCTAAAAGCCAAGGTATATGCTAAATCCATACAAAAGGGTAAATATAACAAACAGACTACACCACACTGGAAGAAGTCAATACCCAGATTTTAGTTCTTCTCAACAGAAAAAAAAGTGTTGGTCTAAGGGAGAATTGAGGCAGATCAAAAAGTCCAGCAAGAACAGGTAAACACACCCATAACCCATTGCTCTGGCTAAAAGATTCAACATACTGACAATAACTTCAACATGTATTTCAGAAATAATCAAATGAAAGCTTTTCACTCAGGAGATGCTGAAATCAGTAATTTTTGGGGAGGAGGCAATCCCATCTCTATGACTCTGCCAGAATCACCATCAGGGTGAAAAAAGAAAAAGAAAAGAAAAGAAAAATGATATCTTAGTAGACCTGCTCCAATTACATTTGCCTGTTTAGCAATCATTTTCCCTTAACAGCAATAAACATTAATGTTTGGCTGACCCACACGAACACTTTGAAAGCAGTATTTTTTGCAAGATTTTCTTATAGTGTGTATGGGCCATAAGGCCTATGTTGGCATATCTGACCATTCTTTGAAATCTGAGCACTGCTAGCTTAAAGTGAATAATCAAAAATAATCCCCTGCAAAAAAAAAAAAAAAAAAAAAAAAAAAAAAAAAAAAAAAAAAAAAAAAACTAAACACTTCCCATCCTAAAATCACAAAACGCCCCTCACTGTGTTGGAGAGGTCTGATAATGCCCAATGATAAACCTGACACTTTCAGGATTGTCCCACCTCCTGCTGTTTTCAGTAGTTCCTCCCGCCAACCTTCTCGTCATTAACCTGACCTATGATGACAGAGCCACCATATTGGCCAGTGGGGGACGTTCAATCTACACATGACTAGCACGTGTTGGATGAGCAGCCAAACCCTGAGCTCTCCCACTATCAGCCAGAAAAGAGGAAAAATGTCTTTTACATAAAGATTTGGAAGTATATTTTACATGCCGACAGGGTCCCCAATAGTCATACCATCAAGAAAAAGATTTCTACCATTTTTCTAACACTTGACAAACCACCTTCTGGATTGTACTACAGAGCAACACCAAATTGGAGCAAAATACACAAAACAGACTGCGTACACTCACTGAATGACAAAACAATTCCTTCTGAAATATAAACTTTCATGCAACACACGGATGTCGACTCAAATTTTAGTGATCTGACTGTGCCAATCAGTGACCTACGTACATGGGGGTATTTCCCAGTCAGTCACAAAGCTCTACTACAAAAACATTTGCACTGTAGTCAAAATGCAAGATAATGTGAAGTGCCTTGGCAATGACAAACATGCAAATGGCCCCACAAAATGACACTCATAAAACTTAAGACATTACACACAACTTAAATTCTCACTGCAGTGTCATAAAATCCAACAGCACAGCTACAAAATCTACATTCCATATACAGGGATAGATATCTTGGTAACTCACACTTCATTCCTGCACAACTCCTGGTAACAAATCCCTCGCTAGTATTTTCGTTACAATGCACTTTTTTGGAGACCATTTGTGTACATTGTGGGTTTGAAACGTCTATACACAGTCTATACACAGTCTATACACAGTCTATACACAGTCTATACACAGTCTATACACAGTCTATACACAGTCTATACACAGTCTATACACAGTCTATACACAGTCTATACACAGTCTATACACAGTCTATACACAGTCTATACACAGTCTATACACAGTCTATACACAGTCTATACACAGTCTATACACAGTCTATACACAGTCTATACACAGTCTATACACAGTCTATACACAGTCTATACACAGTCTATACACAGTCTATACACAGTCTATACACAGTCTATACACAGTCTATACACAGTCGTCAGATCAAAGGAAATTACCCCATTTAACTGCAATAAGGTTTTAAAAGAACTAGACACTGAGGGAGTTAATGAAAAGTGTGAGACAATCTTGACCTTAACTACAGTATAGCCAATCTGTTTTTAAAATTCAAGCCGTGTAGCAAAAAAAATAAACTAAAAAAAAAAAAAAAGATTAAATGGTTGCTATGGGCAATAGCACTAGTTTACACAGAACTGGTCTAAGACACTTTAATACTCCACCTCAACCATTATGGAGCACACTATACCATATAGTTATTACTACAAAATAGGAGGAGAAGAGGAACCATTCACAGCAAATCTAGACTATATGGGATATAGACTATAAAATGACAGCTGGAAATCGGTCAGGTTATTTTTCAACACACAACTTGCTTTTCTGCACTTATTGTTAGAAGTTGTATGAACAGCACTGAAAAATATTTGGAGGTGAATGCTTTGTACTCAAGACAAATACCAACATCCTTCCTGATTTTGCTCTACAGACAAGAAGCACAATAGGTTCCAAGGATATTTATATCAAAGAAAATGCTAAAAGCAGTCACACTAAGAATTGTTCTTGCGTCCTAAAGCAACAAAATTCCTCTCATTGGCTCACATTATACAGGGGAATAGAGAGATCATTTTCTATAAAAAGGACTAATCTTGAATAAAATTTGAAAATTCACCTTCTTAAAAAGGCCCTAAAAATCACCCCAAAGATATATCAAGAATTAAACCATTGCAAGAAAACCATGTGGGAAGCTGAGGCATGGACAAACATTCTTATTTTTCTTCTTAGATTTAATCTTAAAAAGCCTTTGTACGCGGTTTCATTTTTTTAACCCCTTGCCGACTAGCTCATGCCAATATACATCAGCAGAAAGGCACGTACAGGCATATTATCATACCTGCATGTTGCCCTTTAAGACGCGGCATTGTGGGCACGCGAGCTCCGTGAGGATGTCAATTTTGTTTGGGAGACACGTCGCACAATTGTCAATTAAAGCGACGCAGTGCCGAATCGCAAAAACGATCTGGTCTTTGGCCAGCCTAATGGTCCGGGGCTGAAGTGGATAAAAGCTTAAGCAGACTTACCATTTGATAGAAAGTTCTTCATGCATCTTGAATAAAGTAGGGAAGGGTAAGAACTAGAGATGCATTGATACCAGTTTAAGAGCAAGTGCCAATATTTTATCATGTACCCACTTATACCAATTATCAATACCTATTTTTAGTGTCATGTGACAGTTTTTATGATTAATTTCCTTGGATGCATTTTTTTCTTTTTTACACAACGCCCATCCCACCTTCCTCTGCCCTGGGGGTGTAGTAGTAGAGCACTTGCCAGAGCTTCTGTAGTCTGGATGTCACATCTCACACTGCTGTTCCCTCACACAACGTCCATAAAGGTGGTGGTTACAGTCTGCGGACTTAAGCCCTGGTTCACATATATATATATGCATTGGATGTGTTCTGAACCGAATTGCATGACATGCAATCCAAACCGGCTTTCTATGAAGATGGCTCGTATATCTGTGGGCTGGCAGCAGTGCAATTTTAAAGCAAGACCGCTACAATTTTCAGTCCGGTTCAGGTGTGATTTCAAGTGTGGTACACCTAAAAAAATTTCACCTGAACTGCTGAATGAAACCGCACTGGACTCCTTTTAAAATAGGACTGAAACAGGCCCCGCACATATGTGAACCCGGTCTGATGGTAACAGTTTTAGTATTGGAGCATCAGCACAAGTACTCATGTAAATGATAAGTATTGGCACTGATACCAGTATCAGCAACGCTAGTTAGAATGTCTGTCAGATTATTATGACATGTGCATTTTGGAGAATATAACACTCACTTCCTGCACCCTAACAGTTCCTTCCCTACCATGGGAAATCTGCAGCAGGGATAAACTTAAAAAAATTATTAGAGTGGAGACAGGTCGGAACCTCCATCAGATATTTGGATGGAGCTTTGTTTTGAAGGCTAAGATCACCTTTTAGGAAAGGTGAGCAAATGTACATTTTGCAGAAAAAGGGGGAGGAGAAGGGGGGGGAGAAGGGGGGACATGTTACACACGAAATACTTATCCTTTAAGTAGCACAAGATTTGAGAGTTCAAGAATATCTGGAAGTGTCAACACATACCTGATCTTATTGCCAGTTTTCATTCTGATCCACTGTGGGATTGGTCTATTCTGTTTCTGCTTCTTGGCGAGAAACCTCTTAATTCTGAAGGTCTTGTGGGACGACTGGGGACAGAGGCAAAACAAATATTAATGCTATGGCAACAGGATGTAGAAGCTAAAAACGGACTACACACATCACAATCTGACTGAACAATTTTTAGAATTCTTAAGAAAATAATCAAAATAAATGTATAGCCATAATTATGCACTTCAGAGTTTATAGAAGAAAAGTAGAATTTTACCATCTGACTGCTAGTTATTTAGTCAGCTTTGGACAAATTTCTCTATACAAGTTTTGCAGACATTGTTCCATGTATCGGAGTACAGGGGGCCTTTCATGTAACATTTTAAGTGCACCTAAAGATTAGACATTCTGTTTTTAACTGTAGAAAGGTTAGAATCCTTCAGGTTTTTTCTGCCGTTTCCTCACTAGGAGGATTCACACTTGTCCTGGTGACCATCAAGGGATATAAATAAATAGCTATCTATCTTTTACATGAGGTCACAGGAACATATAGTCACCAAAATGGTCCCCTAACATCTGCCGAGCATTGTTCTCCCACTTCAGAGATTTCTGTCTACAGCAGTGGTCATCAACCCTGTCCTCAGGGCCCACTAACAGGCCAGGTTTTATGTATTACGTTGGGGAGATGCAGACTAGAATACTGCAATCACTGAGCAGAAAATGATATCACCTGGGATGTATTTCAGTTATCTTGCAAACCTGGCCTGTTAGTGGGCCCTGAGGACAGGGTTGATGACCACTGGTCTACAGGTCAGGACATCTCCCCAATGGCCCAGCAACACAGACAATGCAATTCACCCAATACCCGGCTGGTTTCAATTCACACTGTTGTGAAGTGTGGGCACAATAAAGTTAGAAGTTCATCTTTGGTAAAAAAATAATAAAAGCACTTTTTTTGCACTTATTGTCCTCCCCCCAAAGCATTGCACTCACAATTAGTGGAGCAACATCAGGCTCCTGCAGCTTACACCCTGTACCCTCTGTACAGGCTGTCAGTTTGAAAGCTGCAGGGCTTGTGAATGAACTACAAGCAGTCTGCTGTCAATAAAGACAGGACTTGTAGTTCATTCACAGATCACTGAATGACTGATGCAGCTGTGTGGGTGGAGCCCCACTGTTTTTGAAAAGTGACAGCGGTTCCATGGAGAGGAACCCCTACCCACTGTCACAAAGTGTGTGTGTGTGGTGGGCGGCACATAATGAGGTGTGTAGGTGGGACTGCTGGAGCACATCACACACTAAAGATGACAGGTGTAAGATGCTCCAAAAGCTAACTATGCCTTTAAAGCAATTTTAAAGGCTTAAAGCGGAGGTCCACCCTAAAGTGGAACTTCTGCTTATCGGAGCCCCCCCTCAGGTGTCACATTTGCCACCTTTCAGGGGGTGCAGATACCTGTCTAAGACAGGTATTTGCACCCACTTCCGGGCATAGACTTCCACGGGAGTCTGCCTCTTCCTGTCCCGTCGCACTGTCTGCTGGGACACACACACACACGAGTCCCAGACAGCGCGAAGCATTCTCATTGCATGACTTGAGCATGTGCAGTAGGGAACCGGGAAGTGATGCCGCAACGCTTCACTTCCTGAGTCCCCCCCAACGAGAATGGCGCCGGCAGCAGCCGCCAAGAACTAAGCGATTTCTCGGCATTGCTGGACCCTGGAAGAGGTAAGTGTCCATTTATTAAAAGTCAGCAGCTGCAGTATCTGTTGGCTTTTAATATTTATATTTTCTTTGGTGCAATCCCTCTAAGTTTTTTTACCTGTGTTTTTAACCTGTGTGCAGCCCCCCTCCCCTTATACTTGAGCTCCCTCTTGATCCCACATTGGCTGAGACTGCCATTTGCTTCTGATACTGTCAATCACAGTCAGTGACCCAAAGAGAGCAGAGGTGGGGCTCAGGAGCGAGTACACACACCAGTGCCCCAAGCTTGCAATTGGGGGCACTGGCTGAAGAAGAGGAGCCGGGAGTGCTGTCATGGGACCTGAAAAACAGGAGGATCAGGGCTGCTCTGTGCAAAACCACTGCATACAGCAGGTAACTTTTTAAAACACAAGAGCCTTTAATGTTGTCTTAAAACAAAAAGGGCATCCCGGGCAATGCATTGAATTTCATAACTACAAAACACACATCAGCAAACATTATACAGAGGTGCTAAAAGGAAACTGTCTACAGAATTCAGAGCATAGACACACACACATACACATATATATATATATATATATATATATATATACATATATATATATATATATATATATATATATATATATATATATATATACATACATACACATACACACACACACACACACACACACACACACCTGTAGAAGCCCCCCCCTATACACCTCCAGGGACATGACTGGGGTCCCCTCCATATACTATGCAGCCACAAAGCACACTACATGTGTAAAGGAGGCCTAGATCTGTTAAGAAGCTTCTAGAGCAGGGCTATGCAATTAGCAGACCTCCAGCTGTTGCAGAACTACAAGTCCCATAAGGCCTAGCAAGACTGACAGCCACAAGCATGACACCCAGAGGCATGATGGGACTTGTAGTTTTGCAATAGCTGGAGGTCCGCTAATTGCATATCCCTGCTCTAGAATATCATGTTATAGATGGAGCTCCGTGCTGTACACTGACACCCCCAATAGGACTGCTATGGGACCAACGAAGGCTTCATAGTGAGAGAGGTGGTGACACAGGAGGGTGACTCCTCACTGTGAAGATGTACATTATCTGTAGCGCACACAGGGCGCAGCCATGATATAAACCAGCGTTCAGCATCCACCGAGGACAGCGGCCCCCGCAGGGACATCACTGCGGTACTGCACTCCATATTCACATCACCCGGCCGTTCACTGTCTCTTCATTCCTAAACCCCACCATCCATAACAACATTCCGCACCGCTACCGAGGATTACATCAGATTCACTCACCATCCTGAGCAGAGCCGACCCTGTCACCACAATGGCGGCTAAGAAAGAGGAAACCGGAAGGCGCAGAGCCGAGGTTAGTAATGCGGAACCATAGAGAACAGAAGAGGCGCTCTTGTAGGGAGCCTGAGAAAAATACTTGCTCCACCCAGTGGCTACGGAAGGAATTGCTACTGGTACTGTGTGTTACCCAATCACTAAAACCATAGCTCCCAACTGTCCCTGATTTGGAAACATTTCCATCTGTCCCTCTTTCCTCCTCATTTGACCCTCATTTTGGTCTGATCTATATAATTGTATATAAAATGCACTTTTTATCTTTAAAAAAGTGTTTCTCTGCGCTAAACCTTCCATCCAATTTCTAAATTGCTGCATTTGTAATTGTCAAAAAGCCAGTATAAAGGAATAGTAGTGGGGGGAAAAAAGCACTTGTGGGTTTAACTAATCGCCTTTTGGGTATAATTCTCCTTTAAGGGGGCGTGGCAGGAGGTGTCCTATGCCTACATAACTGACATTATAATCCTAGATACCAGGAAACAGCTAGCCCCACCCACAGCCTGCATTTCATTGGCCCACTTTCAGGGTGGGCGTGTCCAAACATGCTCATTTTTTGCGATAGTCCTGCTTTGATCCTGTCTCTAAATATGGGGGAACTGCCCATCACAGCCACTTTACAGGTTGGTCCCACCCAGACCCTACCGCCAATAATGTTGGAATTGCCCACTTGTAGATCTGATCCTTCAATTAATGTACAGTCATGGGCGTCCGCAAAACTTTTTTCAGGGGGGGGTCATCATTTTAGGGTCACCCATGCACCGCCCCTTTTCGACAATGTCATTATCACAATATCATGATCAGAGACTGCAGACGTAGTACAGTCCCTAGGATAAGTAATGGATAATGGCCAACAGGTCCTCTAACCAGAGCCAGCAAAACGACAGCAGTGATCCCTCCGGCTGGACGATCGCTCACTCTGGGTTCCCCGGGGGTTTCTCTGGTCAGTAGTGTAGCATGTCGGTACCCTGGTAGTGGCTGTCTTTCTCTCTCTGGTGGTGCTGGGCAGCGTGGCTCTCTCTCTGGTGGCGCTGGGCAGTGTGGCTCTCTCTGGTGGCGCTGAGCAGCATAGCTCTCTCTCTGGTGGCGCTGGGCAGTGTGGCTCTCTCTCTGGCTTCCGCCCAGCACACTCCTTGTTCATTGTCCTTCAGCACTCTCTACCTCAGCTTTTTTCCAGGCTGCAGTCTCTCAATCTCTCTCTTGATCAAGCTGTAGCCTCCTCCCTGTGGAAAATGGGGCTGCCAATCTTTGGGACTACATGTCCCATGATGCTCTCCTCTCCTAGTCTCCTTTGATTGGCCCTCAGTTATGACCAATAGGGAAGGAACGGAGCAGGCAGGAAGCTGGGTGGGGAACCTGGTGAGAGCCACCGTCTTTTCTCTCTGACAGGAAAAAGGGGGCGGGAGCGGGAGAAACATCTGATAGTCCGCAGCTCGCCTTTCCCCTGTCACAGTGCCGCTGAGTTCTCTGCTGGTCTGGGCAGGGAAAAGAGCCAAAGTCACACTACACTGATAGGGGGGGGGGGGGCTTGACAGCACCTTGATGGTGTCACCCTACTGGCGGGTGGCACCCGGGTGCAGGCTGCCCCCACCCCGATAGCAACTGTGCTGAATTTAAGATCCGATCCCTGATTCCAGGGGGGGGGCACTTGACCCCCCTTGCCCCTACCTGCGGACGCCCATGTGTACAGTAACTCAGGTTAGGTTGATGCTGTGATTTCAGGACATAGCCAGGACACAGCCTTAGTAGGACAGGAGGGCGAAGATATGGGATCGTCCTGGCAAATCTGGGACAGTTGGCATGTATGGGGTGACAACTGTCTCCCGGTTGTGTTCTTTCAATACCACCTTATCATATACACCTCTGGGAGCGACTACAAGCTTCTGCACTGACACGTGTTACTATGGATTCCATCACAGTCAGAAAGCCAGTCCAGAGCAATGGTGTACAGCCAATACAAGAAGAGGCTGAAGGAGACTGGGGCACAGCAGCACTGGGTTGCAATACTGAAAACAGTATTTTATGGGAAGAAACATTATACACCATGGTTTAGACCAGTGGTCTCCAAACTGTGGCCCAGGGGCCGGATGTGAACCTTTGCTTGTCTTTATCTGGCCCTTGGGGCACTATTCCACCAACTGACACCAAGGATGGGGCAACATTCCTCCTACTGTCACCAACAATGGGGCACCATTCCTCCTACTGACACCAACAATGGGGCACCATTCCTCCTACTGACACCAACAATGGGGCATTAGTCTTCTAATTCATCTCAACAATGGAACACTATTTCTTCCATTAAAACCAAAGATGAGGAACTTATCCCGGGCCTTTTTTTACACCCACTAGGCACAGTCCAGCCCCCCCCCCCCCCCCCCCAAAGCCTGAAGGATAGTAAATTGGCAGTTTGCTTAGAAAGTTTGGAGACCCCTGGTTTAGACACATCGGTAGGTGGATTCACATTCAACATGCTTGGAAATTCCCCTCTGCGAGCTGCTCCGTGTTTGTTCTGATGAGAAATGGTACCGGGTGGGGTTACATTTATAATTAAACGTTATACAATCAATGTGATTGGAAGGACTTTTACATGTGAGTGGAGAGAAATATTTTAATCAGTTTTACAGTGTTCATTTTTTTATTCATTCAGCATGGCTTTGAATGAGAATGAGGAGGAGGAGAAAGAGAAAGCCGGAGTGAGGATTGGTTTATAAACAAGCGTTGATAGACTTACAAAGAGGTCAAGCTGCTCTGGTTAGTTTCCCATTTACACACAGGTGGAAGTGGCAGCGAATTTGTTGTCCAAGTACACAGTGGAGTTTTATAGATAAATAGAAGTTTGACACACAAAAAAGTTATTTGTGGGAATGTGAAGACAAAAGAGACGATATAGTCATATTTTTTTGCAACACTTGTTTGGACACTTTAGAACACATATGTCAAACACACGGCCCACCAGGCCATTTCATGTGGCCCTCGCACCTCTTCTGCACTTGCGGCTCCGCCCCCCCACCTTGTCTCAGTGGTTGACAGCAGAGCAGACGACAGAACTCCTCCTACAGACCCTGTAGCCATGGCCGCCATCAAGGGGGTACAGGCAGTACACATGTAAGGGGCCTGAGTGTCCCTAGGTGCCAGTCCCCCCAGCAGCAGAACATAAAATGCATCTTGTACCAGCTCTGCCCATAATCTGCCTGCGCGCCGCTGCAGAGAAGCATGAACAAGATTAGACACTTTCACTAGCACCTCCCTGCTGAGGCGGAGCCTGATGGCTGCTGCTGGGTTTGCTTGCACTGTGATTGGTCGGGACAGGGGCAGGGGGAGTGGCCAGCTCATCGACGGTGCACATGGACACAGCAATAACAGGTGAATGCAGATAGATCGGAGAGTAAGTCGCAAATGTAATGTGAGCAGCTGATTGTGCCACCTGTGCTGCCTGTAGATTTTTTTTCGGTGGGACGACCAATGGGGGGGCCCTGGGGAATGTTGGGATTGGCCACAAGGGGCCCAGGCATAAAGCTGTGTAAGGGGCCCCAAAATTTCTGATGGCCGCCCTGCCTGTAGCCACAGCACTCCCTCCGGTAATCCTCCAGACCTTGCACTTTCTGTTTCCCAGCTTCTTCCCAGCAGCAGCACAAGGTAAGGGGGGTGCACTGTGATGTAAGGAAGGGTGGGGGACTCTTGAATTCTGATGGTTAGGGGGCTCTTGACATCTAGTCTTACAGATAAAACCACCCCTTTAAGGGCAACCATCATACTGATACAGCCCACGATGAAATTGAGTTTGACACCCCTGCTTTAGAACATATTTTTGCACCGATACCTTGAGGGGAATTGACTAAAACTGGCGCAGCTGTGCCTGGCAACCAATCAGATTCTAGCTTTCAAAGCTTAAAACAGAACAAAACCCATTGATTTCAACTAAACGATATCCCTGTTCTCCAAAATAATCCATACACATCCTTAATGGCCCTGTAATTTGTTTTTCTCTATAACATTTCTAGGGCTTCCCTTAGCCACCCTCTAACAGGAGGTCGGATCACAGCAGCAAAAAATTTTATTTGTAGATTTGGATGTGGCAGGTAGTGATAGAAGGGACCTTGCCTGAGGAATACATACAGTACTTAAAGCAGGACTCAGGAAAAAAAACTTTTTTCCATGTCCTTGTTGCTGATCTACCTTCACCGACTTTGCCATCCATGTTCTTCTGAGCTCTGTAGTTCCTCTGTAGTAGCCTGCTGATCTTGAAGAAAAACCGTTACTGCCCAGTGATTTCCTGTTTGTAAGACCGCTGGCTGCCCTTCCTCCTGTATCATCAGCCAGCGGTCTTGTCACTGCCCACCAGTAGTTCCCTAAAAGCAAGTAGGTACTTGTACTTCTGCCCCTGCTTGCTGTAGTGGGCGGAGGGATCTCACAACCCCCGTTCTGTACCGCCCATGGAGGTGGTTTCCTCTCCTCCTCCTATGCTCCCTGCTAGCACCACCCCTGCCCGCCTGCCCGCTGTCACTGCAGAGCAGGGATCATTATGAGACACCGGCTGGGTGACAGAGTGGCGATCTCGGGCTTTGACAGATCTTGTATATGAAATAGCAATCGCCGTAACATCCCGCCTCTAATGCCCCGTACACACAGTCGGACATTCCGACCACAAAATCCGTCAGAATTTTTCCGACAGATTTTCGCCAAAACTTGTCTTGCACACACACTGTCGCACAAAGTTGTCGGAAAATCCGATCGTTCGGAATGAGGTGACGTACAAAACGTGCAACGGGACTACATAAAGGCCAGTAGCCAATAGCTTTCATCTCCAAATCTTTTATGAACATGCGTGGCACTTTGTGCGTCAGAATTCTCTACACACGATTGGAAAAAGTCCGATCTGATTTTGTTGTCGGAAAATTTTAGATCCAGCTCTCAAACTTTTTCTGTTGGAAAAAGTCCGATAGAGCCCACACACGATCAGATTTTCCAACAACATAATCCAATCTGACTTTTTCTGTCGGAATTTCCGACCGTGTGTACAAGGCATTAGACCGGCTTTGTGATTGACAGCACAAAGCTGGTCTAAGAGGAAGGACGTTATGGCAATCAGTATTTCATATACAACTAGATACGAGATCTGTCACAGCCCGAGATCCCCCTCTCTGTCACCTGGCCGGTGTCTCGTTATGATCCCTGCTCTGCACATATGGGCTCTGATGATGAGACAGCACTTATGGGCACTGAAGAGACCGCACTAATATTGAAGTTCATTGATTTTTCCATACATTAGAGGGTTCCACCATTAATGATTAGTAAGTTAGCACTGTACTTTTTAGTTTGCTTCTCATGCCGAAATTTACCTGTGCCACATGCTGATGTAAAGCAACATGTCCTGGGCTCTTTCTGTGGTGCGGCTATGGATGTTCTCATACACCAAACAAGCACTGATTTCTGTTAGAAATATTCCTCTTCCTGCAGCTTTGAGATCTTTCGAATACTGCATTACAGCACAGGGTGTATAATATATAATTATGGGCATGCGTCTACAGTTCAGTATTGATTACATAAAGCAAGTAAGGGAAATACCGTATATACTCGATTATAAGCCGACCCGAATATAAGCCGAGGCACCTAATTTTACCACAAACAACTGGGAAAACTTATTGACTCGAGTATAAGCCTAGGGTGAGAAATACGCAGCTACTGTAAGTGGAAAAGAGGGTCAACAATGCCCATTTGCAGCCTCACTGTGCCCATTTTCATGCCTCACTGTGCCTATTTGCAGCCATAGGTCCCCCAAACTTCAAACTTGGTAGTTAGGGGTTCCTAAATGCCCCCGAGCTGCAGCCAAAATTTGGGGTCTCTGGACCTAAAGGGTCCCGAAATTACATTGCTGCAGATGGACACAGTTGACCGACTTTGGGGCCCTGTATCTCGGGGTCACTTGGTGCTAGGAACCCCATCTTTGGATATGTTGTAGCGCTATTTAAATTTGGGGTTCCTAGCACCAAGTGGCCCCAAAACACGGGGCCCCAAAGTCGGGTCAGAATTTTTTTTTTTTGCTGCAGAAAAGTGCTTGACTCGAGTATAAGCCGAGGGGGGCACTTTCAGCACAAAAAAAAATGTGCTGAAAAACTCTGCTTATGTTCGAGTATATATACGGTATGTTTATCTGCTGTTGTGGCTGGAGGGGGAGAGCACAAACATGCTTTGCATTTATAAGGCTGTAACCTACCTTTCTGACAGCTGCTCCTTGGCAGAATACATGATGTATTTTTTTTTAATTACAGAGCTGACTTCCTGAAAATTCAATTAGACTTTTCCCTTCAATGGTAAGAATTTCAGAAAAGTAATAACTGTTTGGTGTTGTGTGTGTGTGTGTGTGTGTGTGTGGGGGGGGGGGGGGGTGTACTACTAGGGGATTCTTTCCGATCATGGAGTCCTGGAGTTGCTTTAAATAGGATTTTTTTTAAATCAGAGTTTAGTGTCCATTTGACAAAACAGGACTTGTTCATACTATGTGCACAGTGAGCAGCATTTTTCCATGCTAGATAAACGCCAGTCACCGATAGGGCACACAGAAGACAATTGTCTTCCATGTGCCACATTCACACCACAGTTCTGGTGGGTGTAATGTGATGTGCCGTGCAGCACACCTGTATTTGTCCAGCAGCACACTGGATGGCACCGCAAGTCAATACACAACAGCACAACACGCTGCTGTGCAAAGACATGAATGACATGTCACTGTGACGCTTCAAGTAAAGTAAAAGAACAAATAAGCACTCAGATTATACAAAACATGCATTGCACTGCTTCCTGCCAGTGGCTGAGAGTGCTGATCGGCAGACTTTTCTCAGTCATGCCCTATCTACAGAAGCAGGCTTCTGTTAGACCGGCTGCAGTACACATGGGCCGAATGTTTCTATTGAACCGCCCGATGCCACCCAACATTCAGCCCGTGTGCACTAGGCTTTACAGTCAAGGCATGCAGTGAATGACGACTATCACATTTGCTTGTGATCTCAACCACCTGTCAAGTCATCAAATGTCTGGTGCCATAAATGATCACAAGATGACAACTTCGACTGTAAAAAAAAAAAAATAGGAGGTTTTAACTGAACAAGCTGAAGATAGAAGCGGATTGGTTACTACGTGAAGCTGCTCCTGATTCTGTCTGCTCCAGCAGTTTTAGTAGCTTCCCCTCTGTCATTAGTTTCATAAATCACTGTAAGCTCCCATTCACACCGGTGCGACTTGCCATGCGATTTGACAGGTCCAAATCGCATGACAAGTTGCACCCTATTGTCAAAGGAACTGCTCAAATCAGTGCAGTGCTGACTTTGTGGTGCCGCACTGATTTGAAAAAGAAGTTCCTGCATTTTTTAGCGATTTTCAGGTGCAACTTGCATAGACATCTGTGCATGAAGTCGCACAGATGTCAGCCAAGTTGCACTGACATGCGGCTTTGAAATTGTGAGATTTCAACTGAAGTCACACTATTTTAGCGTAAAACAGTGGGGCTGCATTATTGTATATAGATATTGGGTGTTTTTTTGGGACACACACCGTCCTAGTTGAACTCTAACAGATTTTATTACTGATAGATACATTTATAGTTCTATTGAATCAGAAAAGTTGGGTAGCGCAAATTATTAATCATTGACTAAAATCCCAACAATCACTGGAAGCTGGTATCTTTATACCCAATTGGTTTTTCTTCCATGACAGTTTGTCAGCACAATCTTTATTTTCTAGTTTTTCACCCATATATAGCTGAAGTCTAAGCATACATTTGCACTGCACAAATATTCTGTGTGAAACTTTTTTCATTTTTCATTTTTAGTGCTTTTTGCATTTTGCAGATTTCCACTGCAGTCCATTTAACATGATTTCCTATGGAACATGTTCTGCAGTGCAAATCTGCAAAATGCACTAAAAATGCATAGGTGTGAATCAGGCCTTAGGTGCCATCCTCTGCATTCAGCCATGGAGCCATATGTAGTAATATACTGTATAATGCCATGAACAGTGCCAGTGAGCAACAGCCAACTATGTATCCTTTAGTAACTCAGTCACAGAAAATGCACTCACAAGGCATTTCAGGCTAAAAAAAAGTGCTTAATTATATAATCTATGATTAAATGCTTTTTAGCAGTAAACACTTTACAAGTCTCACTCCTCTTGCTGTACCCCTGTTGTGTGGATTTATGAAGTTGCATCAATAAGGAAGTTGATTTTTCTTAATTTTAATAATCCATTGTTTGAGCATTATACATTCAGAACTGGGCATGCACCTGTTTCAGATGACCTGGAAGGAGGTATCTGGCATTTGTTGCTAGGCAGGGCCAATTAAACTATTTTGTATTTTACTGCAGCACAGGCAGCAATGCGCAGGAACCACAAGTTTGGTGTATTTCTGGCAGGATCACCACATTTTTCTGTAGTTGCAGATTTTTTTTTTTTTTTAAGAGAGACAAACCATAGGGTGTAAATTCTTGCAATTTTTGATGAGCCCTCATCGCTTCCCAAAGCCAAAAAAAATATTCTCCAATGCACTGGAAGGAAATACATGTGGTGTTTATTATTTGCACTGCACTGGGTCCAGGTGTGTTGGTTTACTTGTGTATGCACATTGGGATACTATTGAAAATGAAAGGCTTGCAACAAAACATGCATACCCCACAGGAGAAAAAAAAAAAAAAAAGGTTGCGCAATCTTGCACAACTGAAAGAGCTTTTGGACCAGTGATGGCGAACCTTGGCACACCAGATGTTTTGCAACTACATTTCCCATGATGCTCCACTACACTGCAGAGTGCATGAGCATCATGGGAAATGTAGTTCCAAAACATTGCCATTACATTTTTAGACCAATGGCCATTCTGGCAACTGTATTTAGGGCCTGTTTTTTCGGAAAGTCTATGGAACTACAAAATGCAACCTGCTGAGGGCAAAAAGTCCCTGACTCTTTACAAAAAATTCATTGGTGGAAGAGATGTGAACGTGACCCATAAAAAACCATGTTAATTGAACTGTGGTGCATCTCTGCAAAACTGAAAACACACTGAAGAATGCATAGGTGTGAACCAGGCCTAAACATGCCCAACACTAAAGGAGAGGAAGGTGTAGCCTCACAGGAATTCATGACAAACACCTAAGTTTATTAACCACTTAAGGACCACCTCCTGCACATTTACGTCGTCAGAATGGCACGGCTGGGCATACCAACGTACAGGTACATTGCCCTTTAAGAGCCCAGCTGTGGGTCGCGCGCTGCTGGTGGCCCACGATCGGGTCACAGAGCTGAAGAATGGGGAGAGGCAAGTGTAAACAAACCTCTCCCCGTGCTTCCTAGTGAGGCTGTCACTGATCGTCTGTTCCCTGTCAAAGGGAAAGACGATCAGTGATGTCACATGCCAAGCCACGCCCCCCTACAGTAAAAAAAAACACACACACACACACACACACACACACACACACACACACACACTTAACCCCTTCACTGCCAGTGTCATTTACACAGGAATCAGTGCATTTAAATAGCACTGATCGCTGTATAAATGACAATGGTCCCAAAAATGTGTCAAAAATTAGTCCACCATAATGTTGCAGTCACAATAAAAATCGCTGATCGCCGCCATTACTAGTAAAAAAAAAAATATTAATAAAAATGCTATAAAACTATCCCCTATTTTGTAAACGCTATAACTTTTGCGCAAACCAATCAATAATCGCTAATTGCGATTTTTTTTTTACCAAAAATATGTAGAAGAATACGCATCGGCCTAAACTGAGGAAAAAATACCTAGTTAGACTTACCGGTGACGGTATTTCTAAGAGCCTTTCAGGACAACCCTGGAGAGAGCGCAGCTCCGCCCACTTTGAGGAAACACTTGCATTTTCTTTAAAGCTCCTCCTCTTCCACCATGGCCTCAGTTATTGTTACCTCCGGCATACTGGAAGATAAAGCACAGAGAACACAAACAAACCATGACAGATACTTGTATCATCTTTAAACATAGAACACAAGGGAGGGAACTAGGCGTTGTCCTGAAAGGCTCTTAGAAATACCGTCACCGGTAAGTCTAACTAGGTATTTTCTCCAGTCGCCTTTCAGGACAACCCTGGAGAGGATAAACGAGAAGCTTACCCTAGGGTGGGACCACTGCCTGCAGTACCTTCCTGCCGAAGGCTTGATCCGCAGCTGACAGCAAGTCCAGTCTGTAGTGCCGAAGAAAAGTTGAGTAACTTGACCACGTGGCCGCCTTGCAGATTTGATCAGGCGTAGCACCGGCCCTCTCGGCCCAAGACACTGCTGTTGCCCTAGTGGAATGGGCAGCAATTCCGGAGGGAGGGGATTCCCCTCTAGCTTTGTATGCCTCCGAAATTGCCTCTCTAAGCCACCTACCTAGAGTACTCTTGGAGGCTTTTTCCCCTTTCCTAGTACCTGAAAAGATTACAAACAGAGCATTCGTCTTCCTGAATTCCCTAGTAACTGCTAGGAAATGGAGAAGACACCTCCTTACATCTAAGGTATGAAAGGCCTCCTCCCCTGTGTTGGTAGGGTTGGAGGAAAAGGTAGGCAACACTATTTGTTGGGTACGATGGAACTCTGAAGATACCTTGGGAAGAAAGGCTGGGTCTATCTGCAGCACTATCCTATCGGGAAAAATCTTTAGGAAAGGCTCTGTAACTGCCAGAGCCTGTAATTCGCTCACTCGTCTAGCCGACGTAATGGCTACTAGGAAAATTGTTTTTAAAACTAAATTTTTTAAACAAGAGTCCTTAAGAGGTTCAAACGGAGCTCCCGTTAAACCCTGAAGGACTATGGATAAATCCCAACTGGGAAAATTCCTGAGGGGAACTGGCCTATTCCGTGCCATTGCCCTGAAAAACCTGGAAATTAAAGCTTCCCTGGAAAGGGTTTTTTCTAAATAAAACAGAAAGGGCCGCCACCTGAGTTTTCAGGGTGCTGGCTGCCAAACCTTTCTCCATTCCTTCATGGAGAAATTCCAGTATTGAACTGGTATTTTTCACCTGGAACCCTCTAAGAGTACAATACGAGTTGTACTTCTTCCAGACTTTCAGGTAGATGGCCCTAGTCACTTCTTTCCTGCTTGAGAGTAAAGTCCTTACTAGTCCCTCGGACAAACCCTTAGCTCTTAAGAGATCTTCTTCAGAAACCAGGCGGTTAACTGCAGCCTGCCTGCCTCTGGATGGACCACTGACCCCTGTGTCAGAAGGTCCTGCCTGACTGGTAGCCTCCACGGGGGTTCTGTGGCTAGATTTAGAAGAGCCGAGAACCAGGGTCTTTTTGGCCAGAAGGGCGTGATGAGAATCATGCTGGTCCTCTCTTCCCTGAACTTCCTCAGGACCACCGGTATCAGAGGAAAGGGGGGAAAGGCATAGCACAGACGGTAATGCCAAGGATGGGCTAATGCATCTAGACCTATGGCCTGATCTTCTCGGTGAAGAGAAAAGTATTTTTGGACCTTGTGGTTTTGCTGATTTGCAAACAGGTCCACCTGGGGGAAGCCCCAAGTACTGGCGATCATCAAGAAGACTTCCTGATTTAGGCTCCATTCTGCTTCCACCAGTCTCTTCCTGCTGAGAAGATCTGCCCAGAGATTCAGAGAGCCCTTTAGATGGACTGCTGAGAGGGAGGCCACGCTTTTTTCTGCCCATGCGAATAGATGCCTGGCTAATTCCATGAGACCCCTGCTCCTGGTCCCCCCTTGTTTTAGGACATATGCTACCGTTGTCATATTGTCCGACAAGATCTGTACATGCTGTCCCTCTACTACGTGCTGAAAAGCCCGAAGGGCCAGCGACACAGCCTTGAGTTCTCTCCAATTCGAGGATCTCCGAGACTCTGCCTTGGACCAAGTCCCTTGGACCGTCAGCCCGTCTAGGTGGGCTCCCCAACCCCAGGCACTCGCGTCCGTCGTCAGGCGCTTGTCTAGCGGCCAGAACCAGGGAAGGCCCTTTGTGAGATTGGCTGTGTCTCGCCACCACCACAGAGCCCGTTTTACTTTTGAGGTGAGGCTGAACTTCTTTTCTAGTGGAACCCGGTGAGACCAGACCTGCAGGATTTCTGCCTGAAGAGGTCTGGAATGAAACCGGGCCCACTGGACAGCTGGGATAGAGGCTGTAAGGAGACCTAACACCCTCATGGCTGATCGGACTGAAACCACCTGGTTCGTCTGAATTTGTTTTACTGCCGTCAGGATCTTTTCCACCTTTTCTTGCGGAAGAAAAACTTTTTGCAGGGTAGAATTGATGGTGTACCCTAGAAAAACTACTTCCTGGCTTGGAACCAGGTTTGACTTCTCCAGATTGAGAAGCCACCCTAAGTCCCCCAGGTGAGCCTGTGCTATCTGAAGATTCGACAGCACCTGTTCCCTGGAGTCCGCAAAAAACAGGAGATCGTCCAGATATGGGACCACTGAGATTCCCCTCAATCTCAGTGGTTCCAGGGCTTCCGCCATGACCTTGGTGAAGATCCTGGGGGAGGACGACAGCCCGAACGGCAAGGCCCTGAATTGTAGGTGCCAGACTGACGACCCTAGATTCACTGCCAACCTGAGGAACTTCTGGGAGGATTGGGCGATCGGGACATGTAGATAGGCGTCCCTCAGATCCAGGGAGGCCATGAAGCAATTTTTGGATAACAACCTTGTTATTGTATGGATTGTATCCATGCGGAAGTGCTTGTATCGTATCGATTGATACTGAATCTAAAAATTCTGAATCAATCGATATTTGCCCGAAGGTTTTCTCACTAGGAAGATGTGAGAATAAAACCCATGGCCTTCCTGTTCCTTTGGAACCTGAATGATCACCTCTTGTTGAATCAGATCCTCCAAAAGGCTCCTCATGGCAGAGGCTTTGTCCTGATCCCTCGGAAGGGTTGTGACATAAAATCTGTTTGGGGGAATGTTGGAAAATTCCAGGCTGTATCCCTGTGCCACAATGTTCCTCACGATTTGACTTGAGGAACACTGGCTCCATTGCGGAAGGAAGGCGGACAACCTTCCTCCCACTGGAGCAGAGCAGTCACTTATCCTTAGGGGGTTGACTGGAGGGAGTTTTGAACAAAATTCCTCCTTTACCTCTACCCTTCTGGGGGTTCCAGCGACTTTTGCTGTCTTCCCCACCCTTACGGGACTGTTGAACAGGACGAAAATTCCTCTTTCCTGCCTGTTTTTTCTTTGCAGGAAAGGCCTTCTTTTTGTCTGCCGTTCTGTCCAGCACTGTTTCCAGCTCTGGCCCAAACAGCAGATCCCCTGAAAAGGGCAGACCACACAACCTAACCTTGGAGGCTGTGTCACCTGACCACGTTTTAAGCCAGACAGCTCTCCTGGCGGAATTCACCAGGGCCGCAGATCTGGCTGCCATTTTGATGGACTCCGCAGAGGCATCAGCCATGTATTTCACCGCTCTAAGGATTAGTGGAAAGGATTCCATCAAGTCCTTACGTGGTGTGCCTGCTTCCACGTGGCTCTGCAATTTATCTATCCAACACTCTAAATTCCTAGCCACCACCGTGGATGCCATAGCTGGTTTGAGGCTGGCAGATGCTGAATCCCATGCCCTCTTTAAAAGAGTATCTGCTCTTTTATCCATGGCATCTTTGAGTACCCCCATGTCCTCAAAGGCCAAGTCTGTCCTACGCGATACCTGTGAAAAGGCTGCGTCCACACGTGGTTTTTTGTTCCACACCTCTGACTCTTTTTCATCAAAGGGAAAGCGTCTTTTCTGGCTCTTAGAAAGGAAAGGACCCCTCTCTGGGTCCTTCCATTCTTTTCTAACCGTGTCTGACAAAACTTTATGAACAGGGAAAACTCTGGATTTAACCTCATCCAGCCCCTGATACATCCTGTCATGTACCGACAACTGGACCTTTTCCTCCTGGATGTCCAGGGTCGTATAGATAGCCCTCAAGAGGTCATCTACCTCTTCTAAAGACAGCTTGTACCTGGAACCACGGCTGTCATCCTCCTCTTCTACCTCCTCCTCTGAGTCTCTGAGGGAAGGGAGAGTACTTGCCCCTTCGTCCTCTGAATCGAACACCTCCCTCTGCCTGGAGGTAGATGCTCTAGGACTTGATGGTGGTGGTTGCTGGCTACCGCCCTGACTTGCTGGGCTCTGAACCAACAGAGTCTTGACGGAGCTTAGTGAGCTTGCTATTTCTCGCACAGATGAATACAGTTCACCATATTGCTGAGAGGACTCCTCCTCCACTATCTCCTTAATACAGGACCTACATAACGCCTTCTGCCAGGATTCCCGTAAGGGGTTCTTACACACAGGGCATCTCCTTCCTGGCGGGTTTGCTTTCTTTACTTTCCCTGACACAGTTTCCTAGGGAAAAAACAAAAGCTTGTCTTACTACCAGAGTCTGGACTAAACATACCACCACCAGAATAAAACAGACCACCTGAGTGCAGCAACCACCAAACTACAGGTCCAAGGACAGTAACCTTTTGACTCTGTAGTGACAGGACCCCCCACAGGGAGGAATAAACAAGTGACACAGAAAAAAACAGCCCATAAGGTGAAGAATAAAGAGTACCTTTGTACCCTCTTACCTGGGCCTGACCGGTGCTTGGGGTGCCTGCCTCCACCGTTGCTGCAGATCTCTCCTCCATGTTGCAGAGAGCGCAGCGGGGCTAAAACAAACAGCCGTTTTTAAATCTTCCCGGGCACGGCGTCACTACGCACGCCGGAAGCGGAAGTACCGGTCTGTGGACCCGCCCCCTGACCCTTGCGTTCCGGGCGGCTGGAACCAACGCCGCCCCGCCCGAACAGGAAGCCGCGTCACTGGCCGCCGCGTCATCCGCCCGCCATGTGACACCTCCCAGGAGCCTCACCGCGCGGCGCGCGAAATTCAAACCCGGCGGCTCCCAGGGGCATGGACGCCTCGACATTCCTGCCGGCCACTGCTCCTGTGAGCTGGAGAAGGTCCGGGACTCCGGAACCCCCCCCGTTCGTACTAGGGGGGGGCTGGGATGGTCTCTGCAGCGGCTCCTGCAAAAAGGTAGGACTACCTCCCCTCCCCCTGGAGAGAACGCAGCCCTGGTTCCCACAAGTGCTTCCATCCATGGCGGAGGAAACACAATAACTGGGGCCATGGTGGAAGAGGAGGAGCTTTAAAGAAAATGCAAGTGTTTCCTCAAAGTGGGCGGAGCTGCGCTCTCTCCAGGGTTGTCCTGAAAGGCGACTGGAGAAAAAATGTTTTTTTTTTTATATATTTTTTGGGGATATTTATTATAGCAAAAAGTAAAAAATATTGCATTTTCTTCAAAATTGTCGCTCTATTTTTGTTTATAGCGCAAAAAATAAAAACCGCAGAGGTGATCAAATACCACCAAAAGAAAGCTCCATTTGTGGGAAAAAAAGGACGCCAATTTTGTTTGGGAGCCACGTCGCACTACTGCGCAATTGTCAGTTAAAGCGACGCAGTGCCGAATCGCAAAAAGGGGCCTGGTCCTTTGGCTGCAAATTGGTCCGGGGCTTAAGTGGTTAATTCTGAATAGAGAAGAAATTAGTAAAACTTTTTTACATTAGTGTCCCGTTGGGGAGACTTCTTTTGACTTCCTGTCCCAAAGTAAATCTTTCCAACATGAGGGAAATCCCCTTGTAGGCCACCGTTACTGGAATAAGTGTCCGCGGTGGAAGATTTTTCTTCTATTCCTTTTCTGGTGACAGCTAGATAGATAGGCCCCTTTCACACGGTCGGACCGCTCAGATCCGCCTGTCAGTTTTGACGGCGGATCTGAACGGGCACTCCATGTTAGTCTATGGAGCGTCGGATGTCAGCGGTGACATGTCCGCTGACATCCGACCCGGTCCGATCCGCCAAAAGCGGACGTATGGCTCTACGTCCATATCCGTCGCTGGCGGATCGGATTGGGTGAGATCTGATGAAAACGGACACACTGTCCGTTTTCATCCGATCTCTCCATAGAGACCAGCGGCGCTCGCAAGCCCTCCCCGCTCAGTGAGCAGAGAGGGACTTGTCATCCGCCGGTTCAGCGGAGATCAACGGAGAGATCTCCCGCTGAGCCGGCAGATAGAGGCGGACTCCGTGGAAGCAGAGTCCGCCTCGTGTGAAAGGGGCCATAAAGTGAGTCTTCCTAATGAAGACAGTTTCCATACACATTACTTGCCTGCTTAATTTTGTTACACACTAAAATCCATGTGCTGCTAATAAACTGTCAAAAAAAAAAAAAGAAAGAAAAAAGTAAAATCTCATGGTAGCAAGCTATTAATGTCATCCATGTAGCTGCAGCATTACAGCCTAGGAGCTTCTTTGTTTTTTAATCAAATTTGAAAAGGCAAAATTCTGTACAGTTCCATTCACATCAGAGGAAACAAAACACATTCTAATTTCCAGTGAAAGTATTTTTATTTTCAATAGAAAAAAAGTTAAGAAAACATTTAGGTTACATTTCCTTATAAGGATAACCAACTCTTTATATGCTCCATACGTGATAAAATAAGCTGTCATATGACTGAGAATCTGCCAACGTAGACATCTGTTATAATAAAGATCTGTAAGAAAATAATTAGGAAAACCAAAAAAATTACAGCATTGCTCTGAATCTTTACAGCATTGTACAGCAGCGATTGTTCTGGACTCCAGGAAGGAATACAAAAGCAAAAATTTCTCAACACCTACACTGCAAAACTGAAATACAGGGCAAGCTCTATGGAAACAGCCTATGTAATACTGGGCTGACATAACATTCAAAAATACTCTTCTGTTATAACCTTCTGCCAGTACAGGAATGGAGGACTCATGTTTCATTAAGGCCACGAGACAAGATATTGTAAACTGAAGATTTCCACCATGCTCTCTCTCTCTCTCTCACCATGACCACTACAACACTAAGAACTAAACATTCTGTCAGCAGTCTTGTTGCTATGAAAATCCATGGTGGATTCTTAGCCAAACTCTTTGTGCAACCCCCGTCAAAGAGGCTCCTCCGCCTCTGGACACCTCTCCTGCCTGCTCCCGGCTCCTTCTCTGTGAAGGCACTTCTGGATTGCAGAGTTTGTTTTCTTTGGTTGTCATGACGGGCAGGACACTCCACATCTTTCTGCTCCTTACTCGCCTTTGCACTGATCACTGGTCTCACCCTCAGGTTTCTTCTCAGACAGATCACTGGATTTGACTGGGCTCTTGTCGCACTGCGTTAGGCGGCTTCTGCTCCTTGCCCCAGGTTGGTACAGCTGCATTGCTGGGCGATCCTGTAATGTTAAATACATTATAATATTGAAATGCCAGTATATTTACATATATTAATAGTATAGTATAATGTACACACACACACACACACACACACACACACACACCATCAATATATTCAATGCAAAACGCTCAAGGTAGACAGGGAGGTGCGATGTGCATAAAGTGGGGGAAGCTACATTTCATATAGCCGCCTGTCCAGGGGGAATAAAAGCGAATGCTTCAGATCTTCCTGAAGGCCAACAAGTGACTGACTGCACATTCAGGGGCGGACTGACCATTCGGCCACTACCCGAGGGCCCCGGGCCACTAGGGGGCCCCATCAGGGTTGCCAGCCTCAGTAAAACCAGGGACAGTATGTAAAAATCTGTGTTTTTTTTACATCTGTTTCTGAAATGTCCCTTACCGACATCCTTTTGGTCTAAAAATCCCAAGATTATAGCTGCCCCACCTCTCCAGTACCTTCTCAGCCAATAGAAACATGTCTGTGTGTGCAAGTATGTGTATACTGTGTAATAATCTCCTATTGCCCGGGGGCCCCATGAGTTGTCAGTCTGCCCCTGTGCACATTCATATATGGTTGGTTGATATATGTGCCAAGTTTGGCGGTGGTGCATTTTCAGGTGTCTTTTCAATACATTGTGCAGTATAAGACGTACTGTACTCCAGACTTCAGCATTCTGTATACTTTGTAGTACATTTACCTACTCAACAATGCTAATAATGTTTGTACTGTCATTAATATGGAGACTTTATTAGAAATGCATTAACATACATGCTCGGGGGGGTGCATCTATTTAATTTCCCAGTATTCTTAAGCAAATAAAATGGCCTCCCTCATCTATGGCTAGTGGTACTTCAATAGCAAATATGTTCTAATAGCCAGTAGGGCGCAGTGAGACAGATAATACTCTACCATATACCAATGATGTTACATTGCAAAATAATGCAACAATGTAGCAATAGCATAAACACCACCATATTTTCCAGTAACACATTATACCTTCCATTAACACACATCTTTAATTAAACCCAAATGATAGATTTTTGCAATAAAAGTGGAAAGCTGAAAAAGCAGCATAACAAAATCAAAAAATATATTTAAGTCGTGTTTAAAAGCTGGGAAACAGTACCCATAATCAGGGGAGGATCTACTGCAAGGTAAACAAGGCGTTTGCCCTGGGCATCAGTTTTCGGGGGGGGGGGGGGGGGGGGGGGGGGCGGCGTCGCCCCCAGGCTCCCTCTTCCTGCCACTTCACTTCGCTGCACTGACCCCGCAAAGCCGATGCCCTGCAGCTGTCAGCTTCCCTTCTCTGCCCTCCCGCCAACTTATGGATGCCCTGCAACTCCCAAAGGGGATTGGTTTGTCCAAATACATCCCCCCCCCCCCCTCCCCGATTGCTATGCGCCCCTAGGTACTGATCGCTTCTGTATTCATTAAATCATTGAAAAATAGTAAACTGTGTTTACTATTTGTCACTTTGTGAATGAAATATGGTAAACACTGTTTACCATATTTCATTCACAATATTTCATTTTATAAATAAGTGGCTCTACACAGATTCCCATCTCACTCATCCGCAGTGAACCTCATGCTGCAGAGAAAAGGGAATAATAAAAAATAAAAAATTACCCGTACAAAAAAAAAAAAAAAGACAAAAAAACACAACACGACACACAAAAAAACAAAAGAAAACACAAAAAACACAGAAGAGTCCTTTAATACAGGTTCTGTAAAGGGGATCTGCCTGCTCAACGGGGGATCTGTCTGCTATGCAGAGCAGGCACATACACAGCCTGCTCTCCTCTATGGGGCAGTTGGATGGAAACGGACCACCTGTCCATTTCCATTAGACTACCATCTGATCCACCAGAGAGATGGGGAATAGATCCCCCATCTGTCTGTTTTTCAGCACACAGGATCAGATGGTGGCAGGTGTCAACAGACAGGAAGTGGTGGGACAAAATATACATGGGGGGAGAGCCCAATTTTACAGTCTTGCCTAGGGCAGCACAAAACCAAAAAATACACCGCTACCCGTAACCAACATCAAATCAGCTGGCATATACTGGTTCTACGCAAAACGTCTCTTTATACATTACTGAAGAAATAGAAATTTTAGGGGACTTAACTCACAAGGCATAAGCTCACCTTGTTCCTTATCCGATCTCTCTTGGCGGCATCTTCTTTCTTCTCCTCCCGGGACTGGCGCTCGTTTTTTTCAGTTGCTTGCTGACTTTCACTAGTGTCCTTCCTTGCCCTCTCTCTGACTGTGTCGCGCTCCTTCCTGTAGTCATCCTCTCTTCTCCGGAAACATCTGTCTTTTTCGTAACGATCCCTTTGCTTTCTGCGCTCTTCTTCATACTGGTGCTTCTCCTTCTCCCTTCTTGCACGCCGCTCTTGCTCAAAATCTTTGTCTCTGTAATCCTTTTCTCTGTAATCTTTTACATATTCATTTTCACATCTAAATTTTCAAAAGGAAAATACAATTATGGCACTGTACAGGATTTTCATTATTTCACATGAATCTCTTTAGGAAAAAAAAAAAAAAAAAAAAAAAATGACATTTTGACCCCAACAACATACATTTGGCCATTCAGTCAACCAAAAGGTAAACTTGACTTGGTTTTTTACAAAAAAATAATTAGTAACATTTTCAAACATGTTGTTACAGATTTGTCGGAGATTCAGTCTTGCACTTTGGTACTATTTTCCAGCGCACTTCAGGGTTCACAAAAAGCCACAGGCAGGACAACTCAGGGGGTCCCTTGGAGCTCAGTGACAGGATGTGCTACAACAATGCTGTATGTATGTGCATTTGAAAATATGAGACAATACCACTGTAAGAGAAGAACAAATCACACAGATTGCAAATACAGAAACGACTCCACTAAAGTCTGAGTGGAAGAGTAGAAACATTTTTAAGAGCAAAGACCCATCTTCTAAACAGAGAAAAGATTTAGTTCAGCAACCTTCCGGTTATCTGGAAAGAGTAGTTCAGGAATATGATACATAGAGGACAGACTCATGTGAACACCTTACCACACAAACAAAAAGGTAGTCAAAGCTGACTTAGGAGATTCCCTTGAAAAGCAACAGTTCCTAATGTATAAATAACATGTTCTGACATCTGACCAAGCTATTTATGCATATATAGTGCATGTGCTTTTTATTAGAAAGTATATCAAATTGTAAAGTATTCAGAAATCGTCATCAGTCTTTACCTGCAATGAAAAACACCATACCTTTTGGTCTTCTCTCCGTGGTCCCCATCCAGTCTCTTTACTGCTGAGCTGCGTTCTTCCCGCCCAGTCTCTTTCTCTGTTTTTTTGGCCTTAAATTTCTTCTCAGAATCCTGTTCATCTTCTTTTTCAGGTTTCCTAAGCAGCTTTAAAAAGCAAGAAACATCTACTTAATACCAAAAATAATCTAGCACTAGAGTCAAGAAAATGGACCACACATACAACAAAACACCTGCAAGTAGTAGGAGAGCCAGGGCATTCTGAGGATGCTTAAAGTGGTTGTAAAGGCAGAAGGTTTTTTTTTTTTTTTATCTTAAGAGAAGTATGGGATTTTTATTTTATTTTAGATTAATACTTACCCATGTGGATGGAGCATCAGACCGATGCTGCAGCTGTCCCCCGCCGTCTCTGTACTGAGAACCGAGCCGCCGATGCCTGAGTTTTCACAGATCCCCGAGAGGAGAGCTGCTTCTCCTTTAATGCATTCTACGCATTAAGATAAAAAAAAAAAAAAAAACCTGTGTACGCACCTCAGCCCCCTCCCCAGCCAGCAAAGGCAAGAATGCCTTGGTTGTCCCTCCCGATTGGCTGAGACACAGCAGTAGTGCCATTAGCTCCCGCTGCTGTCAAACTCAGTCAGCCAATAAGGAGGGAGGGAGAGAGAGAGAGAGAGAGAGAGAGAGAGAGAGAGAGAGAGAGAGAGAGAGAGAGAGAGAGAGAGAGAGAGAGAGAGAGAGAGAGAGAGAGAGAGAGAGAGAGAGAGAGAGAGAGAGAGAGAGAGAGAGAGAGAGAGAGAGAGAGAGAGAGAGAGAGAGAGAGAGAGAGAGAGAGAGAGAGAGAGAGAGAGGCTCAGGCAAGGTCTGAATGGACACAGGGAGCTGCAGCTTGGGTGCCCCCATAGCAAGCGGCTTGCTGTGGGGGCAATCAACAGGAGGGAGGGGCCTGGAGCTTCAGCCAGGGACCCGAGAAGAAGAGGATCCAGGCTGCCACGTGCAAAACCACTGCACAAAGCAGACGAGTATAACATGTTTGTTATTTTAATAGGAGAAAAAAAAACAAACAAACAAACACTTTAAAATGTACAATCCCCTCCAGCTTTCATGTTAGGTTTTCAGTGGACAGTAAAACTGCAGTTCAATTGCCCAATTTTCCTACCTTTGTGAACAAGTCCTAAATGCAAATATAAAATGTTTTTTCTGTTAGGGCCAGTTCACAGCACAAGTCCAGTGCATTTTTTTTCTGCATTTAAAAACACATGGAAAGTAGGTTATATGGTTTCCAGTGACATAGTTCACACCAGTGCGGTCAGTTCCAGGAAAATAAAAATAGAACATGATGCATTTTTCATGCACTGGACTGTACTAGAACGCTGTAAAATGCATCAAAAGGGCACTGGAATACATCAAAAACGCACCGGACCCCAGTACAGTGAAAAAATAAATAAAGCAGCTGGAATGCATCCGGAAACGCATCAAAACACACAGTAAAAATGCATTCGGAACAGATCTGGAGTGCGTTTTTATGGTGTGGACCAGCCCTTACACAATATTTAAAATTATATGTAGCTTAGAATTCAATACGTTCCTTGAGGTGCTCTTTAAAACAAAAACAAATGGTACTACAAAGACCAGAAAATGCCTTTCACTAAATACTCAGATTTTTCTTTTAAGGGTTATTTTGCAATTTAAAAATGTAGTTGCATTGTATAAAGATGACGGTACTGCACAGGGGTGCCTCCCTTTAAACTCTTGATATAGTTAAAATCATTGTAAAGGTAGGTTTCTTACCCTAAATGCATTATCTGCATTAACGTGAAAAACCCTTCTGTGCACAGGATTCCCCCAGCTCCCTCTTATACCTACATGAGCGCGTTTGCGATCCGGCGCTGTGGAGAGTGTCCCCCCCCCCCCTCCTCCCTTCCTCTCTCCCTCTCCTCACTGGACATGGAGGCAGCAGAAGAATGCATTGGCTTCTGTTGCGGTCAATCACAGCCTATAAGGAGAGAGCAGGGGTGGGGCCAAGCCACGCACTGCGTGTTGGACAAGCAGAGCGCGGTTTGGGCTCAAGCCAGCACAAGCCCGCAGGGGACCCTAGAGGTGGAGGATCAGGGCTGCTCTGTTCAAACCCATTGAACAGAACAAATAATTATGACATGTTTGTAAATTAAAAAAATAAATAAAATATGGCAGAGGAGACGTGTGCCCTAGGACAGTGAGGAGGAGGAAGAGTCCAGCAGCGAGAGCACAGGCTTCAGAGAACAGCCGGGCATACAAGGGAAAAGTGAGAACCGAGAGGTCAGGGAGACCATCAGAGACGAGTCTGAGTGTGCACAGGCCGGCAGTGTACAGGGATGCTGGGCGCAGGTGCTTTTGCCGCATTCAGTTTTGGGTGTTTTTTTTTTTTTTTTAACACCACTCATTTTACCGTGTTTGCACATTTTTGCATGCAGAAAAACGCTTGTCAGCTTGCGATGTTTAGAATGCCATTAACAATAAATGGCGCGGCAAACGCGATGTGGTTTTAAGACATTTTATAAATGCGTGCACAAATACACAATTTTAAATGCGTTCACAAAATGCGCAGGTGTGAGTGGAGCCTTAGGGATGGGTCCGATGCGAACCCAGAAAGGTGTCACTCCCGCCCAATCACCTAGCATAGCGCACCTCTCAACCCTACAATCTGTACATATTTACTTAACAAGGCAGTAATGGATGTGTACAGTACCTATAGTATTTTATCCTTATTTTATTTATCACAGTCAGATCAATGAAATATGTCTTATGTTAATAATGTAAAATATTTTTAAAACTTAATTCTGCATAAAACATTTAATAGTGTAATTTCATGAGATAATTTAAGAGGGCGTGTTTAGGGAGGGAATTAGGGGCAGTGTTGGGGTTGGGCGGGGCAACTGGTGGCGAGTAACTTTAGGCCTGGCTAGTAGCTCAGGACTTGAAACTTTCAGCCCTGCTTTTACAACGATTAACAGAAACAAAGATTAAATATGTAAATAAAAATGTATGTGAAAGTTTTGGCAATACCTTAATTTTAGGTTCATCTTTTGATCTTTCCGATTCTTTATCTGGAGTTTTTTCATACTTCTTTTGTTTTTCTGCATCTTTCCTTTTTCTTCGCTCATCCTCTTTCCACTTCCTTCTTTCTTCTTCACGTTGCCTTTTTCGCTCTAGCTCTCTTCTCCTCCGCTCTTCACGCTTTTCATCTCTTAGTCTCTGAAACAATGTGTGCAAAATGGTATTGGAATTGGGTTTTGTAATACTGGGCAACTGTAAGGCAAAGGCACCAACTGTCCAAGAATAAAAGAATGGACAAAGCTGACCCCTTTTATGCATTTCAATCAGTGCTCAACAACGTGTGTAATGTCACATTAGCTGCCGTAAAAGGATATAAAGCGCCCTGTGCAATCTACAAATCTACAAATTATTGATAACAAAAAAAAAAAAAATCCACAAACCTTTACAAAATTCATAATACAATATGTGCAAAGAGTAGTAATATAAAAAAAAAAAAAAAATAAGTAAAGCGTATTAATAAAAATAATGAAATTATAAATCTCAAATCAATATAGACCAACGTGCCCTGTGCAATATAGAACGTGAAATTTGTACGTTATACATTGTGCAGGGCACTTTAGTGTATATGGATTTATAATCATTTTTAGTAATACTCTGCACATATAGATAATCTTCTGGACTCTGGGGGACCCTGCTACAGGAGGTAAGTATCTGTGTCTACATGCTTGTTAAGTAGCAGTAGCATAAAAGTACCTGACACATCTATGGGGTACCCAAGTGTGACTAATTACAATGTCAATCTCTCAAAATACTTGTGAAATCTCTCACACCTTCCTCTATTACCTGTTGTTAAAGAAATTTAATTATAGTCAGACAAGTACCATGGTTTCCGATTAAAGCTCTCATGCATGAATTGTTTTATACTTGTACAGCATTTCTTTCTATTAAGGAGGATTTAAGATAATGGGCACTTCTGGCGACATGGGATAAACGGACCGGTACCGTGTGAGGTGGTTGCCCAGGGTGCCCCATCTTCCCTATGGTCACATCCGGTAATTACAGGCCATAATATTTGGGAAAAGGGATTGCCGCTCCAAAAAGCTCCAGACTTTTTAGGAAACACCCACCCTATTATGAGTTCACAGGTGCTGGTTCTGCACAAACTTGGAAGAAGAGAAGAAATCCTGGACAGCCGTACACGGCTGAAGGCATCTTTATTGTTGCAATAAAAGCCAATACAGTAAGTAACCTCATATACAAAAAGGGACAAGGACAAGCAGACAACGGTGCGCAATCATAGCTATTCTTCTCTTCTTCCAGGCCTTAATATTTCTAATTATGCTCATAAAGTCGCAGCATACTCAGACAATCTGATTTATTTATTTTTTCCGTTCCCTCAAGCTTCCCTTCTAGTCTTATCAAGAACTGGAGATTGACAGGGCACTTTCTAAATTACAAAATTAACGTTTCAAAATCAGAAGCCTTTAATATTACGTTATCCCCTCAACAACTACAGAGCCTACAACAACAATTTACCTTTAAGTGGTCTCCTTCTTATATTAAAGTGGTTCTAAAGGCTCAAGGTTTTTTACCTTTATGCATTCTATGCATGAAGGTGAAAAAACCTGTGTGCAGCAGCCCCCCAAATACTATCTTGGCCACATCTTGATTCAGTGATGTGCCGGAGTGAAAAAAGGCTTATGCCGCGTACACACGATCGGAATTCTCCTCGGAAAAAACTGACGTTTTTTCCGACGGAATTCCGCTCAAGCTGTGTTGCCTACACACAATCACACCAAATTCCAACGGTCAATAACACCGCGGCATAAAACGCGTTCGACAGCACTATAAAAGGGAAGTTTAATGTTTCCGAGCATGCGTCTTATTGTTTCCGAGCATGCGTCGGAATTGCATACACACGATCGGAAAATCCGATAGAAAGGTTTTCTGTCTGCAAAATTGAGAACAGATTCTCAATTCAAAGTCCTTCGGAAATTTCGACAGAAAAAGACCGTTGGGCATACACACGGTCGGAAAATCCGATGAAAAGCTCCCATCGGACTGTTACCATCGGAAATTCCGACCGGGTGTACGCCGCCTTAGTCTCTAAGTGACACCTCTTACTCCACACCTTGGAAGACCCATTAGCCCTGGAAGTGACTGTGCTTTTAGTCTCCAAGTGGTTAAACTGAACTAATTTACAGACCGAATTTCTTGATTCAAGTTTTTTTTAACGAATAATCGTGCAGCTCAGCTCTACTACACCCACATTCGAACACTGGCGTAAATGGGGTATCTGACAGTCAACTTATGTAACAGTTAACTGCGTTCGTTAAGAATCAGCCTCAGAAACATTGAGATTTGGGTGAACTGGCAGTTATATCTGAACTCTGAGTAGGCCTTTTAAAGGCCCTCCCTCATTTTGTTCCCATTCTTCCCGCTACTTTCCAGCCAGTAAACTCCCCAGCATGTTATCCTATGTGTCCATGCACACATAGGCTGTTATCAGTGTTTTTTGACGGGCATTTTCTGGCTGAAAAAAAACCCCAAAACTGAGAGGAGTTTTTCAGCTGTAAAAACACTCCAACGCTAATAAAAGCTGAAAAATGCAGCTATTCAGCACTTATCAGCGTTTTTCAGCAATAAGCTTTTGTGGGAGTATAGTTTTGCTTAAAAAAAAAAAAAATGCTACTGCAAAAACTCATTCTATAGCGAACGCTACTGGCTTTTTCATAACGTCCAGTGTGCATGACGCCTTATTGTCTTGAATGAATGGGAGCTGAACTAAATATCTGATTGCTGTAAGATGTATATTTACCCTGTATCTGGTTCAGATTTAAAAAAAGTATTTATAAATAAAAAAAGAAATCACATCCTAAAAGGAGGTACAAATATGAACAAAACCATATCAGTGAAAAGGGGTAAACAAAACAAAGAACAAAGAAAATAAACACATACCTGTCTATTTTTTAAAAAGCTTAACAGGGGAGTGGTCTTCTTGGCTGAAAGGTAAAAGGTAAATTCTTTTTAGAGGGTAAATAAAAATACAGGTCACTCCATATCAAGCCATTTGTGATCATCGGGGGGGGGACATAGAAAGCAGCTAAAAACTGAAAAAATACATTCCGATGTCGGTCAGCGAAATGGTATTCCACAAAAAGATCAATGTTGCATGAATTACCTTCTGTAATGTGAGAGCTCAGACATATATTGAAATGTGAGGCAACATATCTGGCACATTCTGGTTGGGAGTCCTTTCCAGGTCACAGATTGGACTGACTGACCAGTTTCATTGCATGGATACTTTAACAATTCATAAGTGCAGAAAAAAATTGCACCAAAGCAAAAACATTAAGGGCGCACACTCAATGTAGGGTGTGGAAATGTCCACATAACTTAGTGGCTGAAGCCATGCAAAAAAAAAGACAGAAAATGGGCAGACAAGAACTCTGGGTATAGACCTCCACACTAGCATATTACTCTTTATTTTTTTTAAATAAATGTAGACAACTAGAGTTTTAGATGCCCTATGTCCACCACTACCGAGAAAGCTACTTACTGTGGGCTTAAAACGGTTACTAAATTTTTTTCATGATTTTTATGCCCCGTACACACGGAAAATCCGATCACCATCATCATGTGTGGCCTCTAGCGGGCTTTTTCCGTCAGAATTTCCGACCGAAAAAGTTTGAGAGCAGGATCTCAAATTTTCTGACAACAAAATCTGATCAGGCTTTTTCAGAACGCGTGTCGAGAATTCCGACGGACAAAGTGCCACGCATGCTCAGATCAAATTACGAGACCAAAGCTATTGTCTACTAGCCTCTACGTAGTTCCGTTGTACGCAACGAACGTCACCACGTTCAGAATGATCGGATTTTCCAACAACTTTGTCCGACCGTGTGTATGCAACACCAGTTTCGGACAAAATCCATCGGAATATCCGACCGTGTGTACGGGCATTATAGTATACAACGTCAACAATAGCCATTACATCGATAGACCCTCGTTGGCTATATACCAGGGTATTAGTCTTTGCAACAATTAAGGATACATACTGACAAACATACTGAATTACCATTTACCTTATGAACATATAAGGTGCGATTCAGAAAGAACAGTTTAACCACATGCCGACCGCGCTATAGTCGAAAGACGTCTACAGCGCGGTCGGCTTGTTCCAAGTGGACGTCCTACGGACGTCCTCCCAGAAACTTGCTCCCGCGCGCCCCCTGGGGCGCGCACTCTGGAACATCCGTGACCACCGGGTCCCGACGCATCACGGATCACAGTAAACAGCCGCTGATATCGGCCGTTTACCACGTGATCGCTCCGTCAAATGATGGAGCGATCACATGTACACAAACCGGCGTCACGTCATGACGACGGTTCCTCCCTCCCCTCTCTGTACCGATCGGTACAGTGAGAGGGGAGAAGTGGAAAGGGGGAGAGACGGGACCAGCGCTGTGGGCTGGATGTGTAGTGCCCACAGCGCTGGTCAGTGCCTGCAATGCTCTGCCACCACTGTGCAATGCTCTGCCACCACTGTGCAATGCTCTGCCACCACTGTGCAATGCTCTGCCATCATTTTTAATAGAAACAAATAATTTTTTTATTTTAATTTTTTTTACTGAATTTTCAGTATTTTTTGATTTATAGCGCAAAAAATAAAAAACCCAGCGGTAATTAAATACCACCAAAAGAAAGCTCTATTTGTGTGAAAAAAAAGGACACAAAATTCATTTGGGTACAGTGTTGCATGACTGAGTAATTGTCATTCAAAGTGTGAAAGCACCGAAAGCTGAAAATTGGTCTGGTTAGGAAGGGGGTTTAACTGCCCAGTGGGTAAGTGGTTAAAAAGGAAAATCTGCAATAAAGGATATGTATACATCATGACTCTTGTCGCCTCCCATCCTTCTAAAGGAAACAGGGCGTGGAACTAGACCATCTAAAAATGCTATGATAGATCTTATAGGCTCGCCTCTCACTCAGAAGTCAAATATGCGTGGGATAGCATGTAGAAAGGAAAATATTACGCTAAATAATGAGGAACTCATGATACCGGTGTGAGGTACTGGCCAGCAGTTGTGTATACCCCGGTGGACCTGAGCGCCCACGAAGGGCAATATAGTAGCACAGGTAGAGAGGATACGGTTAAAAGGAGAAGAGTAGAGGAATAATCCATTAGAAAGAGGAAAAGGAAGGTGCACCCTATTCTGGGGTGGGGGGGGGGGGGGGGGGGCAGGCATTCCCTTGCATAGCTGTCTCAGAGTATTTGACAGGTATTTAATCCAGGGGTCCCAAGTCTTCTTGAATGGGACAAGTTTATCATTTAGAATTGTCGATAGGCGCTCATGTACCATTATCCAAGATAATTTGGATCTCAATAAGTTAAAAGGGAACCGTGGAAAATTTCCATGATCTGGCTATGGAGAACCTGGCTGCTACAAATATAAAGGCTATAAGTCTCTTTGTGTGTCTCGTCGTTCCCTCTATCCTCCTCACTGCATTTGATTGACAGCGGGAGGAGCCAATGACTTGACTGCTTATGAGCAGCAAATCTGCGTTTGCTTGGATGCAACATACTCCTAGTACAATCATAATTCATTGATAGCCTTTGCTTATAGGTCTAATCCAAAACACAAATGAATACACAGAGAAATGTTTTTTACCTATCATTTCTTTAGTCCTTGCCTCTATTTCTTCCAGCAAAGTTTCTGGGGTAGAAGTCAGCTTCTCTTCATCCAAATTGTATGACTCTAAAAACTTTTTGTATTCTGGATCTTGTAAATAAAATAAGAAAATAGATAAATACATTAAAAAGTATGATTTTCAACTCTCATTACACCTTAGCATGAATACTTGACCTTTAGGTTTATAAATAAAATAGAATTGTGCGAACTAAAATGGTATCTGCAGCCAGCAACTACCCTCCTACATAAACTCAATACATTCAGGAATAATTGTCACTCTAGGACAGTGATGGCGATCCTTGGCACCCCAGATGTTTTGGAACTACATTTCCCATGATGCTTACCTACACTGCAAAGTGCATGAGCATCATGGGAATGTAGTTCTAAAACATCTGGGGTGCCAAGGTTTGCCATCACTGCTCTAGGAGATCATATGCAATTAAATGAAAAAAAAAAAAATGGCCCGGCGGTTGGGGGGAAGGAGGAGAGGGGAACAAGGCAAGTTCTCCCAGGAGTAAAAACAGGTACCCACTCCCTCCTCCCCTCCGAAAAGGTGCCAAATGTGGTAGCGGAGGGGGCAAACAAGTGGAGCTTCCCCTTTTGGGTGGAGCTCTGCTTTAAGTTGAAGAAAACCCTATTTCTAAAAATCTGTCCTGCCTAACCTATATGAAAAACATCTGTATAGTTACCTATTTTTAATCTGCTCTGTTCCATTCACGTGATACTTCAGCATTGTGTAAGGGAGCACTCAACAACTGCTCTGAATTCCAGGAACCGACACAGCACCCATAGCCCAGCAGTTGTCGGTGCTCCCTCCACCCCCCTGCAGCAGCCGCTCACTGACACATGGGAGCTGCAGAACCACATCACCTGACCAACGTGGATTCAAAATAGGTAAGTACTCAGATCATTTTAATACAGGGTAGGCAAGATAGGTAGAGGGAGTGGAGGGAACATTTTTAATCCACTTTGGTCAGGTGATGTGGTTCTGCAGCTCCGGCTCCCATGTGTCAGTGAGCGGCTGCTGCAGGGGGGAGCACCGACAACTGCTGGGCTATGGGTGACGTAATAGATATAGTTAGGCTTTTCATCCACTTTAACTATAGAGATTTGTAGATTAGTGAGTAGAGGCCCCTCATTGGCATAGTGCAATTACTTCTGCTCTCAAAAACTATTCAGACAACCACAGAGTGCATTGTTTTTAATGAATTGGTCGAACCATAGACCAGAGCAGTAAAGCACAACCACAAGGCACTGCAAATCAAGATACAGAGCCTCCATGTGTATTGATTAGGCATTGCTTCCCATACTAAACATATGGTACCATACATATACAAAGTGTTAGTGATGCATTTAGCAAGCACTTAAAACAAACCTTCACCCTCTTCATCCACTTTACAGTAAAATTACTGCTTCTATTTTTTATTGGTGAGAGAAAATAAAAATTGGTTTCTGTACTGATCCACTATAACGAAGCACATTCATACCTTCCTCTATAGTGCCAATCTTGGAATCCTTTTTCTTGTTTTTCTTTTTAGCCACTTTTTGAAAAGGTGCAAACTCCACAACTGCTGTATATTCCTGACCTGTAACAGAAAAAATCCAATATGTAACCCTAGTATAAGACACAACATTATAAGCACATGATGTTAAAAAAGACAAAACAAATGATCTTACCTCTGTGATCAATGAACACGTAGCCATCAAAACGATCTCTAAACAACATGATGTCCTCTTGACTTTTAAAATTAATGTATGCCCTTGAGTACATATGAGGAAATAAGCTGTAAACAGAGCAAACATTTTTCAGTTACAGGAGACATTTTAATTATCCAAATGCTGCTGTGACAATAATGCACAATCACAACAATCTTTTGAGTGAGGAGGGGGGTTATACACCCCCCCATCTGTGTCCCAGTGAGAGTAACTGTGACTAGAGTTGAATGGCTAGAGCTGAATGCTAGCCAACTGCATTAAGGTGTCCTATACGGTATTAAAGAGGAGGTTGTAAACCCCCAGGAAAAAAAACAAAAAAAAAACATGCAAGACAAAAAGGCACAATGAGCTAGTATGCACCGCATACTAGCTCATTATGAAATACTTACCTTAGAACGATGCCCTGCAGTGCTGGTCGCTCCCACGGCTGACATCTTTTACCGGAGTTACTTCAGGGTGCGCAGGCTCCGGCGCTGTGATTGGCCGGAGCCGCGATGACAGCACATGCACGTGGGAGCCGCCGGTCACTGCACAGGCCCTGAAGAAATGGCACCAGCGGCCTGTTTAGTGCGCCGATGATGTCGGCAGCAGCATATATAGTGAATATTAATGTTCCCCTGTCCTCTCGACAGCGCCAGCAGTGCTCTGGTGTGTCTGGGAATATTACGTGCAAACGACTAGGTGTTAAGTACCACCTCGTCAGGATTTTGTAGTTGGTCTCCTGTATTTTTGTGCACAGTGAGGATCTGAGAGAAAAACCGATCATGTTTTGTATTTGGGGTGCCGTAAAGGTGCGGTCAAGTTCTGCTTCCCATTTAGAAATGCATGGTAGATCTGGTTGCTGAGGGGGTGCGTTTAGAAGTGCATACATTTTAGAAAGGGTCTGCATTAATGGTTCTGTCTCTGAGCAGTATTCCTCAAATGTGGTCAACGGTCTGGTGTAATTTTGTGGATTCGGAATTGTCTGGAGGAAGTGATGTAGCTGTACTGCATTCCAAAATGTAAGTTGGAATGAGCCTGTAGGGTCCATAAGCTCTGTGATGGAGGGCCATTTATCTCGTACTACAAACTGGGAGGCTATTATGTAGTTAGAGTTCCGTAGTGTCTGGAATTGTGTAGGGGGTCTCAATGTTTTTAGACACTATTTTTACCTAACACTTTACTAATACAAATTCTTATACAATGTGTTACCTGGAGTCATTTGCAAAAAACTCAAAATAATCGTGGTCTGGCAGAGGCTGCAGATGCTCTTCCAGTTGCTCTTTGGTAAGACTTGGTGGCAGGCGACGAATTACTACCTGCAAAATAAAAATAAAAATCCTGTTGATGAAATGGACAATAAGCCTTCAAAACAGATGGAAAGACTGGAGCTTGCTAGGACTGGAGAGATCACTTATCAGTTCATAGTTACAGTTGTGCTCATAAGTTTACATACCCTGGCAGAATTTATGATTTCTTGGCAATTATTCAGACAATATGAATGATAACACAAAAATATTTCTTTCACTCATGGTTAGTGTTTGGCTGAAGTCATTTATTATCAATCAACTGTTTACCTGTTTTTAATCATAATGGCAACAGAAACTACCCAAATGACCCTGATCAAAAGTTTACATACCCTGGTGATTTTGGCCTGATAACATGCACACAAGTTGACACAAAGGGTTTGAATTGCTATTAAAAAGGTAACCATCCTCACCTGTGATCTGGATTCTGATTAATGGAGAAAGCAAAAAAATTGTCCAAGGATCTGTGGGAAAAGGTAGTTGAACTGTATAAATAAGGAAAGGGATATAAAAAAAAAAAAAAAAAATATCCAAAGAATTGAGAATGACAATCAGCAGTGATCAAACTCTAATCCAGAAGTGGAAAATTAGGGGTTCTGTTGAAACCAAACCACGGTCAGGTAGACCAACTAAAATTTCAGCCACAACTGGCAGGAAAATTGTTCGGGATGCAAAGAAAAATCCACAAATAACTTCAGGTCAAATACAGGACTCTCTGAAAACATGTGGTGTGGCTTGTACAAGATGCACAATATTAGGAGGCAGTTGAAGAAAGATGGCCTGCATGGTCGAGTCACCAGAAGAAAGACATTTCTACGCAAATGCCACAGAGTATCCCACTTACAATACACCAAACAGCACAGAGACAAGCCTCAAACCTTCTGGCACAAAGTCAATTGGAGTGATAAGACCAAAAAGTCAACAAGGTCTATGATGAAAGGTACAGAGGTGGATCGCTGATGTTTTGGGGATGTGTGAGCTACAAAGGCACAGGAAATTTGGTCAAAATTGATGGAAAGATGAATGCAGTATGTTATCAAAAAATACTGGAGGAACATTTGCATTCATCAGCCAGGAAGCTGCGCATGGGACGTACTTGGACATTCCAACATGACAATGATCCAAAACACAAGGCCAAGTCGACGTGTCATTGGCTACAGCAGAATAAAATGAAGGTTCTGGAGTGGCCATCTCAGTCTCCTGACCTCAATATCATTGAGCCACTCTGGGGAGATCTCAAACGTTCAGTTCATGCAAGACAGCCCAAGAATTTACAGGAATTGGAGGCTTTTTGCCAAGAGGGATGGGTAGCTTTACCATCTGAGATGATAAAGAGCCTCATCCACAAAAAAAGACTTCAAGCTGTCATTGGTGGTAAAGGGGGCAATACATGTTGTTATTAAGAACTGGGGTATGTACATTTTTGATCGGGATCATTTGGGTAGTTTGATTGCCATTATGATTAAAAATAATAAACACAGTTGATTGATAATAAATGGCTTCAGCCAAACACTTACCATGAGTAAAAAAAAAAAAAAAAAAAGAAGTTTTTTGTGTTATTTATATTCTCTGAAAAATGGCCAAAAAAAATAAAAAATCTAATTCTGCCAGGATATGTAAACTTATGAGCACAACTGTAAGACATCGGCATTTACTGCTCTGGAATTAAACAAGCCACACATTCCATTAGAGATGTCCAATAAGGTAATGATTATTACAAATAAAAAGCTAACAGAGTCCAAACAGCTTGGACATTAAACAATAGACAAAGGCCACCATTCCTTTAGAGCTCATTTACACTAAATGTACAGTAACGCACATTAACATGCATTTCTGTGTCGTGGTGCAATTCAATATGCACCATGGTAACACATCTGCATTGCAGTGTGCCACAACACACGGTAGTGTATCGTTCAGTTCAATGGGCTGCCTTAATGCAACACACGATAACACTCAACATAATACGCGTTAACGGATCGCAAAGACATAATTGAACCTTTGGGGGTTCTATAAAAACGCATCAGACTCAGAGGCAAGTTGAACGCAGTATTGCACCACTTGAATTAGCAATAGTTCACGCTTATCCTGGCAGCAGTGACAGATGTTTTCGGGAATTGTGGTCAACGTCGGGATGCTCTACATGTATGGTGGTCTTGCCCACACTTGATCGGCTTCTGGTCCAGGATTTTTGGCCTACTGCAGATGTCATTTCATAGGACGGCCAGAAAGGATGCCCAGCTGGCTCCTTTACATTGCCCTATACCAGGCCTCTTCACACACCAGCAAAAATTGCCCACATACCTTTTTTTATCTCTGCCAAGCGAGCCATTGCCCGTGCCTGGAAGACTCCGCCTGTTGCTTTCCAGGGGGTGAAAAGCAGAATGACCGATCCGATGATTGATGAGCAGATGTCCAGTATATTGAAGGATTCGCATGCAAAATTTTTGAAAATCTGGGAACCGTGGATAAGTTACTCCTTCCCGCCCCTGCCCCCGACTAGTTATGGATAGGGAGAGAGATGACCACCGCTCCAGAGGGATCCTTCAAGGCGAATGCTTCTACTCCTAGTGTGGAGCTCCAGGTGCAGGCTAATAACAAGGTAGTTAGAAAGTAACAAGGGGAACTCTGGACAGCCGCACACCAGACGAAGATGAAAATGGAACTAGCTATGAGTAAGCGCTGTATTTAGCGTGAAACGCGTCAGCTGTGTGCCCCCCCCCCCTCCCCCGACTAGTTATGGTCGGCTTTAAACCTGGTTTGTACAGGTCCCGCGTCCGTGGTTCTCTCCCTCTCTTGGGGCCCCTCTTTTTTTTTTTTTTCTCTCTCTCGTCAGAGAAGACTTCTGTACTCCAGGGTACAGAGTAATATAGCCTATTACAGCCTTTTTCAACCAGGGTGACCAGGCACCCTGGGGTACCTTGAGGTTTCTTTTTTTTGTCAGCAAATTTTGTAACTAAGTAATTTTTCACCTTCACTGATGTGCGCTGATGAGGCGGCACCAAGAGGCTGAACTGGTGGGCATTGATGAGGAGGCACTAATAGGCAACACTGATAGGTGGCACTAATTGCCAGCACTGACTGGCATGGCTAATGGGCACTGATTTGTGGCACTTGTGGGCAGTCTGGGCACTGATCACCGGCATTGGTGGGCACTGTGATTTTACACTTAATTCATATATTGTAATCAGGGCACTGATGATCAGTGATTACTTCCCTAACTGTCTCCTGTGAGGAGATGCCGCTGATCGGCTCTCTTCGCCTCACACTCTGTCAGTGTGAGGCAAGGCGAGCCGATTACCGGCATCTCCGTGTTTACATGTGACCGGCTGTGATTGGACACAGCCGATCACATGGGCAAAGAGCCGCGGAAGCGGCTCTTTACACAGATCGGGCTCGCACCGTGTCCTAGCAACACGGTGCAGCCACGATCGCCGCTCTGCGCGCCCCCCCAAGGCCCGGAACAAGAGCTGCACCGCCCCGATGTCATTTGACAGTGGGCGGTCAGCAAGCAGTTAAAGTGGTTGTAAACCCCTACATATACCCATTGAATTGACTGACCTCAGATGATACACAGAGATGAGAAACAAATCCTCCTACATAAGTTGTATGTGTTTATCTGCAGTCTTCTCTTCTCTACAACCAAAGTGATGAATTTTTAAAACTTGACTGACTTTTAGGGAAAAAAAAAAAGGGGGGGGGGGGGGGGAGACACACTGCAGAGCTCAGTGAAGAGAAATCTGAGAGCTGATTGGAGGGAAGTGACACACCCCCTCCACACAGGAACAGAGCTGAGGCTGTCAATCAGCTGGAGATCCCTCCCCTGTCACAATTTTCTCTTAGGCCCCTTTTACACTGGGGCGGTGCGGGCACCGGCGGTAAAGCGGCACTATTTTTAGCTTTACCGGCACTATTCGGCCACTAGCGGGCGGTTTTAACCCTCACTAGCGGCTGAAAAAGGGGTTAAAACCGCCCGCAAAGCGCTGCTGCAGTGGCGCTTTGACGGCAGTATAGCCGCACTGCCCCATCAATTTCAATGGGCAGGAGCGGTTTAGGCGCGGTGTATACACCGCTCCAAAGATGCTGCTTTCAGGAGTTTTTTTTAACGTCCTGCAAGTACACCGCTCCAGTGTGAAAGCCCGAGGCACAGCAGCGGCTGTTTCAGGGCGCGTTGCAGGCGCTCTTTTTCATCGCTGTATGGCCTGCAAAGCGCCCCAGTGTGAATGGGGTCGTAGCATCAGGAACACTCATCAGAAATGACTTGTGCTGATAGTAGAGGAATGGGGCAGCACACAGAAATGACACTTAGTGCTCTTAATTAAGACAAGTACACACTGTAGAGGGATAGGCTTTGTTTATATTGTATGGTCTGAGGTTTACAACCACTATTATGATGCTCAGTATTAATTTGGGACCTGGGAAGGTCTGCAAGTGCCTAAACATATAGGAAACAAACACCACTGCTCATTAAAGAGGGATTGTACCTGCAAAATTTTTTTAAAAGCCAGCAGCTGCTGACTTTTAAATAAATGGACACTTACCTGTCTCCCAGTTCCAGCGATGTCGGCAGCAAAGGCCGATCAATTGCTCGGCTCTCTGCTGTTGCCGGCACCATTCTCGGTGAGGGAATCAGGAAGTGTCGCCTTTGCAGCTTCACTTCCCGATTCCCTACTGCGCATGCGCGAGTTGCGTGGCGCAATGAGAATCTTCTGCGCTGTCTACCGGGACGCGCGTGTGTGTGTGTGTGTGTGTGTGTGTGTGTGTGTGTGTGTGTGTGTGTCCCGGCAGACAGCGCGCCAGGACAGGAAGTGACGTAAACTCCCGTGGGAGTCTATGCCCGGAAGTGGGTGCAGATACTTGTCTTAGACAGGTATCTGCACCCCCCTCCCCCCTGAAAGGTGGCAAATGTGACACCCGAGGGGGGGGGGGGGGGGGAGGGTTCCGAAAAGCGGAAGTTCCACTTTAGGGTGGAATCCCGCTTTAAATAGGTCTTTTTTAGATGGGCACTCAGGGGGTGGAAAAACAGGTGGGCGAACGGCTCCCTACGCGCCTACCTGGAATGTAAAATAACAGCTAGACAGGGCCGCTCACATGCCGCACAGCCCTTTAAAGCGGGAAGCAGAGAATGACAGAAGATAATGTGATGTATCCCTTGAGTGTAGATCTAACATCATGGACAATGGGGAGCCATGACAGCAAAATGTGTGTCAGCAGAGCTGCTCATCGATCCAAACAGAGGTCGCCTGTGACAACGCAGATGTACAATTGGGAGGGGGTTGTCACTTCATGACAGGAAGTGCCTGAACTAGGACATTAGTGGCAGGATCACCATGGATGAGAATGACAGCGAGGAGATTTTAGGGAGAGGCATGACACATAATGAGAGAAGATCAGCAGGTCCATGTTATGGGTAAAGGATTGGCAGCTGGGCCCAGTCTTCCCTGATCCAGTATATGACCCATCCCCCTCCTGTCACATCACTGGCCGCTCATGTTATTTCCCCCCATGTGACTGACAAGGCCTGAGCCTCCTCCTCTTCCTCACCTTGCTCATGACTTCCTTCTTCTCCTTCACCCTCTCGGGCTTGTCCCCATCCTCCAGCCCGGAGAGCTCCCCTCTCCTCTCCTTGGGCTTAGTGTTCTCCTTGTCTTCCTTCATGGTTCGCTGAGGGGTGGGGGGGAGGCGGACACAGATACTCGATGGCCCAAACTAAACTGACTCCAGCCGACTACTTCTCCCCAGCAATCTCCAGCCCGCTGTTTCATCAGATTAGGCGACCCGTCAGAATGGGTAGCGGAAGTGACGTTTCGTCGCCGCCATCTTGCTACACCCCACAGTCGTCCAAAGTAAGGATACTGTAGTGTGAAGGGGCATGCGGACATCTTGTTACACCCACCGGAGTTTTGTATTTTACACGTATTCATAACAGTAAAGTGAGTTTCTATAGTGAAACACAGCACTTAGAACTCCGTCTGACTAGTTAGATGTTGAATTTTAAAAGTAGCGGCAAGCCTGCTCATTTCAAAGGTTTGCTAATCTGACAGAAGTTCGCTGCTTTTAAAATTCAATATATAACCAGTCAGACTGAGTTCTAAGTACTGTATTCCACTATATAAACTCACTTTACTGTTAAAAAGTGTAAAATGCAAAACTCCGGTGGGTGTAACAACATGTCCACTTTCCACCTTCTCAGTGTATCCTTACTGCGGAGTGTGGGTGTAGCAAGATGGCGGCGACGGACCGTCACTTTCGTTACTCACTCTGAAGGGTCGCCGAATATGACGAAACACCGGTTCTCTGATTGGTCGGCATGGTGTCACGTGACCACCACTGACATGAATAGCCTCCATCTTGGTGGTGGCATCTGCTGAGCCTCGGACAAACTATAAGACTGCTCCTTCCTTATAGACTTCCTTAGCTTCCGTCGAGCGCTCGGTGCTGTGTGTCTGTAGAATAAGTGGTCTGTATCACACAGCTGTCCTCCACAAGAACTTTTCCCTTCGTAACATGGCCGCGCTGACGTCACCTGCTGCGTAATTCTAACTACAATGCGCCTCGCGAGAATTGTCCGATTCGTTATTTCGTACTAAATTCAATTACATTAAAAAGAGCAACTTTACAACTTCGGTCCTATTAGACATTCAGATTTCTAAGGTTCTAGTGGCTGGTTATTGTGAATGGCGCATAGTTTTGAGGTATAGAGGATAATATTCCACCATGATTGATATGGGAAAAGACGTAGATACGTCGGCCACGCAGCGCAGTCCCTTTCCGCTTTTAAACGGATATCTGAGGGTTTGCCAACTTCAAAAATGGCCGCCTTGCCTGACATTGCTTAGCCGCGCTGTGCATGCTGGGTCAGGAGAGTGACCCTGAGCTGAAGGCGGACTGCTGTACAGACAAGTTATTGAAGGCTCCGGTGTAGTGTGCCATCATGTGGTATGAGATCCTGCCAGGTTATGCCATTATGACCGCCTGCTTGATGGTCCCTGGACTCTCCACCATATTAGTTCATCGATATGCATTCGGCAAGGTGAGCCGGGGACACTGACACTGCAGGCCGGGGACCTCTCTATAATACCATCTGATTGTCCTTCTCACTGGCCTCACACAGCTGCCAACATCATCAGACATGGCATTGTTCTGCTGAATTGTATGTGTGTTCTCTGGTATTTCCCAGTACTGGCCCAGCACACTATACGATCAACACCATTCCTGGGGAGAGATCCCCTGATAGAGAACAATACTGGGGGGGACAGTACTGGCCCAGTATACTATACGATCACTATTCCTAGGGAGAGATCCTCTGATAGAGAACAATACTGGGGGGGGACAGTACTGGCCCAGTATACTATAGGAAGAAGACTATTCCTGGGGAGAGATCCTCTGATAGAGAACAATACTGGGGGGGGACAGTACTGGCCCAGCACACTATAGGAAGAAGACCATTCTTAGGGGGAGATCCTCTGATAAAGAAAAATACTGGGGGGGACAGTACTGGCCCAGCACACTATAGGAAGAAGACTATTCCTAGGGAGAGATCCTCTGATAGAGAACAATACTGGGGGGGGGGGGGCAGTACTGGCCCAGCACACTATAGGAAGAAGACTATTCTTAGGGGGAGATCCTCTGATAGAGAACAATACTGGGGGGGACAGTACTGGCCCAGCACACTATAGGAAGAAGACTATTCCTAGGGAGAGATCCCCCTGATAGAGAACAATACTGGGGGGGACAGTACTGGCCCAGCACACTATAGGAAGAAGACTATTCCTAGGGAGAGATCCTCTGATAGAGAACGATACTGGGGGGGGACAGTACTGGCCCAGCACACTATAGGAAGAAGACTATTCCTAGGGAGAGATCCTCTGATAGAGAACAATACTGGGGGGGACAGTACTGGCCCAGCACACTATAGGAAGAAGACCATTCTTAGGGGGAGATCCTCTGATAGAGAACAATACTGGGGGGGACAGTACTGGCCCAGCACACTATAGGAAGAAGACCATTCCTAGGGAGAGATCCTCTGATAGAGAACGATACTGGGGGGGGACAGTACTGGCCCAGCACACTATAGGAAGAAGACCATTCTTAGGGGGAGATCCTCTGATAGAGAACAATACTGGGGGGGACAGTACTGGCCCAGCACACTATAGGAAGAAGACTATTCCTAGGGAGAGATCCTCTGATAGAGAACGATACTGGGGGGGACAGTACTGGCCCAGCACACTATAGGAAGAAGACCATTCTTAGGGGGAGATCCTCTGATAGAGAACAATACTTGGGGGGGGGGACGGGGACAGTACTGGCCCAGCACACTATACGATCAAAACCATTCCTAGGGAGAGATCCCCTGATAGAGAACAATACTGGGGGGACAGTACTGGCCAGAACTACAGAGGAAATGATTTTGGGTGCATATTATTTCAGATGATTGCAAACTGGGGGTGTATAACTAGAGCAGGGGTGCCCAACCTTTTCAAGAGCGAGGGCCACTTAAGCGACTTAGTAAGCGGTCGCGGGCCACAATGAGCGGAGCGGTTGGATGGCATGTCTGTGTCTGCTCTGCATATGCAGAGTGGACACGGACACAGCCCACTATACTTTTTTTTGCGGATCGGATTGGAGGTAGGACACAAGTCAGTTTATGTCTGCCACTACTTAGCGGTGAATGGAGGGTCCAATTGGTCGGACTGTCGGACTGACCGTGTGAAGGGGCGCAAGGCTGCTTTCACACTGATGCTCTGCAGCTTACCCGCACTGTAGGTGAAACGTAGAGTAGCTTTTGGCTTTCCTGCACTTTGCAATAGATTTGTATTATGTTTTGCAGGTGTGGTGCACTGTCAGAAAGCTCACCAAACTCGCAGGTAACAACAGAAGTCTATGGCTCAGTGCAGGTAACCCGCAGGTAAACTGCTCTGCAGATCAGTTTGAAAGCAGCCCAGTAACCACTGCAGAACAGATATGCCCATAGATACTGTGATTTTAGTAATAAACTGACCTTTAATAACAGTACTCTATTCCATCCCACAGCAGGAGGTCGCGGGCCACATCAGAGGGCTCCGCGGGCCACTGGTTGGGCACCCCTGCACTAGAGGGATCCCCAGCAAGAGGAAAGGGGTCCTAATTCCATTATATAGAGATGTCATTACTAGGTCACTATGCTTCTCTATGTAATGCAGACAGATCATGGCTGGTGGGGAAAAACATCACAGCACCCAGCCTCCGTACTTTTCTCAAGAACAAGAAAGGGAATTGTTTAGCTGTCTTGGTAGTGCAGATTTATTGCACTCAATGCGCCTGGTCATTACAGCCAGCACTGAAATTGCATAATGCAGCTCTCATCAGGCTGTAAAAATCCCCCATAATAGAGCTTTTTTTTTTTTTTTTTTTTTTTTTTTTGCGCATTAAAGGCTGACAATTTTTTTTTTTTTTTAACTTTGCTTAAAAAAAAAAACGCATCCAATTATTTAAAAAAAATAAAATATATCCAAGTCTTTATAAATGTAGGTCAATATGTATTCTGCTACATGTTTTTGGTAAAAAATAAGCGTATATTGATTGATTTGTGCAAAAGTTGTAACATCTACAAACTGTGATTGTGCGTATATGTGATCGGTGACTTGTAATGGGACTGCGATATTGCATTGGACATTCAGAGACTGACACTGGAATGCTAGAAATATTCACTGTAGTAATGACACTGGCTGGGAAGGGGTTAATCATCGGGGTGATCAATGGGTTAACTGTGTGCCTAGCCAGTGTTTTTATGTACTGTATGTGGTGCTTTTATTATGGGATGTGATGGATTTTCTTTCCCAGCAAAGCAGGGAATAACATCCATCACTTCCCTCCCGCTCCTGACACAATCATAGCCAATGGGAAGAGAGGAGGGCGGGGCTGAGCCACAGCTCTGTGTCTGAAAGCTTTTTTGCTCTGGGGGCGCTTGGCAGGTGGGAGGGGCTAGGAGCACCAATAAGGGACCTGAGAAGAAGCTTCCCGAGCCTCTTCTGACACTAAAGTGGTGGCTATTGCATATTTTTATGTTGCACAATATTTTCACAGCGGTTTTTCAAATTCTTTTGGCGAAAAATGACAATCCTAATGAGTTTTAATGTGCAAAACACAACAAACCTACCCAATTGTTTGGTAAACTATAAAAGATATTACGCCAAGTAAATACAGTGCATCCGTAAAGTATTCACAGCGCTTCACTTTTTCCACATTTTGTTATGTTACAGCCTTATTCCAAAATGGATTCAATTCAATGTTTTAATCAAAATTCTACAAACAATACCCCATAATGACGGAGTGAAAGAAGTTTGTTTTAAAATCTTTGCAAATTTTATAAAAAAAAAAAAAAGACAATCCCATGTACATAAGTATTCACAGCCTTTGCCGTGACACTCAAAATGAGCTCAGGTGCTTCCTGTTTTCACTGATCATCCTTTTATGGCGGGGTCCCAGAACGAGAGCCGCACCGCCCTGCCGTCATTTGACAGCGGGGCTGGCGGCAAGCAGTTAAACAAACGCAGTTGCTTTTTTGGCCAGTAAAAGCATAACTATATATAAAGCATTATTGTGGTTATTTCCAAGTATGATATTTTGGGGTTTCTTTATTCAGCTCATTACATTAATATATTTATATTGTTTTATTTTAAATTTTTTTGTTCTTTTCTTGTACAGGACAGGAGAGTTGCTCGGTATCCATACCAATGGTACCTTATGGAGAGGGACAGGCGAGTTTCTGGGGAACAACGTTGGTTCAAATCAAAGGTGAGTAATCCTTGCTGTATGCAGCACAAGCAAAAACTTTCAGCTCTGTATATTACATTTAAAAAAATCAAGGCGTGGCAAAAAACATATAATTAAAGGAGTTGTAAAGGCAGAAGTTTTTTTTTTTTTTTTTTTTTTTTTTTTTTATCTTAATGCATTAAGATAAAAAGCCTTTTGTGTGCAGCAGTCTCATCAGCCCCCCTAATACTTGAGCCCCATCTCTGTCCAGCGATGTCCATGAGTCCCTCGGCCTTCCGAGACTCTCCCTCCTGATTGGCTGAGACACAGCAGCGGCTCTTGTGGCTGTCAATCATAGTCAGTTAGCCACTCAGGAGCGAGAGGAGTCGGGGCCGAACGACGGCTCTGTATCTAAATGGACCACACGGAGCTGCAGCTCTTCTAGGGTGCCCCCATAGCAAGCTGCTTGGGCAACTAGTTATATATTATATTTTTTGATATAATATATAATATTTATTGATATGAAAATAGAAAACTATAAGGCTCAGTTCAAATATATGCAAATTTTGAACCGCATCCAATTCGCATGATGTGAACCAGCAGCCTTCTCTATGGAGCCGGTTCACATATCTGCGGGCTGGCCATGTTCCCTTTTAAAAAAGAAAAAAAAAAAAGTGCTGTGCGTTTTTCAAGTAAAAATTTGCACTTGAATTGCATCCAAGCCGGTGAACAAAACTCCACCGGACTCCTTTTAAAAACCACACTGAAACCACGGGCTGGACATATGCGAACCGAGTCTAGAATAAAATGTCCACTGTGAAGTGTATCTTTTTTTCATCACCTCCACCAATCCAGTGCTCATGGTCACCACCACATCAATCAGCTTAGCAGCGGATCTAATATAGCTTTATGCTGCCCATGGATGGATGAGTGGCTCTCCGCTTGTTTTGCTCATGACACACACACACACACACACACACACACACACACACACACACACACACACACACACACACACACACACACACACACACACACACACACACACACACACTAGGAGCGACTCTCGTAAACGTAAGAAGCAATTGACATATAGCTTGAACCGCTTAGGATGGCTGAATGGCTCGCAGGTATATAAACTAAAGATGGTCTCACAAATCCACAAAGTGTAGCATTTTAAACTTAATTTATTAAAAAAAAAAAAAAACAGGTTACCCACTTAAGCCCTGGACCATTTTGCTGGTTATAATAGTTATCCCCTATTTTGTAGACGCTATAACTTTTGCACAAGCCAATCAATAAACGCTTATTGCAAATTTTGGTAAAAAAAAATATGTAGAAGAATACGTATCGGCCTAAACTGAGGGAAAAAAATTTTTTTTTTATATATTTTTTTGGGACTATTTATTATAGCAAAAAGTAAAAAAATATTGAATTTTTTTCTAAATTGGTGCTCTACTTTTGTTTATAGCGCAAAATAAAAACGACAGAGGTGATCAAATACCACCAAAAGAAAGATTTGTGGGGGGAAAAAAGAACGCCAATTTTGTTTGGGAGCCATGTCGCATGACCGCGCAATTGTCAGTTAAAGTGACGCAGTGCCGAATCACAAAAAAGGGGCTTGGTCCTTTTAGCTGCAAATTGGTCCGGGGCTTAAGTGGTAAACTGTGGAAAAACAAATTGAGGGAAATTAAGACAATCAGCATTCAGTGTTAACACTTGTCTTTTCTCTTTTCTTTTAGGGTTTGGAAAGTATTGACTAGAAGTGAACCACGGACAGATCTATCTCACTGGCAACTGTTAAATATAAATGTTATTGACCAACATTAAACTTATGTACAGAGATGTATTGTGGTCTAAGATATCATTTATGCAGTTTTTCACTATGGATCGTTTTCTTGAGGTTCTAGAAATAAATCCTCTCAGCAGCTGAAGGGTTAATGTGAAATATTAACGCAGGACAGATATAAATTTAGTCTGAGCTACTAGTTCTGCAATGAGAGTTTTTTTTTTTTTCTATTCTGCAAGAAGTGTGAAGGCCCCCGTACACACGATACGAAAATCGGAAGTAAAACTTCATCCGACCTGCTGATTTTCGGATCGTTCGTACGGTGCTTTCGACAGCTGATTTTGCTTTTTCGTCAAGACAAAAGCTGGATGCGCAGACTATAAAATTTTTGTAAAACGTGAACTCCACATTTTGATTTTTTGTTTTAACCACTGGGCACTTAAACACCCTTAATAACCAGACCAATTTTCAGCTTTCGGTGCTCTCACACTTTGAATGACAATTACTCAGTCATACAACACTGTACCCAAATGAAATTTTCTTTTGGTGGTATTTAATCACCTCTGGGTTTTTAATTATTTGCGCTATAAAAGAAAAAAGACTGAAGATTCTGTAAAAAAATTTTTTTTTTTTTTTCGGTTATAAAATTTAGCAAATTTGTAATTTTTCTTGATAAATTTTGGCCAAAATGGTGCCAATATCTGAAAATGGATCACACCTGAAGTACTGACGGCCTATCTCATTTCTTGAGTCCCTAACATGCCAGGAAAGTACAAATACCCCCCAAATGACCCCTTTTTGGAAAGAAGACATTCCAAGGTATTTAGAAAGAGGCATAGTGAGTTTTTTGAAGTTGTCATTTTTTTTCCCCACAATTCTTTGCAAAATCAAGATATTTTTTATTTTATTTTTTTTTTTCACAAAATTGTCATATTAGCAGGTTATTTCTCACACACAGCATATGCATACCACAAATTACACCCCAAAACACATTCTGCTATTACTCCTGAGTATGGCGATACCATATGTGTGAGACTTTTACACATCGTGGCCACATACAGAGGCCCAACATGCAGGGAGCACCATCAGGTGTTCTGGAGCACCCAGGACAATTCTGACATTTCTCTCCTACATGTAAAAATCATCATTTATTCTCTAGAAAATTACATAGAACCCCAAAACATCATATTTTTTTTTTTTTTTAGCAAAGACCCTAGAAAATACAATGGCGGTCGTTGCAACTTTTTATCTAGCACGGTACTTGCGCAGAAATTTTTTGAACGCGTTTTTTTTTTTTTGGAAAAAAAAGTTTTGTGCTTTACAAAAAACAAAACCGTAAATTTAGCCCAATGTTTTTGTATAATGTGAAAGATGAAGTTACGCCGAGTAAATAGATACCTAACACGTCACGCTTCAAAATTGCACACGCTCGTGGAATGGCGCCAAACTTCGCTACTTAAAAATAGGCGACGCTTTTAAATTTTTTTTACTGGTTACATGTTTTGAGTTACAGAGGAGGTCTAGGGCCAAAAGTATTGTTCTCGCTATAACGTTCGCAGCGATACCTCACATGTGTGGTTTGAACACAGTTTTCATATGTGGGCGGAACTTACGTATGCGTTCGCTTTTGCATGCGAGCACACGGGGACAGGGGCGCTTTAAAACATTATTTTTTTTTTTTTTTATTGTTCATTTGACTTTATTTTAGTTTTTTTTTGATCACTTTTATTCCTAATACAAGGAATGTAAACATCCCTTGTAATAGAAATATGGCATGACAGCTCCTCTTTACAGTGAGATATGGGGTCAATAAGACCCCACATCTCACCTCTAGGCTGGAAAGCCAAAAATAAAAAAAGATCCGGGCTTCGATCGCAGCGAGTATGGCAGAGTACTGCTGGTTATCTATCTATCCATCCATGCTCAGCCATCCCTCCATACCCTGCAATACACTGCAGACTATTGCTGTGTATTGCAGGGTATGGAGGGATGGCTGAGCATGGATGGATGGATCGGTGGTGACTGCAGAGCAGGCTGTGGGCACTACAGATCCCGCCCACAGCACTGCTGCCACCGATCCCTCTCCCTCTCCTCTCACACTGTACCGATCGTGAAATGACGCCGGTTTGACGGAGCGATCATGTGATAAACGGCCGCGATGAGCGGCCGTTTACCGTGATCCGCCGGTCCATGTTCTCGAGTGCGCGCCCCAGGGGGCGTGCAGGAGGGGAATTCTGGGAGGACGTCATAGTATGCCCTCCCAGAGTTAAGCAACCGCCCTGTAGCCGTATTTTGGCTATGGGCCGGTTGTAAAGTGGTTAATTAGTACGGTTTTCGTAGGAAAAAAAAATCGTAAGCGCAAGACTATGCATGCTCAGAAAGGAAAGAATACATCCAAAACTATTCAACACATTACGTCACTTCCAAAGTTGTATTCTGTCGTACGAGAATTTTCGTATGGCGAGTAACCTCTTCACTTTCGACATGAGACTAGCATGCAACAAAAAACGGACGTTCGCTCGTCTGAAAATCTGTGGGGTTTTACCACCTCACAAACTACAAATGTAAATGAACCCTTACTGTTCTGAGCCCCCTATAAGGCTGCTTTCATACTGATGTGCTGAGGTTTACCTGCACCACGGGCACAGCACAATGTATCTGCCAAAGGATATAATTGAAGTCTATGGCTAAGGGCAGCAAACCTGCAAGAAATCTGCACCCCTGGTGTGGGTAAACCATAGCGCATCACTGTGAAAGCAGCCTACTATTATGGCCAGTGTATTGCTTCACACTGACCTGAAGATCTCTCCTTTCCTGAGGCTGGCACCCCTCTGGAGACCATTAGCTGGGATAAGAGATGGAGTGCAGTTGGTATCACTCCACATGGGACAGGAGCCAGCACTACAGAGGAGGCATCGGCTTATGTGGCTTTTACTCCCTACTACAGCTCCAACTTTACAAGTAGTCCCTTTGCATTGCACTCCCTTTTTTATGCTCTGGAATGGCGGGTCAGCAAGCCCAGACTGTGATCTACTGGTTGCTGACCCCCACTTTAGATCTATCAACATCTATGTGGTACAAGGACCCTGCTTGAAAGGATATAAATTGATAGAGATTGTTTTGCTGGGTCCTGATATCACTTAAAGCGTTTGTTACCCCAACACTTCATATTCCTGATATGTGTCTGCTGTACCCATGTACTTGTATGATAAATTATCCTGTCCTCTTTGTATCGATTCCTTTATGTGAAATCCATGGTGTTCTTGCTAGTTCCTCTGCTTTCCTATTAAAAAAAAAACTGACCATACTAAGCAAGGGAGCACACTGTGGTCAGTTTTCTAGCTATGTTGGGAACTCGGCCTGCTCTCCAATGATCAAACTTGCCCTGACATGCCCGCTCTGCACAATCATTCACTGGGAAGCTCAGTGTACTGCTGCTTCTCATCCCCCCAGCTCTTATGCAGCTGAGAACACAGGGAATGTGTTTACTTTTATTATTTGTTATCTATACAAAAATGTTTTGCCTTTCATTTCTATTTTAACCACCTGAGATCCGCGCTATAGCCGAATGATGGCTACAGCGTGGATCCAACTTGCCGGGACGACGTCTATTGACGTCGTCCCGTTCACGGGCGGCCTGCGTGCCCCCTGAAGGGTGCGCACGGTACGCTCTGTGATCAGCGAAGTCTGTGAGACTTGCTGGATCACAGATCCAAGTAAGGGGTGGATCCCGACCCCTTACCACTGGATCAGCTGTCAACCAATGACAGCTGGTCATGTTATAACAACGGAGCCGGTAATCAGCTTTTTTTCCTTCTCGCGATGACAGCGAGGAGAAAAAAAAAAAAGGCGATCACCGGCGGCAGTGAGAGGGACATTAGTCCTGATCACTGCAATGTGCCCCAGGTCCATGGTGCCCACCAGCTTCACGTGCCAGTGCCCATTAGTGCCATCTTATCTGTGCCCATCCGTGCCACCTTATCTGTGCCCACCAGTGCAGCCTACCAGTGCCGCCTCATCAGCGCATATCAATGAAAAAAAAAATTACCTGTTTGCAAAATTTTATAACAAACTATTAAACATGATTTTTTTTTTTTTTTTTCCATTTGTTTAGCAAAAAATAAAAACCCCAGCTGTGATTAAATACAACCAAAAGAAAGCTCTATTTGTGTGAAAAAAATTATACAAACTTCATTTGGGTACAGTGTTGTATGACCGCGCAATTGTCATTGAAAGTGCGACAGCGCCGAAAGCTGAAAATTGGTCTGGGCAGGAGGGGGGTTTAAGTGCCCAGTAAGCAAGTGGTTAAAGTGAATGGGTTGTTTCACAAGGTGAACGTTTACAATCACTTTTAAGTTTAAGTAAAGATTGTACAATTATATGGAAGGTGAATGGCCAGGTTAAAGGTGATCATAGTGTATATGGTTGGCTTCAATTATACAGGCTTTGTTCACCTGCACTATTTTGTTCCATTTATCTTCCTGCATTCTGCAAGCAGATCACTCCCGAGTGATCACTCCACACCTAATTCAATACATTATTTTCTTTTAATATCGCATTGCCATTGCCGAACACAGTGCATGAAAAATCCTATATAACTGTAGTAAAAAGTTATTGGATATCTAAAGTCTGGCACCCACAGTTTCAGCAGCTTGGAGCTAATTCTGGCCACATACCTGTTGCAATCTGATTGTAAAATGTTTAGATTTGCCTCCTATGTAGTATTTTTTTTTTTTTTTTAGGGATATAAATATAGCTTTTTTTTAAGATAGGTCTCTACTAATCAGATTGTCATGTACTGTAGTAAATGTACTAACGGAGCCTGTATTGCAGAAGTGAAATTGGATATTTCCTTACGGTTGCCCTTTGTAGACGTCTGTCCTACTAGCTAGAGTATGCTGTAACTACAAAGGGTAAAAAAAACAGGATCCTTTCTGTTTATAGCTACTTTACAATTGGGCTGCAGATGGAGTTAAATTATAAATATGCCTCATGCATATAGTTTTTTTTTTTCCTTTTTTTTAAATTTTTTATATAAATCTGCCTTTGTGTTCTTGGATGCACTGTTTGGAAGAAAGGAAGAACAGCAACCGCTCTACTTCCTGCATGTGCCTTTTGTGGGACTCAGCTAGAAGCAAGGTGCGCACAATGCATTTCTATTCAATTGGGGACTCTCACAGTTGCTTTTGATTGCAAAGCTCTGCAAATCTGGTGGATATGATTTTTAACCCTTTCAATACCGGGCTTCCTGCCCAGACCAATTTTGAGCTTTCAGCGCTCTCACACTTTGAATGACAATTGCGCGGTCATACAACACTGTACCCAAATGAAATAGAGCTTTCTTTTGGTGGTATTTGATCACCTCTGCGGTTTTTATTTTTTGCTAAACAAATAAAAAAAGACAGAAAATTTTGAAAAAATGTTTTTTTTGTTTCAGTTTCAAAACTTTGTAATTAAGTAAGTTTTTCTCCTTCACTGATGGGGCTGCACTGATGGGCACTGATAAGGCGGCACTGATGGGAACCGATGAGGTGGCATCAATGAAGTGGCACTGAGGTGGCATTGATGGGCACTGATAGGTGACACGGATGGGCACTGATAGGTAGCACAAATTGGCACTGATAGCTGGCACGGATGGGCATGGATAGGCGGCACGGATGGGCATGGATGGGCACTGATAGGTGGCATGGATGGGCACTGATGGGTGGCACTGATAGGCAGCATTGTTTTGTACTGATGGATGCCAATCAGTGCCAAACAATGCATGCCAATCAGTGATGCCCATTGTGGGCACTGATTGGCATCCATTGTGGGCACTGTGTGTCATCCCTGGTGGTCTAGGGTGGCATACCTTGTGATGGGCATCCCTGGTGGTTCAGTGTGGGCATCCTCTGGGGGGCTGCGCTGATAATCGATCAGTACAGACCCCCCCCCCTGTCAGAGGAGCAGCCGATCGGCTCTCCTCTACTTGCGTCTGACAGACATGAGTGAGGAAAAGCTGATCAATGGCTTTTCCTATTTACACTGTGATCAGCCGTGATTGGACACGGCTGATCACGTGGTAAAGAGTCTCCGTCGGAGACTCTTTACCAAGATCGTAGTTGCGGGGTGTCAGACTGACACTCCGCAACAACAATCACCGCAATGCGCGCCCCCGCATATGACATCCTGTCAGGATTTTACAACCACTTTGCCGACGTCTTTTGACAATAGGAGGACGGCAAGTGGTTAAAGGGCCACCCCAGGCAGCAGATAAAATCACTCAGTAAAGAGGAGCCACTGTAATCCAAGCAATGACAGAATAATGTGAATTTAAGATAGTCCTAATCAAAATTTTCTGGTGGTAGTTTCCTTATAGTGGAACTTCACTCTCCCAACCAACCTTTGATTATTTCTATTCCTCATTCTGCTAGCATTAGTAAATAAATAGGAAAGTATATCCTATTTCCTTGGAGTAGGGGTTTTCTCAGCTAAGCGCACTCTCCTGCATGCATGCAGATCAATTTCAGGAAGTAAATGCTACATTAATCATTTGCCCTTACTCAAGATGGCCATGGCGAGAAAAGCTTGGTGTATTTTTTCAAAGTGATTTTTCAACACAATAAAGCATAAAGACATGGATGGATGGGGGTGTTTGCTTTGAATATTAAAAATGAATTAAATAAAGTTTTTGGTTTGTGGGGCTCGGATGCAGTAAGGATCCGCTTTAAGAACTACCTGCACCTAATTGAGGTAAGCATTTGCGCCAGCATTGAAAACATTACCGACATGTGGCAAGTTCAGGTAGTTCTTACTACCGCCACTTTTAATAACCTGTTGCTGTAGCAGTGACTGATTCTTAACCAATTCACCACCCGGGCCAATTCTGACATTTCTCTCCTACATGTAAAATTCATAATTTTTTTTTTGATAGAAAATTACATAGAACCCCCAAACATTATTTGTTATGTTATCTTTTTTTTAGCAAAGACCTTAGAGAATACAATGGCGGTTGTTGCAACTTATTATCTCGCACAGTATTTGCGCAGCAACTTTTACGAACACGTTTTTTTCAGAAAAAAACAGTTTCATGCTTTAAAAAAACAAAACACTAAAGGTAGCCCAATTTTTTTTTGCATAATGTGAAAGATGAAGATACACCGAGTAAATAGATACCCAACATGTCACGCTTCAAAATTGCACGCACTCGTGGAATGGCGCCAAACTTCGGTATTTAAAAATCCCCATAGGCGACGCTTTAAATTTTTTTACTGGTTACATGTTTTGAGTTACAGAGGAGGTCTAGGGCTAGAATTATTGCTCTCGCTCTAACATTCGCGGCGTTACCTCACATGTGTGGTTTGAACACCGTTTTCATATGTGGGCGGGGCTTACGTATGCGTTCACTTCTGCGTACGAGCTCACGGGGACAGGGGCGCTTTAAATAGTTTTTTTTTCATTGTTAATTTTACTTTTATTTTTTTAGTTTGACACTTTAAAAAAGAAAATGTGATCACTTTTATTCCTATTACAAGGAATGTAAACATCCCTTGTAATAGGAATATGGCATGATCGGACCTATTTACAGTGAGATATGGTGGTCAATAAGACCCCACATCTCACCTCTAGGCTGGGAAGCCTAACCTAAAAAAAAAGAAAACGATCTCTGCTTCGGTGCCGTTATTTGAATGCAGAGGCCGGGTGTGACATCATAACATCGCACCCGGCCTGGCCTCCGATCATAGAGACTACGGCGACCATCTGGTCTGCCGGAAAATCTCTATGATCACCATCATAGAGAGGGGCGGCGGATCCTGTGTCCGACTCACCGATGGAAGAAGCAGCGGGAGGGGGGACGTCTTAGCACCGGTATTCGGCCGCTAGCGGGGTGGTTTTAACCCCCGCTAGCGGCCGAAAAAAAAAAAAAAGGGGTTAAAACCCCCCGCAAAGCGGCGCATTGCCGCGCTGCCCCATTGATTTCAATGGGTAGGAGCGGTGAATACACCGCTCCAAAGATGCTGCTAGCAGGACTTTTTTTACCGTCCTGCTAGCGCACCGCTCCAGTGTGGAAGCCCGCCGGCTTTCACACTGGAGTGAAAGGAGGCGCTATTTTTAGCGCTGTAGCGCCTAAAAAAACGATTCGGTGTGAAAGGGGACTAAGGAAGGATGGTCCAGTATGGCATCAACCGGTTATCTCATATACATAGTTACATTAGTCCAAGTTGGACCAATTTAAATTTACATAAAATATTTACACCTGAAATTCAAACAAACGATGTAATGCACTTGAACACACATGTATTAATGTATAGTAACAGATTACTAAATAGTGAATTGGCCCACAGTTTGATTTATCTGTTTAATTCCATTTCAGGTATTATGAGAATACAACCATTTTATAATATACATTTATTATTTGCTCTGAGAGCAGCACTAAGCCACCAATACCATGTAAAACATCATCTTAAATTCCAGTTTTGGTGACAGAGTTACAATTCTGAAAAGTGATATGCTGAAGGAGAGGTCGCTGGCATTCAGACCACAGTCTCCAATGTTGTTTAGGCCGCTAATGTATTGTCTTGCACCTCAGCAATATTTGTTGCTAAAATAGCAGAACCTTAGTAAATTGAAGGAATGTAACTGTGAAAATGGCAGTTGCCCAAGTAATTTCATTTGCACCACTGGTTTCTATGGAATTTGAAATGCCACCATTGGTTTCTACGGAATCTGAAATGACAATAACAGGGTTAAAACATACATTACATGACGGCTTACAGTGAACCTGGTGGAGCCATTCAAGTATTTACATATTCTTAATGCCCAACTGGGCCCTGCCCCTCCCTTCAGTTGCCTTTTTTTCATAATACTCTTATTCAGATGTCTTAAGGATGGTCATGAAACACACCTGGTCCTCCTCTTTGCATTTTCTCTAGCGGTGGGTGCAAAGTGCTGTGGTGGTGCACCCTCAGGTGGCAGGCCCTGCGCTCTGTTTTCTGTGTTGACGCCTAGCATCTTTCAACCCAAAAGACAAAGGACATCTAATTGCGAAAATTAATTACTGCAGGGGACATTGCTGGAGAGGAAGCAAATCTTGCAGCTGGAGCTGTGTTTTTATTTTTTAACCAGTTAAGGCAACTTTTAAAAGCGGTTGTGACAGACCTAGCCGAGACAGAGGCTGTTGGAGGGGACGTAATGCAAGCCTCTTGCCTTGCGATTATGGGCACTGGCATTTGGGGGAACGGTGCTGTTTGTGAGCTGTATGCCTGGGGACCGCTGAGCTGGTTTTACTTGGATTCAGGTCCATGCTGGCCCCCCAAGACACATAGACTCTGGACATGTCAGATGCTAATATCATCAACTCCAGCCACCTGTCTGTTGTCTTGTATAATGCAAATGAGTAGTCTGGCTTGACACAGATTCTAAAGAGTATTTCACCTATTAGTATGTGCTAATTAACCCTGCAATTGAATGAAGGAGTCCAGTGTTGATTTAGATAATTAGCTCATGCTAATTAGGTTAGGTTTTTAGTCATCCGGCTGTATATATGTGTGTGACATCTCAAATAAAAGCTATTCCTGATGTACTCCAAGACTGGTGTTGTTTGGTTCTTTGGGGTTACTATAGCCAGATCCATTGGACTCATGTTCCAGGACTTAGGAAGCGGTATACTGACGGAATCTTCTGTCACAGCGGTAAATTAACTTTAAAGCAAGCCCCCACTGACCTTTGCAGCTGCAGGCACTCTGCAGCAATTCATTCTCTAAGTTCAAAGCAGAAGCGCTGAAGTTGTTTTCTCTGTGTTAACGGTTGAGTTTGGAAGACTAGCTGGAAGGGGAGCTGAACTGCCTCCCCCCCCCCCTGTAACATACTTCCACCCCCAGAAAATCCAACATTGTCCTGCTGAAAATTACATTAAGTCCCATGCTGCCATCTTCCTCCTGCCTACTTTGTTTTGTCTGCTATCTAGGCTCAGTAACAGTGATTTCTCCTCACTTCCTGTCCTGCTGATGGTGGTTTCATCAGATGATATATAAGAGAAAATATGCAACAGGGAGCTAGACAGAAATAAAGTTCTGACAGTGATTCTAGCATTCCCCCATTTTACTAAAATAAATATAGTAGATTTATTTCTGTCTGTGTTGCTGTTGTAAATTTTTCCTCACATCCTCACTTGTCTGATAAAACATTGTCAGCAGGGTGGGAAATGAGGGTAGACCTCTTTAACACAGCCCCGGATAGCAGGACAAATCTGAAATAGGTTCTAATCCTTCCTCACTCTTTCCAAAACTAAGAAAAAAAAGTTTGGGCTGAATACAAATTTTGGCAATACGGTATTTCCCAACGGCAAAAACTGAGAATTATTGTAGTTCTTCTTTACACAGGACATTTGGCCACAGATCTATGTCACCTTCTTTTAAAGGGAAATCTACCAGGTGATGACCTAATGGGGATAAATAACAAATATTCACCAGGGTTTCCAACAAAATAAAGTTCCTAAATGCTGAAAATTTTGGGTTATTTCCTAGTTCACTATTCACTGTGTGTGAGGTAGATCATGGTTGGTACATTTCATCTCCTTGGATTACTCAAAAGACACTGAACCATACATAAAGTATATAAATGTCTGCTACAAAAAAGGGATTGTTAGGATGTACATAGACAGCAAATCTTTCTGAAAATAACTTATTTTTCATATTTATTCTCCATTAAAACAGGCCTTATTTAAAGCATTCAAAAGAATAATGATTTCAGATGTTCCATGCTGCTTCATAGCAATCCTTAAAGTGGTTGTAAACTCTTACACATCACTTTGACCTAAAGGTAAGTCTAGATTAAGGCTTACCTGTAGGTCCAAGAAATATCTCCTAAACCTACACGGTTTAGGAGATATTTGCCAAAAGACAGGCACCGCTGTCTACGGTGCATGCGTAGACAGCGGCGCGCAGGCGCACTGAGCGCACTGCTGTTAACGGCTATATGCCGCGAGTGGCAGCTCCCGTGCGCATGCGCGGGAATGGCGTCATTGCGCTCTGTCGAATGACAGCGCCGAAGCAGCAAGACCCACCAAGAAGATGGAGGCTCCGTACACAATGGGACATCGGTGACTTCGCTGGCTCCTGTGTCAGGTAAGTGACACATAATGGACTACTATGCTATGCTGCACGCTGTCTGTGCCGTTCTTCCGCATCTCCTCGTTCAGCCATCCCGTAAGACGATCGCGGGTATCCCCGCGGCGATACATTCCTGCGGGACCCGTGTCCGGACTCACGGGTGTCCCAACTGGTGGCAATCTTAAAGGGAATGTACCTGTATGCCCTTTTGCCTGTCTGTGCCATTCTGTCGACGTACATCGCCGTGCGCCGGTCGGGAACCGGTTAACTTCTATACATAAATGTTTTGCCATTCATTTCTATTTTAAACTGAATGGATTGTTTTACAAGGTGATCGTTTACATCCACTTTAAGTTGGCCAGACATGAGTCAGTTGTTTTTTTTGTTCAAGGTGGATGGGAGAATCCTCCCCACTTTGTCTTTGTATTCCAACAGGGCAGTTGAACAGAAGTTGATCGGTAGATGAATTTTTGTACTGACCTACAGTGGCCATACATGGATCAAAATTTAGCCTTTCCCCGCTGAACCAGCTGAAATGTAATCCATGTATGGCCAGCTTTAGATTCAAGTCTATAGTGCAAATTAATGGTAAATTATTATTCAGATTGAACTTGGATTGGTAGATGTCCACAAAGCTCACCTTTTGTTTAACCACTTAAGCCCCGGACCAATTGGCAGCCAAAGGACCAGGCCCCTTTTTGCGATTCGGCACTGAGTCGCTTTAACTGACAATTGCACGGTCGTGCGACGTGGCTCCCAAACAAAATTGGCGTCCTTTTTTTCCCACAAATAGAACTTTCTTTTGGTGGTATTTGATCGCCCCTGCGGTTTTTATTTTTTGCGCTATAAACAAAAATAGAGCGACAATTTTGAAAAAAAATCTATATTTTTAGCTTTTTGCTATAATAAATATCCCCAAAAAAGATATAAAAAAACTTTTTTTTTCCTCAGTTTAGGCCGATACGTATTCTTCTACATATTTTTGGTAAAAAAAAAAATCGCAATTAGCGATTATTGATTGGTTTGCGCAAAAGTTATAGCGTTTACAAAATAGGGGATAGTTTTATAGCATTTTTATTAATATTTTTTTTTTACTAGTAATGGCGGCGATCAGCGATTTTTATTGTGACTGCGACATTATGGCGGACACATCAGACATTTTTGACACATTTTTGGGACCATTGTCATTTATACAGCAATCAATGCTATTTAAATGCATTGATTCCTGTATAAATGACACTGGCAGTGAAAGAGTTAACCACCAGGGGGAGGGGAGGGGTTATGGGCTGTGACGTGTGTGTGTTTTTTTAACATTAGGGGCGGGGCTGACGTCTGACGTCATTGATCGGCTTTCCCGATGACAGGGAACAGCGGATCAATGACAGGCAGAGTAGGAAGCGCAGGGAGAGGTTTGTTTACACAGACCTCTCCCCGTTCTTCAGCTCTGTGACCCGATCGCGGGACACCAGCAGCAATCGGGTCCGCTGGTCCCGCGGCCGGGGTCACGGAGCTCCCGACCAGGTCACGAGCGCGCCGGCGGCGGCGGGCGTGCGACCCACGGCTAGGCAATTAAAGGGCCACGTACCTGTACGTGGTTTTGCCTAGCCGTGCCATTCTGCCGACGTATATGTGCAGGAGGCGGTCGGTAAGCGGTTAAAGTACTGTAGATAAGGCTCATTATAATCCCCATTGATAGCACAACTATTTATGTCATTGCTTCTTTTTTACCTATATATTACTACAATACTCACACTTATATAAAATTGCAGACTGGATTCCAAGCCAGTATTTATCATATGCCTCAGCTACAGTTGCTCTAAAAAGAAACAAAAAAAAAACATGGTTGTAAAATAGAGAACACATTTGGCCACTTTGTATGATGAAACAACCTTAAATCTGGCCATAGATGGATTGAAATTCGGCTGGCTCAGCAGGGACCGGTTAATTTTCAATTCAACGTTGGCCTATCCTGTTCCAGAGAAATCAATTTAACGATCAACTCCTAGCAAACAGGACTGATAGAAAATGTTCTCTAGATCAGCACAGCCCGATTGGCTAAATTCACTAAACAGTGTATTCTGACAGCGGAGTCCCTGGTGTCAGAATACAATAGAGCAGTGGAGAGGATTCCTTCATCAACCTCTAATGTGTGGATGGGGGGAATCCATTTGTTATATTATGAAACAATGAATAAGTAGAGGTTACCTGAGGACAATAACTTTTTGTTTGTACAAATTATCCAGAAAACAATAAAAATTATGGGTAAAAAAACACTATAGTTTGAAACAATCACTAGATCTAGACGTGAGTGAGTTTTACAGGAAAAGTGTGGATTGCATTAAACTGATGCTGCGTACACACGATCAGAATTTCGGCCAGCAAAAGACAGATGAGAGCTTTTTGCCGGAAAACGCGACCGTGTGTAGGCTCCATCTGACTTTTGCTGGCCGAACTTCCGCCAGAAAAATTTTGAGAGCAGGTTCTCAAATTTTACGACGGAAATTCCGATCGTCTGTACCAATTCCGACACGCAAAATTCATATGCATGCTCAGAAACAATTCGACGCATGCAATATTGAACTTCATTTTCTCTGCTCGTCTTGGTGTTGTACGTCATCGCGTTCATGGCGGTCGAAAGTTCAACTTTTGTGTGACCGTTTGTATGCAAGCCAAGCTTGAGCGGAATTCAGTCGGAAAAAAAAACATCCAAGATTTTTCAGACGGAAAATCCACTCGTGTGTACGCGGCATAAGAGCCTACATTTTTGTTTTTTAGTTTTGGATTGCGTAGGGAATGGTTAAAGCCGAACTCCAAATAATTCATCTACTTTATAAATTGTTCTGGATAAGTAGTGGTTAAGTCCAACAAGGTGCATGCCACCCCGTGGACTTATCTCTTTAATTTATAGTTTAAATTTTTCCCGGGAGCATAAATATTGCTATACTTTTGGCACTCAGACGCTGGACCCTCTGGTCTCAGTTCTTGAGTCACATACAGCTGCTGTTCCCTACCCATCCCCTGCTCCGGCCCAATCACAGAACACTCTGTATTACAGTATGTGAACTCATTCACAGGATACAATCGTTTCTGTCAGAGCTTCTGAAGTGTAGAGATAGCTGTACTCCCAATCATTTTTTTCTTTTTTCAATACAAAAACTAAAAAAATAATTTCTATAAACTCTAGGGTGCCAGTTTTTTTAGGATCTTTTGGTTGCTTGACATATATTTTACCTTGAAGGTAACCCCTGCCTATACATTTTGTAATCATTTGATTAGTCTAGTTGCCCAGGGGTGTGACAGATTTACATTAAACTTTCATATCAGAATGTGGTCTTTTTTTCAGAGGGACCTCAATTATCAACAGTCGGAGGGAAGTTTGTCAGTATTCTCATTATTGAACAGCCCATTGACAAGATATGTACTTTAAAGGGGAGGGCCAGCTGGGAATTTTTTTTTTTTAAAAAGTCAGCAGCTACAAACACTGTAGCTGCTGACTTTTAATAAGCAGAATTACCTGTCCTGGGTGCCTGCAATGTCGGCTGCCCGAGACCGACCGTCCCTCGGGTCTCGGTTCCCGGCGCCGCCATTCCAACTAAGGCAAACAGGCAGCGGAGCCTTGTGGCTTCACTGCCCGTTTCCTACAGCGCATACGCGAGTCGCGCAGCGCTTTGTGAATGGGGAACGCGCTGTGTTGTGGGACACACACAGTTCCCATAACACACCGCGCCCCATTCACTAGAAGACGACGCTAGGATCAGAAGACTGAACAACTCCGTGGAACAGGAAGAGGCCGATTAGGACGATCTGCCTAGCAATAGCCATTTCTGGTAAGTAAAAAAAAAAATATTTTTTATTTTTTTTTCCTTTTAAATTTTTATTAAAATTTTTATGAAGTTTTTTTTTTTCAGGGTGGCCCTCCACTTTAATAAATTCATCCATGCCTGTGGTTTATAACGAGTCGCGGCCAGAAAGTTCACTTTGAATGAGATAAATTTCTTGAGTAAGTAATTACATGCTAAAGAAGAGTGGGCAAAAAATAAAAAAAAAGAAGAGTGGCCAAATATTTCAAGTTGCAGAAATTGGCAAGGTGATGCCATAAACACAAAATATTTTTCTGATTTTACTCGAATTGTCACCTCCCTTTACTTACATGAAGAATAAGACAGGTGGAGATCCAGAATCTGGTGGCATCCATAGGTATGTTGTAGATTGGTCCTTTAAGTTAGTGTTGGCATGTGTAATTGCACCAACAGGATTTTTTGGACACTGAAATTAAATAATATTTGATTAAAATAGTAGCAGCGTGATGTGGAACACTTGTGACAGGCCTACGATGTGCAAGTCGTTTGTAGATCTGCATACATAGTAGTGCTTTGCATAAATGTTGTTTCTTGTGACCCTGCCAACGCCTTTTAGCACATGGCTTATATTCTATATTTCTTAACATTCATATCTCCAGTAATGGCTACTATATGCAGAGGAGTTACATAAGTATACCATACCTTCAAGCCTCAAACCAAGGTTACAACATTGCATATAAATGAGGATGTGGGGCCTTCAATGGCAGCTTTTAGGCAGCCAGTAGTAAAAAGTGTCTGGTACTAGAAACCTGTCATTTTACTAAAAAACTAGAGCACTTCTATAAGTTTTAGTTAGCTGGGTAGAAATAACAATCAAGAAGCAAATCACATCATAGAGGTACTCCTTGTATATATTGCCCCAAAGAAATTGATATACTCTAGTAGTAGTATACTAGTAGTATATTGAAAAATTTAAGGCTATGCACCTAAAGTCATAGTAACTGAAGGTTTGCAGACTATGGGTCAGGGCAGGGGTCAAGTCCTGGGGAAAAAAGTGTGGGAACTCCCACCCAAGATCCACTCGCCCACCAACAAAAAAAAAATGAAGGAGGGGCCGGCAAGGAGGAGCGCATCACGAGAGGTCTGACTAAATACAATCTCTTAGCAGCAGGGACCTGATCTACCCATCAGCTAGCTGTGATTGACAGGTAGATCAAAGCGGAAGCTGTCATGAGGCCCCCTACTGGCAATGCCTGAATGGTCAGGTGTGCGGCACTTACTATTGCGAGCTTTGTCGGCAGCTGCTGGTGTAGCACCTGCCACACAGCTCGCATACTTCAAAGTCTTGCAGGACACGGCTGCTAACGGGAACTGAGTTCCTGTTGTGGAAAAAGTACAGGAACTCCGTTCCCATGCGTTCCCGCAGGACTTGAGCCCTGGGTCAGGGTCTATGCCCTTTTACGTACTATGCTCCACTCCAACCTCAAAAGGGACCCCTATGAAGCCCTTTTATGTAAGCCCACTCCTGAACTTTTCCGCTCTGAACGGCAACTGGCTCAGCACCTCTTTAGTGCTACTAAATTGACCATCGCAAGGGCCTGGAAAACTCCAGTACTCAGCTTTGAGGCAGTTAAAAACCGCTTGAATGACATCATGATAAATGAAAAGCTAGCATCCTTCACCTCTGACACCCATGATAAATTTCCTAATGTTTGGCGCCCGTGGATAGCATACCATCAGCCCTCTAGATTCAACACCCAGCTTCTCTCAATATAACTGGTTTCTGGATGCACCCCTCACTACAGGAACTCTTCCCCCTTTTTTCTATTCCCCCCCTCTTTTTCTTATTTCCTTTCTCCTTGCAAGTCATCTCTTCTATGACTCGCAGGCTGCCTAATCTCCGTCTTTCCTCACACATCTTTCTCGGAGGCTCCCGATTGTATGGAGCCGGGCTACTGAAGACGCTCATCCTGCAGTAAAAATATGTTAAATAAAGTAGCCATGAGATGAGGAAGTACATAAACGACTATCACTAGATCTTTGATGGACTCTTAATGGAGCTGTACTGCAGATAGTCGCTGCAAAGGCAACACAATTTTAGTATGCCTCAAAAGTGAGGTATATTATAGTATTTCCCCTCAGGGCCGGTCCGTCCCGGGGTGCACGGGGTGCAGTGCACCCAGGCGCCACAGAGGTGGGGGGGGGCGGGTTTGTCCTGGGGGGTCTATATCAATGTGGGGTGTGGGGGGGTTTGTCCTTGTGGGGTCTATACTAATGTGGGGCGGGGGTGGTTTGTCCTGGGGGGGGGGGGGTCTATACCAATGTGGGGGGGTGGTTTGTCCTGGGGGGTCTATACTAATGTGGGGGGGGGTAGGGGGGGGGTCCGGGGGGGGGGTTTGTCCTGGGGGGGTCTATACTAATGTGGGGGGGGGGTTGTCCTGGGGGGGGGGGTGGGGGGTTGTCGGGGGGGTGTATACTAATGTGGGGGGGTGGTGTCCTGGGGGGGGTTGTGGGGGGTTGGGGGGTCTATACTAATGTGGGGGGGGGTTGTCCTGGGGGGTCTATACTAATGTGGGGGGGTTGTCCTGGGGGGGGGGCGGTGGGTCCTGGGGGGGTTGTGGGGGGGGGTTTGGGGGGGTCGGGCGGGGGGGTGTCCTGGGGGTCTATACTAATGTGGGGGGTTTGTCCTGGGGGGGGGGTGGGTGGGGGGGTCTATACTAATGTGGGGGGGGTTTGTCCTGGGGGGTCTATACTAATGTGGGGGGTTGTCCTGGGGGGGGTGGGGGGGTTGTCATGGGGGGTCTATACTAATGTGGGGGGTCTATACTAATGTGGGGGGGGTTTTGTCCTGGGGGGTCTATACCAATGTGGGGTGGGGGGGGGTTTGTCCCGGGGGGTCTATACTAATGTGGGGTGGGGGGGTTTGTCCTGGGGGGTCTATACTAATGTGGGGGGGGGTGGTTTGTCCTGGGGGTCTATACCAATGTGGGGGGGTGGTTTGTCCTGGGGGGTCTATACTAATGTGGGGGGGGGGTTTGTCCTGGGGGGTCTATACTAATGTGGGGGGGTTGTCCTGGGGGTCTATACTAATGTGGGGGGTTGTCCTGGGGGGTCTATACTAATGTGGGGGGGGTTGTCCTGAGGGGTCTATACTAATGTGGGGGGTTTGTCCTGGGGGGTCTATACTAATGTGGGGGGGTCTGTACTAATGTGGGGGGGGGTTGTCCTGGGGGGTCTATACTAATGGAGGGGGTGGTTTGTTCTGGGGGTCTGTACTAATGGAGGGGGGGTGGTTTGTTCTGGGGGGTTTGTACTAATGTAGGGGGGAAAGGTTTGTCCTGAGGGGGGGTCTATACTGATAAAGGGGGGTGTTTTGTCCTGGGGGTCTATACTAATGGGGGGGGGGGTCTGTCCTGAGGGAGGTATTTATACTTAGTGAAGGGTCTGCACTGACGGAGGGGGGGTCTATACTTAATGGAGTGGGGTCTGTACTGAGGGACGACTATAGTTGGTGGAGGGGGTGATACCATGTTTTACTGCACCAGGTGACACCAACCCTAGTGATGCCACTGCAGCTGCGGGCTCTTATTTCCCCTCTCCCTCACCTCCTCGTGCGATGCTGTACTAGTGAGCGGCGCACTATGTTTCTTCCCCCGCCTTCATAACGGCCAGGGAAGAAAAAACAAAGGAGCAAAGAAAAGGATTGTGGGACATGTGGTCCCTAGGACTGGCAGCCCCACTGTAACACGGAAACTGCAGCCCAAACAGCATGCTCAGCTGAATGGGAGAGAGAAAGCCAGGAGCCCGGGGAAGCTTTCAGGGAAGGGCACCCAGGACTCCAGAGGGAGAGGACAGTGCTGAGAGGACACCATCAGAGAGAGAGAAAGCCACACAGCCTGGCGCCATCCCTGGTGGAGGAAGGAATAGAGTCATTGCAGGAATACAGATCTGGGCTCTACCCAGCGGAGTCGCCACGGGCAATTCAGAGTGAACTGACTCCTGATCAGAGGAACCGTTGTTGCTGTATCGCTGGGTCAGGTGAGAGGGCCGATCGGCCATTATTTACTACCATCTCTTGTAACATGTCTGCAGTCTCTGACCATCTCTTGTAACATGTCTGCAGTCTCTGACCATCTCTTGTAACATGTCTGCAGTCTCTGACCATCTCCTGTATTCTGTGTGCAGCCTGACCATCTCCTGTACTATGTCTGGGGGCTCTTTCTAATAGACTCTCTAACAGAAGCCCCTTGTATAAATCCTTTTAGGGCCCCCTCCAGACTATGGGATTGCATTTTTTAAGCATCTCCTTGTGAAAAAGACAGGAGTTATTGGGAACAGTTGAAAAGCAAGTACGGTAACTACTAGAATAATAAAAGGCATTGACAATATCGCTTTCAACACAAGCAGAAAATTGTATGTTCCCTTTCAAGGCAGCTTAATTAATATGCTTAAATATTTCCAGAGTCAGAAAAAAAAGTACTGTAAAAAAAGATAAGGGGTTTGGAAGCCTGTAGATTTTACCATGGATTTTGGAAAAGGTTCAGTAAAAATATCTAAGCTATGGAAAACCTCACTACAAAAAGATAAAATCAATTATCAGCAGGTCTTCCCATTACAGACTACCTGCAGAAAACTGCAGAAGGGGGCGGAGACCAGACCAGTCACCCTGCACATGAAGAGAGAGCAGCAGCGACCGGTCTTTATTACAGGAAGCTCCTACAAAGAGGAAAATATGTTGTATTTCACACTGGATTGCTGCACAGATCTCATACATAAAACACACCAAGATTCAAGTAAAAATATACATGCCTTTTGTATTTAGACAATATTTGCTTATCCCAGAGTCCAGCAATTATTTTTATTAAGTACTGGATTAAAGTATTTTTTTATTTTTTTATATTAGGATATCCAATTCAATGTACAGGTCCATACACACGATCAGACTTTTTGACAACAAACATGCAAATTAGCTGTTTTAAGGCAACACCGACCGCGTGTACGTTCCATCGGACAAACTTTTTCGGTTTTCATCGGACTTTTGTTGGCTGTGCGAACGGACAAACTTTCCAGCAACAAAAGTCTGATGGAGCAAAGTCTGATCATGTGTACAGAAAACCATAGGACTTTTGTACAAAGTACAAAAACGCATGCTCAGAACCAATGCAAAAGATCAGACAACAATAAAGAAGTTGACCAAAGGTGGCGGTAAAGAGCAGAAAAATCATGTGATTTGGTGAAAGTTGGCTGAAAAAGTCCTGCCGTGTGTATGCAATACAAGTTCACGGCCGACGCCCTTTGTACAAAAATCCCCGGGAAAGTTTGTACAAAGTCCGTTCGTGTGTATGAGGCTTTAGTCTGATACAATGAAAGCACACAAATTTATTTGACTGCCAAGACTGACTATAATCCTAAACTATAATACAGTATAGAATTTAAAATGATGCATTACCGCTAATATTTTGGTGTTGTTTGGAGGCTGTAGCCATTTTCCAAACAGAGTGGTCTGTGCAAAGGTCCGCGTCTCTAGCAGGATCCCCCTGTAAACCGGGCCGACTATCTGAACTTGAAAGTGGAAAAAAGATCAGATTAAAAACATACAGCCATTAGATATGAAACATCTGCAATTAAATGCATTTATTAACAAAGTCCATCTGCTGGGTGGCTGTAATTATTTGATCTGCATTTCATCTTGTGTGGCTGTATAGCCACTTAGGAAATCCCTATGTGTGTCATTCTTCCATACTACGCGGCCCTAAAGGACCCCAGTATGAGAATGATTTTTGGACCCCCTAATGCGTACACTTTTGGCGCTATATACAGTAAATTCTGTATAATAATAATAATTTGCCTAAGACTAGCCTTTACAATACTCTGCACTCCCGCAGTGTTCATATTATGCTACTTGAGTCAGACAGCAAACACCCCTTTCACTTCCCCAGTTTAAACAGTTTAGGCCCCTTTCACACTTATACGACTTGTCCCACGATTTGGGACTGCAAAGTAGCATGACAAGTCGTTCCCCCACGATTTCCAATGACAGCCATTCATATTAGTACGACTTCAAGTCGTTCCGACTTCAAAGTAGTCCCTGCACTACTTTGGTCCGATTTTGATGCCACTTACACAGACATTCCTTGAAATCGCGGCAAAATCACGCGACTTTGAAGTCGCACAAGTGTAAAAGGGGCCTAAAAGAGGAAATGGTAGACAATTCTGAATGTCTCACTGCCAATCAGACAAGAGGTGGCAAAGGTGCTTGGTTCCCAAAACCACATGGATATTTCAAACCAGGAATATTGCACAAGTGCAGTTGCTCCAGAGTTTGGTAAATGGGGTACAGCTTCACTTTACAAAGAATACTTAAAGCGGAGTTCCACCCTAAAGTGGAACTTCCACTTATCGGATTCCTCCCCCCCTCCGGTGTCACAATTGGCACCTTTCAGGGGGGAGGGGGGTGCAGATACCTGTATAATACAGGTATCTGCACCCACTTCCGGGACGCATTATCCGAGCTGCCCCGCCTCTATCCGAGAATGCCCCGTTGTGTCTTGGGAAACACAGTTCCCAGGACACAGCGGGGACCAATAGGGGCGCACAGCGCGACTCGCGCATGCGCAGTAGAGACCGGGCAGTGAAGACGTTGCGTCTTCACTTCCTGATTCCCTGACGGCGGGGCAGCGAGAGACGCGCAGTCTCTCGTCACATTCTGCCTACATCGCTGGAACCAGGAACAGGTAAGTGCCCATTTATTAAAAGTCAGCAGCTGCACTATTTGTAGCTGCTGACTTTTAATATTTTTTGTGCGGGTGCAGCTCCGCTTTAATCACATGCAAGAAAAAAAACCCCCAAAAAATGCATTTTTGCTTGCACATGATTGGATGATGGAAGTCCACAGAGCATCCTCTTATTTTCTAAGCTCCGGAGCAGCTACACTCGCAGAGTGCACAGTCTATTTGCCTTTAGTAAATGAACCCCATAACCTTACCTACTCTATATAATTGCATAGGAAATTTAATTCTTAAAGCAATGCTGTCACTTTTTTAACTACATCCAGGCAGCTGCCCCCTGTAATAGAAGAGGTTGAATACTAACCTATAGCATGTTAGCATTTCTCCCTCTGAACACTGTCAGTCCTGTGATGATGCCCAAGATTCAGTATTTACATTAAAATACTTATTAAAGTGTTCTTAAATGCTTTTCCTCTTAATTACAGAACCAATTAGAATTTTCCAATTGAATTCAGACCAGTAGAAGATGAATTTTGATGATTTCTACGGATTAATTGTACTAATTATTTAATCATTAACTGTAATGTCGCGTACAAACGATCGGAATTCTCGTCGGAAAAATCTCTGATGGTTTTCCTGACGGAATTCCGACGGAATTCCGCTCAAACTGTCTTGCCTACACGCGGTCACACCAAATTCCGACCGTCAAGAACTCGGTGACGTACAACACTACAACAAGCCGAGTTCAATGCTTCCGAGTATGCATCAAATTGTTTCCGAGCATTCGTAGGAATTTTGCGTGTCAGAATTGCTACAGACGATAGAAAATTCCGATAGAAACCTTTTCCGTCGGAAAAATTGAGAACATGCTCTCGATTTTTTGCTGTCGGAAATTCGGCCAGCAAAATTCCGATGGAGCCTACACACGGCCGCATTTTCCGATGAGAAGCTCTCATCTGTCTTTTTCTGTCCGGAATTCCGATCGCGTGTACGCGGCATTAGCATGAATAATTTCCACCAATTGCGTCAATATCTGTGTCTTAAGATTTATATTTTAGTATGTAAATGCAATATTGTAACTACAAGAAACACATTTAATAACATCTAATACAGAAGGTACTTTTTTTTATATAACCGATAGATAGTTTTTTTTTTTTTTAATTCTAATATATCCCACCCATCCAATGTGAGAGAAAGCATGCCAGCCTACCTTGTATGGGTCTTCCACTCTCGATAGAGCTTGAGTTTGTCTTGATTATATACGGGGCAGGCTTAGGTTGGGGAAAGATTCCAACATGCCCCGGCATCATTGTTTCACAGGCAGATATAGGTGCCCCAGTTGGGTAACAGACAGTCATGGTGCTGAAAGACAACAGAACTAAGAGGAGCGACAAATTAGGTTGCCCCATTCCTGGAGAGAGATCTGGTTGTGCTGTTTGTACCCTGTTAGTGTTTTAAAGATAATGGAAAAAGGGAAACAGTTCTCTCTGGTATAGCTTCTGATCCTCTGAGCACTTTCTTTTAGCTGTACTGATAGAACAGAGTGACGTGAACTAGTTTTCAGTGACCATTTATATTCTGTGAAATCAATTTTAGTGTGGTTATTGACCACACTTCATGAAAGCATTTGCAACATAAAAGGGCCAGTAGAAAGGAGGGTAAAGTTAATCAGAAGAAAAGAAAAACATCTTGGAAATTTCTGGATTTACAGATTCATAATAAGAAAATCTTAATATAATATTAAGTAGTGGATTGGGGATCATAAAATCTTTTAGTTAGGTATGATAATAATCTTACATGGATATAAAGAGGCATCTACAACTAACATATTACTCAACATCACTGATATAAAATTTATGTTCAAAAAGTAGTTAAGGGTTTTAGCTTACACTGAAATACATTTCAAACAAAAAGGATATCTGATCTCCCTCTGAAAACTTTACCTGCCTAGCTGTCTCTAGCTTAACCACTTAACCTGCAGAAGATTTACCCCCCCCCCTCCTTCATGATCAGGCCATTGTTTGCTATTCGGCACTATGTTACTTTAACTAACAATTGCGTGGTCATGCAACGCTGTCCATAAATTACATTTATGTTATTTTTTTTCCAACAACTACAGCTTTCTTTTGGTGGTATTTGATTTGCACATTTTTTTTTTTTTTGCGCAATAAACAAAAAAAGACCGACAATTTTGAAAATAAAACAATATTTTTTCTTTCTGCTATAAAAAAAAAATCGACTTTCTTCATAAATGTAGGCCAATATGTATTCTGCTAAATATTTTTGGTAAAAAAATAAAAATAAAAGATTTAAAAAAATAAAATAAAATTTCAATAAGCAAATATTGATTGGTTTGCGCAAAAGTTTTAAGAGCTGTGCACAGGCGGGGGACAAAAAGAAGTAGATGGTAATTTTTTTTTTAAAATATGGTATATAAATATATATAAATGGTATATATATATATATATATATATATATATATATATATACAGTATCTCACAAAAAGTGAGTACACCCCTCACGTTTTTGTAAATATTTTATAATTTTATATTCTATATTATATCTTTTCGTGTGACAACACTGAAGAAATTACGCTTTGATACAATGTAAAGTAGTCCGTGTACAGCTTGTATAACAGTGCAAATTTGCTGTCCCCTCAAAAAAACTCAACACACAGCCATTAATGTATAAACTGCTGGCAACAAAAGTGAGTACACCCCTCTGAGTGAAAATGTCCAAATTGGGACCAAAGTGTCAATATTTTGTGTGGCCACCATTATGTTTCCAGCACTGCCTTAACCCTCTTGGGCAGGCGGCGGGTCCGGCGATGGCAGTGCAAGCAAGCAGAAGTGGCAGAGGCTGTCAGGCTGCCAGTCCTGGAACTCCTCCCTCTCCTCCCTGCACTTCACCGCAAAGACGAGGACATGTGCTGCAGGAAGTGACACTGACAAGGAGCTGCAGTAAGCCACACAGGTACAGATAATAGGGGGCTGTGGCAGGGAGAGGGCAAGCAGGACTGGAATAGGGTGGTCATGAGGTGGGTGGTGTGCTCTGCTCCTAACATTGACATGGCATGGATTAATGGCCATCACTCCGCAGGGCTCTCTGCAGGGGGCACTTTGGAGGTACCATCTTAGTGCCGGAAGGGTGTCCCCTTACATCCTTCAGTGTGCCTCCAGAGTGCCTGATTACTTTTTCCAGAGTGCCCCTTTACTTTCTCCAGAGTGCCCCCTAACATCCTTCAGCATGAAACACTGCACATACTGATTACTACCACCATATACACTTCAAATCACTGAAGTGATCATGGTGGTTAGTGTTCCTTTAGTATATCTCAGAAGAAGTAAACCTCTGTATACTGATTTCATTTCATTTGATCATCCTCTAGTTGGGTTAAATTGGTGGGGGGGGGCACAGAGCGCCACCTCCCTCAAATGACTTTGTTACCTCCCTGAAATTAGTTTTATCAGGTTGGGATGTCTGTGGATGCCAATAAAGTTGATGTGCGTGTAAAGGCAGGCGCCACAATACTTTTGGTAAGTGTTTTTGTTTTAAAAAGTCTGCATTAGACATATAGGGCAAATATCAGAGTGATGACTAGGATGAACGGAAGCTCTGAAGGCAATAAATATACTCATAGATGGGAGAAGCAAGGCACATCTTCAGCTTCAGACAGCTCAAGATCAGGGTTAATGATGCAGTACTGAATCTGTGCTATGGTTACATGTACACTTATTTTCTATGTTTAAGGTGCCTCACAAACCTCTCTAGTGCCCTCCCCGCCACCCCCACTCTGGACCCCATACCCATAGCAGCTGTGTGGACTTCTATGGCTGTGTGGACTTCTATGGCTGTGTGGACTTCTATGGCTGTGTGGACTTCTATGGCTGTAGTTACCCCACTTGGAGAACCATGGCTTTTAAAAGAATCCTTTAAAGTATATCTATTGTGAGATAAACAAGGAGGCTGCCTTTGCTGACCTCATCTTCTGGCAATGCTATTTGCCTGGCTATTATGCCGAAACTCTAATGCCGCGTACACACGAGAGGACTTTTTGACAGCAAAGGTCCGACGGAACGAATCCGTCGGACAATTCGATCGTGCGTGGGCTCCATCGGACTTTTGCTGTCGAAAAATCCGACAGACTTTAGAAATAGAACATGTTTTAAATTTTACCGCGGAACTCCGCTGGACCCAGTTCCTATCGAAAAATCTGCTCGTCTGTGTGCTAGTCCGACAGACAAACAACGATGCTAGGGCAGCTATTGGCTACTGGCTACAAACTTCCTTATTCTAGTCTGGTCGTACGTCATCACGTTCGAATCAATCAGAATTTAGTGTGATTGTGTGTGGCCAAGTCCGTTCATTCGAAAAGTTTGTCGGAACTCCATCGAAAGTCCATCGGACCTAGTCCGTCGAAAATAGTCCGCTCGTGTGTACGCAGCATTACTTTAATATTACGAGTCTCTGACTGGGCACAGGTATAAACAGTAGTTATTGATTTCTGACTTTACTGATCTGCATACATGTTTGGTGTATTGAAGTGAGAGGCAACCAGGGAACTAGCATTTTTGGATTAGTATTTCCCATTTATCTAAGACATGGAGTAAATAGATTGTGCCATTCTGTGTCTTTGTTATTCTTAAAAAGTAAAATTTTTTGTGTTCAGTGTCCTTACACAACTATAAAAATCATGGGATGAGCTTTATCAGTCCATGACGAAACTGAGTTAAGCATAGACTATCAGAATTTTAAAGAAAAATAATCAGTCATAGACAAGGGTTTTATACTCCTGTCACAAGCTAATCACACATACATAAGAAATGAATGGAAGCTTGTATTATATCACTATCAACTTATCTCTGCATAAGCAAACAACAGCATTGATTTATAAAAAAAAAAAAAAAAACATCACTGTAGCAAGGTCCCAGGCCTCCTTTGGTCTAATGAGAGCCTCCAGGGCCAGAAATAGCTGACATCCTTCTGTATATGGTGGGTTGTAAGCAGGGCTGGTGCAAGGATTTTTGACACCCTAGGCGAACCCTAATTTTGACACCCCCCCCCCCCCCGGCTGACTTCGCCCCCTTTTCCCTGCCCATGTAAATCCCACCTTTTTAATAAAGCCCCCATCAAATGCAGCCTCACCAGCACCCATCAAATGTAGCCTCACCAGCACCCATCAAATGTAGCCTCACCAGCACCCATTAAATGTAGCCTCACCAGCGTCCATCAAATGTAGCCTCACCAGCGCCCATCAAATGTAGCCTCACCAGCTCCCATCAAATGCAGCCTCACCAGCTCCCATCAAATGCAGCCTCACTAGCGTCCATAAAATTTTGCCTCACCAGCACCCATCAAATGTAGCCTCACCAGCACCCATCAATGCAGCCTACCAGTGCCCATCAATGAATGTTTGCTTGCTGCGGGAGTCGGGACACAGACACAGTCCTCCACCACTGCTGCGCCTCTGATACTATGTGTGAACGGAGCGGCGGCTGCCTGCTGATTTTGAGACTTAGTTGCTTGATGCAGGGAGAAGAGAGTAGGAAAACCAGTGGCCGGGCGCCCTAGGCGGCCGCCTAGTTTGCCTAGTGGTAGCACCGGCCCTGGTTGTAAGCCATGGTGGGTGCAAAGCAGTTAGATTCATTGGATGCAAGACACTTCTTGAATGCAAAAGAGATTTCCTTTCTCTTAACCATGGTTTTCTCTTAACAGAACTTTGAGAGAGGGTTAGGGCCAGGACATCCTTAGGTAGTTGCAAGATGAATTGGCATACTCTGAGACTTCAACAGGAGGACAGCCATGTAGGCAAAGGCATCCAGCGAGACGCCACATCTGCATGTGTAGAAATGTTGTCTCCTATGGTAACAGTCTTTAACAGTTTATAACACAAAGTGTAGCAGTTCCTTCACTTCCACTACAAGCACTTCTTGTAGTTCTTCAGCCCACTGAGCTCCCTGTCTCTCACTAGACTAGATGATTCACTGCCACTGAATCTCTTGAGCTTCTCCAATCTTCACGGTGATATCTTCCTCAAGCCTCACCCCCGGCTCTCTGCTGGGTCCCTAGCTTGCCACTCAAGATACTTCTCAAGCTTCCCCCCACTGACCTGCTCGGTCCCTGGCTTGACACGCAAGGCTGCTCTGTAAGCATCACCTTCGCTGGCTGGGTCCCTGGCTTGATACCCACTGAAGTTTCCGATTCTCCACCGTCCCCAGTTAGTGAGAATACTGCTCCAGTACTTGCTTCAGCTACTCACTGTGGTCCCTGGTAATAAGGTGGTTGGTCCCTTAGTGGTGACAGCTTCCCCTCTACCTCCGACCACAACAGGTTCTCTGGCCGGCAGAACCGTCACTTCTGGTTGGACTGCAAGCCACAATCCCAACCCTGCACTGCTCTCTTGCTTCTGGATAGGCCCTCAGACAGCCTAGCAGCCAGATGTGCCCGGGATAGGCCCAATCTCTGGCCTAGCAGCCCGGGCAGTACAACACACGTCCACCCAGACACTGGTGGCACAGAACACTGATCACCTGACTCCCCCCAAATATATAGGCTCTCCCAGCAGGGCAAGGGACTCAAGAAAACCCCTACCTATTGGCTGAGATACCCCATATACCCATACTCTGACCTTGCATTGCCCTTCTCGTATCCAATACCACCAGGTACCACCTAGCGGCAGAAGAGAAAAGTGCAGCAATACCAGACTTAGGGAGAAATCAATTGATCCCTAACAATTAGCCAAGGTAGTTACTCTTGGGTGGGGCAGATGTGCAAGGGGTTACAGTGGTGGGGCAGATTAGAAAAGGGGTTACATTTGTGGAGTAGATGAGCAGGGTGGTACAGTGGTGGGCAGATGTGCAGGGTGGTACAGTGGTGGGACATATGTGCAGGGGGTTACAGTGGCGGGGCAGATGTGCAGGGGGTTACAGTGGTGGGGCAGATGAGAAAGGGGATACATTTGTGGGGCAGATGAGCAAGGGGTTATGGTGGTGGGACAGAATAGCAGGGTGGTACAGTGGTGGGGCAGATGTACAGGGGGTTACAGTGGTGGGACAGATGAGCAGGGTAGTACAGTGGTGGGGCAGATGTGCAGGGGGTTACAATGGTGGGGAAGATTAGAAAGGGGCTACATTTGTGGGGCAGATGAGCAGGGGGTTACAGTGGTGCGGCAGATGAGAAAAGGGGGTACATTGGTGGGGCAGATGAACAGGGGGTTACAGTGGTGCGGCAGATGAGAAAAGGGGGTACATTAGTGGGGCAGATGAGCAGGGGGTTACAGTGATGGGGCAGATGAGAAAGGGGGTACATTGGTGGGGTAGATGAGCAGGGGGTTACAGTGGTGGGACAGAAGAGCAGGGTGTACAGAGGTGGGGCAGATGTGCAGGAGAATTGGGGCTGATCTGAGGCGTGAGAGTGCAGGATGTTAATTTCTCACTACTACTCAAGTAGTTTAAAGCATTTACTTTATAAAAAATCCTTTTCGTGATTGAGAGTGTGAAGTTGACATTTTTTTGTTATAAAATCGTCACGCTCAATTTCTTTGAAAAAATTTTTCAGCACACTGTGCTCAAAAGGTTGCCTACCCCTGCTGTAGATTATTTTCATTCATTTTCTGTGGACATGCATGTGCTCCGGTCACAGCTGCAGTGATTACAAAGGGAACATGTCAGCACAACATATGCTGGTATGGCCACTTGTAATTTAAAATGAGAGCATGCAGGAAAAAGTGACAATGCTGAAGATGAACTGAATCAGTGTTGTCACCCTAGAAAAGGAAGTGGATATACCTTGACTGGTAGGATCACCAACAAAATATTATTATATTTAAAAAAAATGTACATCTTTGACATTATAGAAATGTACCTGAGCAGATAAACTTTAACTGCTTTGCTGGGAAAAAAAGCATGTTTCCAGAGCTCGAAAATGTGTGTGGTCTCTATGATTGAGTGTAAACATGAAAAATTAGTAAACTTGTACCATCATCCAGGAATCTTTGAAATAGAGGGGTGGGAACCTGGTCCCCAACCAGGTTACCACAAAGGAATTGTGGGCAATGTTGGACTATCACGGTACGATGAGACAGTAAAATATAGATGAGTAACGAGTATATAGTAAAAAATATAAATAAAATCATTTTATTAATACAAAAATAATAATTGATTTACAAATAAAAACATAGCAAGAGTTCATATATGTCACCAGAACAGTTAACCCCGGATTGGGGGGAGTCACAGTGGGACAATTCATCACAGAAAACAATTAGACTAGTTTCGCGGACAATAGCCGCTTCATCAGGAAAGTATCTGTGGAATTTTTGATTATTTGTTAATCATTCCACAGATACTTTCCTGATGAAGCGGCTATTGTCCGCGAAACTAGTCTAATTGTTTTCTGTGATGAATTGTCCCACTGTGACTCCCCCAATCCGGGGTTAACTGTTCTGGTGACATATATGAACTCTTGCTATGTTTTTATTTGTAAATCAATTATTATTTTTGTATTAATAAAATTATTTTATTTATGATGTTTACAGAGCTGAATAGCCAAAGATTAACATACATAGACCAGAACACAAAACAGTATTTCGCAAGCATGTTTTAGCAATTTTAGGCATAAAACATTTTAGGCATAAAACAGTTCAGGCAAAGCCCTAAAAAGGTATTAGAGAGGCAAAACCGATAATGTTAACATACAGATAATCAGTGGCGCAATGTTGCAGAATGTCCAACCAATTTCTGAGACTCAATATCCCTGGTGAGGCCGCTCTTGTCAGATGGGTTGCCTAACTGGGGAACCCAGAAATTGAATACAGAGAGCAAAAGATAGTATGAAGAACGCCAAATCACAAAAGAGTTCAAGGAAACTTCAATTGTTTATCAGATAATAAGAAGAAATCAGTTAATTACATCTTGAGGATCCAAACACTCTCCCTTCATCAAGGCTTAAATGTTTTATATATTCTTGAAAGGAATTAAAAATCACAATTAGCAAAGTGAATTTATATGAAGTATCCAGTGGCAAATCCATTCAGGGCAAAGTGGCAGAGATTCTTAAATTCCATGTAACAATCATCTTATTAGCAGCACATTGATTTACATTACATTAGGTTTAAAAGGGACACTTGTCCATTGAGTGAAAAAAACAAACAAAAAAACAACAAAAAGAATAGTGCAATTGATTTATAGGAAGCTAAAAATCCCCAAAAAGTATGTTCCAAATTTATCCAAAAACAGGAAGTGTATAATACTATTTCATACATTAATATCCATTCATACTTTGTGCACTTAGAAACACAGGTTGCTATACATTACAATCTGATTGTACAATCTCTGTAAGGCCCTTTTTACACTGGGGCGGTTTTCAGGCGGTACAGCGCTAAAAATAGCGCCCAAACACGGCCTGAGAAAACCGGCCCCATTCACTCCAGTGTGAAAGCCGGCGGGCTTTCACACTGGAGCGGTGCGGTAGCAGGACGGTAAAAAATGTCCTGCTAGCAGCATCTTTGGAGCGGTATAGGAGCGGTGTATTCACCGCTCCTATACCGCTCCTACCCATTGAAATCAATGGGACACTGCTAAGGCGGCACTTTGCGGGGGATTTTAACCCTTTTCCGGCCGCTCGTGGGGGGTAAAACCGCACCGCGAGCGGCCGAATCCCGCGGCTAAAACAACGGTAAAGCAGCGCTAAGTATAGCGCTGCTTTACCGTCACCGCGACTCCCACCCCAGTGTGAAAGGGGCCTAAATTGCTGTTTGATTTACAGATTATGTTATCATGAGGGCCTATCTAAACAATCCATTAATTGTCATTTAATTGTGTAGACCTTAAAACAGAACTTAATTTATGTGATTTTCTTTCCTGCAACCACGGGATGTAGGAAAGAAAAATCACTCAATTCCGGGACTGTGTTGATGGGGCGATCCCTCCCGCGGAGCTATTGTGTTCTTCTGGAGGTGGGGAGAGGGGGCCAGGGGAGCCCCCCTGCCGGTATAACACAATGATTTCCGCCGCTGGCAATAATAGCATGCTAGAAATCCAACGTGCTGGCTGTACCCAAGTCGATCGATGGATCGCCTTGGGTACAATCAGCCTGCCCATAGATGGATCAAATATCAGCCAGTCCCTGTTGAACCAGCCGAGATTCGAACCATCTATGGCTGGCTTTAGTTTATTTTATTTGTAATTTCCACATTATACAGAATACAATTCAATACCTTTGTTTCATCAACAGGGCAAACATGTTACAAAAAAGGGCTCCAGTAATGCATTATACAAATTGCACCTGTTAGGCTCCATTCACATGTACACGCACAAAAAAGCAGCAGAACTTGCATCGCGCTTGTGTTACCATTATTTCTTAATGGCACCTCAAATGCGGGTATCAGTCCCGCATTTTGTTGTGCATTTGTTGCACAAAATGCGACAAAATGCACAATGCAAAATATGCTTGGCTCAGTGCCTCTCTATGGAGTCAGTTCACATATCTCCGCAGAGGGTCCGATGCATTTTGCGTCTTTTGGTCCGTTTCAGGTCCAAATTCAGCCCAAAATTCGGGCTGAAATTGGACCTGAAATGGTGAACCAGGACACACAGGACCCCTGCTGTGAGCCGCATGCGGTGATGGTGTGAACCGAGCCTAAAGTAATGTCGTGGGTAGGAGTAAATGGGAAGGGCTAAGGCATACCTCCCAACTTTTTGAGATGGGAATGAGGGACACCTATCAGCAAAAGTATGCAGGCATAGGACACACCCCATTGCCACGCCCCCTTAAAGGAGAATTGTACAAAAAAACAAGATTGGTTAAACCCACAAATGCTTTTTTTTAACCACTACTATTCCTTTATATTGGCTTTTGGAAATTACAAATGCAGCAATTTAGAAATCAGATGAAAGGTTTAGTGCTGGAATCACTTTTTGATAGATAAAAAGTGCACTTTATCTACATCTATATAGATCAGACCAAAATGAGGGACAAATGAGGAGAAATGAGGGATAGAGTGACATTGTTCCAAATCAGGGAAAGTCCCTCCAAATCAGGGACAGTTGGGAGCTATGGCTAAGGTAGGAGGGTGTAAAGCAGGGGTCTCAAACTGGCGGTCCTCCAGCTGTTGCAGAACTACAAGTCCCATGAGGCATTGCAAGGCTGACAGTTACAAGAATGACACCCAGAGGCATGATGGGACTTGTAGTTACACAACAGCTGGAGGGCCGCCAGTTTGAGACCCCTGGTGTAAAGGAAGGCTGCCAGCAAGAGGTGCTATGTGGAGAAAAAAAAAAGAGGGGGTGTAGAGTTTGGCTGCCCTGTATCTATCTACCTACTTTATTTGGTTAAATCTGAGTCAGTGGTGTCAGATAATCCTTGTATTTGGAAATTGTTTTAAGATAACTAAGTTTCTCACAATTTTTCTTCCACGTGCCACTTTTCATTCACCACGAATGCCATTAGCTATAGAATAGAATAGAAGGTGAGTTTGTGTTCTCCATACAGGAGGTATACATCTTCTAGTTGCATTTAAAAGGTGGATAAGCAATATATTTTTGTTGTGTTTTCTGGGAAGTGGGCTGAGGTGGCGAAGGAAACTGGCAGGTTTTTACCCAAGGTGACTCCAGAAAGTCTTGTGGCTATTTTTCTTAATTTCTCTACAGTATGTTTGCAGAATGGGCATTCCTGATAAATGTGAAGTAGTGTGCCTTTCTCCCAGGGTCGGTGGAAGCATTTTTGTCTAAACAGGCAAAGAATTAAACATGGGGGTGGGGGGGAATATCACGGTGGTTGTGGAAGTGATCAGTGGCTTTACAACCACTTGTATTACTTCCACATTGAAAGCCAACAGTTGGCTTAAAAACATGTCTGCAGCAAGGTTAGAAATCCAGATTTTACTGCCCCCAATCCTTATGGCATATGCCTAAGCTGCCCTATGGATGCGTTGACCCTGTTTTTGGACAATTACATCTCAGGAGTGTCAGCACATGGGGGAGAATGTGAGCAACCCTTCAGCTTATTTTTAAAAATTTGGGAGAATATTTTTTTGGGCAGAAGATATATGCCTTGTGCACACTGTCGGATATTCCGACAACAAAATCTGTCGGATTTTTGTCCGATACTTGTGTTGCATACACACGGTCGGACAAATCCGATCGTTCCAAACGAGGTGACGTACAAAACATACGATGGGACTACGTAGAGGCCAGTAACCAATAGCTTTCGTCTCCAAATTTCTTCTGAGCATGCGTGGAACTTTGTGCGTCGGAAAATGTCCAATCGGATTTTGTTGTCGGAAAACTTTAGATCCTGCTGTCAAATTTTATAAAAACTGAAAAAGCCAGCTAGAACCCACGCACGATCGGATTTTCCGACAACATAATCCGATCAGACTTTTTCCATCGGAATATCCGACCATGTGTACGGGGCATTACTGTAATGCCCCGTACACACGGTCGGATTTTCCGACGGAAAATGTCCTATCGGACCATGTTGTCGGAAATTCCGACCGTGTGTGGGCTCCATCGGAGTTTTTCCGTCGGAATTTCCGACAGAAAAAGTTTGAGATCCTGCTCTCACATTTTCTGACAACAAAGTCCTATCAGACTTTTTCCGATCGTGTGTAGCGAATTCCGACGGACAAAGTGCCACGCATGCTCAGATCACATTACAAGACCAAAGCTATTGGCTACTAGCCTCTACGTAGTCCCGTCGTATGCAACGAACGTCACCACGTTCAGGATGATCGGATTTTCCCACAACTTTGTCCGACTGTGTGTATGCAACACCAGTGTCGGACAAAATCCGTCGGAAAAAATCCGACGGATTTGGTGGTCGGAATTTCCGACCGTTTGTACGGTGCATTACTCTTCTGCAGTAAGCCCCTTTCACACTGGGGCGGGGAGCCGAAAAAGGGTTAGACTCCCCCGCAGAGCGCCGCCGTAGCGGCGCTTTGCGGTATTGCCGCGGTTTTACCGCGGTATTGCTGCGGTTTTACCGCGGTTTCCCATTCAAATCAATGGGAAGGAGCGGTATAGGAGCGGTGAACACACCGCTCCTATACCGCTCCAAAGATGCTGCTAGCAGGACTTTTTTTGCCGTCCTGCTCCAGTGTGAAAGCCCGCCGGCTTTCACACTGGAGTTAAAGGGGCCGGATTTTTTCAGGAGATGAACAGGCGCTATTTTTAGCGCTGTACCGCCTGAAAAACGCCCCAGTGTGAAAGGGGCCTCAAGGAGTCTTACCTCTAGTAGAATTTGCATTTTCTGTCTATACTTATTCAGTATGTTTATTCTGTTGGATGTTTTCATCATGTAACAACATGTCATACTATTGTGTTCTGTTGTATACCTTTAAAAAAAAAAAAAAAGTCTTACCTTCCTCCTTGCAAACTTCCTAAACTGTACACTGAGCTGCACAGGAATTACACCATCACAGCAAAGCCAGTCATGATTGCTGAAGATCCTGAGCCAGTGAAACGATGGTTTGGGATCTCCAGCCATTACATGCCTGACGAAGGGGTTCTTTGCGCCCCCGAAACGTTGCAATCTTCCGCAGTGGTGTGATCACTTTGAATGAAACCATTGATTGGACATTATTTGAAGATTCATGGTGAGTGAGAAGATGTTTGCACTGGTGAGGGAGCTTGTGGATGTGGTATCAATGAAGGGGAGTTGTGTGTCCTTCCGTATTGAACTACTAACGTGTAGCTTATATCATCAGAAGAAACGTGTGCTGTATCTGGAAAAATACGCAATCTATTTAAAATCTGGTATTCATAAGTAGCAAAGCAATAGTGATGCAAATTAGGTAAACTGCAGCTAAATAAATGCTAAAGGGAGACCTCATCAATGACTATGCTACAACTGTATGCTTTGTGTCCCATTGTGTTAGTGCTGTGATTATGCAGCAGACCAGCCCAGTAGGACTGACCTGTCATGGTATTGGAGAGTGTGCAGAGCGCCTATTGTTGGTCTCCATAGTTACAGCTGTGTTCAAACACTGTTCCCTGCTACAAACCCTGGCATCTGACAAGCACACCGTCCCTGACAGCCTGCTATCTGCAAAGTCTGGTAGGTATCTACTTTATAGATTTCAGCACAGACACACATTGCTTCCTTTGGACATATTATGATCAGAAAATGCCAAAAGATTTTTTTATAGCAAAATCCTGTACATCCCATTTTGTACTCAGTCCAATGTGATGGTTATAGTTTTATATCAGTATGTCAGTGCAACAGGCAGATGGATCAGTCCTTACAACGGTTTTAATCAAATAAGCAAGATTAATCAGATCGGTATTTATGTGATCCGTACAGTAATGCCCCGTACACACGGTCGGAAAATCCGACCACAAAATCCATCGGATTTTTTCCACGGATTTTGTCCGACACTGGTGTTGCATACACACGGTCGGACAAAGTTGTCGGAAAATCCGATCATTCTGAATGTGGTGACGTTTGTTGCCTACGACGGGACTACGTAGAGGCTAGTAGCCAATAGCTTTTGTCTTGTAATGTGATCTGAGCATGCGTGGCACTTTGTCCGTCGGAATTCGCTACACACGATCGGAAAAAGTCCGATAGGACTTTGTTGTCGGAAAATTTGAGAGCAGGAAATAAAACTTTGTCCGTCGGAAAATCCGATGGAAAATGTCCGATGGAGCCCACACACGGTCGGAATTTCCGACAACATTGTCCGATAGGACATTTTCCGTCAGAAAATCCGACCGTGTGTATGGGGCTTTAAAGTGTATTTCTAATGCCCCGTACACACGATGCAAATATCGGACGACCGTTTTTCGGTTAACAATCGCAAGTAGAAATTGAATAGCCAATAAAGTCACGAAAATTCTCGTACGATAGGAAAAAAAATCCGAAGTGATGTCATGTGTTGTAATGTATTTGTATTGTATTTTCGGACGACAACTATACTGACTAAACGAAAATCGTACGATCTGGAATCGTACGAGGAAAATTTCCGTGCATGTCCGATCGAATAATATCGGAAGAATGGTCGTGATCGGCTGTCGGAAGTAGTGTACATACGATCCGAAAATCGCACGATCCTCCCTCGGACGATCGTTTTCGTCCAATATTCGGATTGTGTGTACGGGCCATAAGGCACATCCTTTTTTTTTTTTACGTTTTAAGTAGTGTGGAGGCAGGGTTAGATCCTCTGTCATGTTTTTTTTTTATTGCTGTGTCCCCATTGGGGAGATCCAGCACTCTGTACCAGTGACCATTGTGACAGAAAAAGGAGGTAAGGAGAAATTCATTATTTTAGCGCTGCTCCCAAAACAAGAGGTGAGGAGAAGTCCTCCAATGGGGTCAAGTTTTCTGTTGGCAACTATCAAAGACGGAAATCGACTTCACTTCGGTAGATTTTCTTTAGCTGCCTATTTCAGCTTTGGGAGAGGAGGTGAAGGGAAATTTTCCCAATGATACTCGGACAGCAAAACATTAACAGGCAGGCATAGGTATGCACCCCAAAGCTCAAACACATATGCGTGTGTGTGCATTGTGTATATATGAGCAATGGACGGTGTCAGTAGGGCAGAGATTGGTGTCAGTATGGCAGTGGCTGGTGTCAATAGTTTTCATTTTTATTATTTTATTTTTTAAAATTTTATTTATTTTATTATTATTTTTTACAATTGTTTTAGGAGCCCTGTTAGAGGGCTTTGGTGAAATATCATGGTGTCTAAACAGGGGGAATATGCACCACATGTGGTGATTAGGGTGTGCCCAGGCACCTGGCACACCCTGTCTGCATGCCTATGCCGACAGGGGTTTAAAATCTTCACTACTCTATCTAATGCTAAAAAAAAAAGTTTTTGCTATACATACCGTATACCATACTTTAAACAAAAAGTACTGCTCTTGTCTATAGTATCATATTCATATTCCAGCTATTATTTATTATTATGTTATTATGAGTAACAATTCAATTTTTATAGCTCCTCCATAGATATTGCTTTTTGTCTTCATCCACCTGACTCATACAAGGATAGATAAGAAAGTTCGGAGCCATTTAAATGTTTTCCACACTTCTAAAGCTGACTAAACCTGTTACAATCTGATTTTACAATCTCCGTAAATTGTAAGCCACCGTACACACGGTCGGAAATTCTGACCACAAAATCCGTCTGAATTTTTCCGACGGATTTTGTCCGACACTGGTGTTGCATACACACGGTCGGACAAAGTTGTCGGAAAATCTGATCATTCTGAACGTGGTGACGTTCGTTGCGTACGACGGAACTACGTAGAGGCTAGTAGCCAATAGCTTTGGTCTTGTAATTTGTTCTGAGCTTGCGTGGCACTTTGTGCGTCGGAATTCTCTACACACGATAGGAAAAAGTCTGATCGGATTTTGTTGTCGGAAAATTTGAGAGCAGGATCTCAAATTTTTTCCGGCGGAAATTCCGACGGAAAAAGTCTGATGGGTAAGATCAATCTACAAGCTGCAACCAATGGGTGATCTCTCACTTAAACAGTATATGAATAAAAAATTTAAATTAGTGCGTAAAGTAAGTAAATATAAAGTGCAATCACAGTGCCAGTGTGTTACCCAAATGTGTGGGTCAATAAAGTGCTGATGCCAATATATTACTAAAATACTGGTAAATATTCCAAACAGTGTAAAAATGGGGTGAAGAACAAAAAACTCATTCATATGAACCTGTGCCTGGTACCAACCTATTATAATGTGTCTATACAAAGTGCTTTTTATAAAAAAAATTTAATATATATAGATATATATGAAAAAATGTAAAAACTCTGCAATGTGAATAAATGTATGCACAAATTCAATTAAATAGATAAATTCTATACCAAAATATAACACTTCAATGTGCTACTCCATCAAAAATTAGCAATATCGATATCACCTCCTGAAAATTCCATTCATATATATATATATATATATATATATATATATATATATATATATATATGTGCAACCAGTGGCAAATACATAAATGGCAAAGATAGCGTAAACTCAAATACAATAAGTCCTCCCTACTTTATAGTGATCAGTCCAAACAAGCTAGAGCACCTTCTCTGAAAGATAGTGGATCAATAGCCGCGGCTTCAGATATTCTCAATCACCGAATATGTAGAGAGAAAGAAACACAAAATAGTGTACACCCGTATGCTGCAAGGTCCCTACGCGTTACGTCACAGGTCACGTGACTTAGTCATAGGAATTTTTTTACATTTTTTATTCACAATATCTGTAAAGCCAACCACACAATATACAATCTTCGTAAAGCCAGCCAAACACTATACAATCTGATTGTACAATTGTTACCAAATGAAGACAAACCTAAACAGTTCAGTTAGTATCTAATCAGGCAAGCCTTTGCACTTCATATTTGATTATAGATCTAAGGCTACTTTCAGACTGGGGCGTTGTGGGCGTCGGCGGTAAAGTGGCGCTATATTTAGTGTCGTTTTAGTGGCGCTATTCGGCTGCTAGCGGGGTAGTTTTAACCCCCGCTATCGGCTGAAAAAGGGTTAAAATCCTTTAGTAAAAGCACCACACAGTACACACAGTAAACATAGTGTAGCGGTACCCCCATGGGGCCGCTGAGTGTAGTAGTTCCACCTATCACCCTGCCTAGCCTGGCATTGACCTCCAGTCACTCCCCAGACAATGAACAGTCCATTAGCTTTGTTTTTATTGTTTTATTGAGGGATTAAACTTGGATGGGGTAAAGGGATTATGGGATGCCCAGAATCAATAGTATTAAATGATAAAATGATTGATTGGAACCTCCTATTCACATCCTCTAAAGCTCCAAACTACTCCAGCACAACGCTTACTTGTAGACTGTTACTTTCTCTCCTGTGCAATACTTGGTTCCTGGCACAGCTAGCACATGGTTAGGCCCAACTCTGAATTAAGCCCAACTTTAGGGATTTGCCATTTGCTGGCAGGGACCGCGGGCCCCTTTGGTGTAGCAACCGATAGCAGTAGAGTTAGTGCTAGCTGTATCAAGGTGGACTACTGGTCCCAGTTAGTCCTGTGCAGACTCTGCCAGCCCTCCCGGCTGCAGCAGCCCAACTTCAATGCCAGTAACATCACAGTTTCTCCCGCTGGCTCTACATCCACTCATGGCATGCCTCTCCCAGCTCTCCAGAGTGCCTGTCACTCACCGACACCTGGTGGATCCCTCCTGAATACTTGCCCGGCAGTGTTCCCCACTGTCCCCCCCCCCCCAGACAGGGGGTTCCCTTCAAGGCCGACAGCCTAACACTCCATCTCTGTTATTAGACCCGAACAACTCCCCCCCTCCCCCCAGCTGGGCTGACCCAAGGTATTTAAGGAGGCCTGCACCCCACCAATCCTAGTTGGGGATTGGTCAGGGGTCCTTACCACACCCCAGACAGCTCCACCTCTCTTCCCCTCCTCTACTTTCAGAATCTTCTGAGAGCCAGAGGGAGGTAACCAAGAAGTGACACTGCCTGTGAGTCACCAACCTACTCTAAACCACGTCCAGCCCCACAGATCAAAAACAAACAGCCCTAGCTTTCAGCTCGGCCTGCCTAAATGTACGTGCACTGGCCAAAAATCTAACTCCAGCACCTACCTAAGGTAGAGGGTGCTACAATAGCACACATTTAACCCTTTGATTGCCCCATATGTTAACCCCTTTCCAGCCAGTGTCATTTGTACAGTGTCAGTGTAAATTATTAGCACTGATGACTATTAGTGTCACTGGAAATGTCAGTGGCAGCTAGCCAGTTCCCACAAAGTGTCAGATTTACCATTGTCCTGCTATAAGTCGCTGATCACCGCCAATACTAGTATAAAAACAAAAGTTCCAGTATGTGTATATATATATATATATATATCATAGTTTGTAGATGCCATTCCTTTCATGCAAACCAATCAATATACACATTTTGGCCTAAATGTATGAAGAAATTAGATTTTTAAAATGTTTTTATTGGATATGTTTTATAACAGAATGTTAACATTTATTTATTTTTTTACAAAATGTATGTGCTTTTTTTGTTTATAGCACAAAAAATTAAAAACCCAATGGTGATCAAATACCACCAAAAGAAAACTCTGTTTGTGTGAAAAAATGATATAAATGTTGTTTGCGTACAGCAGTGCATGACCGTGCAATCGCCAGTTAAAATAGCGCAATAGTAAAAAATGGCCTGGTCATCAAGGGGGTAAATTGTTCCAAAGCGGAAGTGGTTAATTGTTGGTGAAAGGCGGGTGTTCCTAAAGAACATGGTTAATTGTGACACATCTTTTCACATCTTCGACATCAGTTTCCTGTAGTTGTCAGCATTCAGTCACATCACATCTCATAGCCACAAAGGAAGTTGGAGCTGGAAGTAGGGTTGCCACCTCTTCTGCAAGCCAATCCCGAACATTCTTGTACCCATAAATATGCTTACAATGCTGAGCCACAAGTAAGTCTCTCACAGACATGTATAAACCTCAGAACAATAATTAAAAAATACAACTATTCCAATACATATGATTTATGGACTGAATGCAAAAAACTGATTCCTCTATCCACACAAATTAGGTGGGTGGAGGAATTTCCTCCCTCCTTGGGGGGGGGGGGGGGCAGATGATCTGGCCATTTTTGATTAGTGCTCTGTGTGACGAATCAACAGATCAGCCGACTCTGTGGAGGTGCAGAGATCCCGCTGACTAGGGGGGAGGGAGGGGTAGTAGAGTGTTCCTCCTGCCCAGGACAGTTAGCCACAGCTCAGTGTGAATAAATGTGTCCGGGTTTCATGCAGTCTGAAACCCGGATACATGGTCCAAAACCCAGACTGTCCGGGTGAATCCTGGACAGGTGGCAACCCTAGCTGGAAGGCTTCCCTCTGACAGATGTCATGTTGGCAGGTGTAAACAGGGAAGAGGTAGCTATATAATGCGAGACATGTGTCACTGAATGTAGGTCCTGTTCTGATTATTGCCCAAATGATGACATATTTCCACAATTAGCTGCTGCCCTACATATCTATTAAGAATGGGCCCAGGCCAGTCCTCCTCAGGTTTTACCCATAGAAGTTTTAGGTATGCTTTAGGGCTAATTCACATGAGCATGCACGCTAAAATGCATGCGTGCTGGTGTATGCTGTGTAGGGGCAATGAGGGCTGGCTTGTTACAATGCATCACACTGTTTACTTTTTTCTCTTTTTTAAAACTTTATTAAAGTGTCACAAAATGACACGCTGGAGTGAGGTGAGGTGCAGAGCATTGCATAAAAGGGCGGTATGTCTGCATGGGATAGCAGACAGCAGGAATTTAGATGAACAATAAACACACACACTTCTTTTGGATAAAACTATGGCCGTGGCCTTTATTATTATTGGCTTTAACCACTTGCTGATCGCCGCATTTACATATACGTTGACACAATGGCACGGAAAGGCAAATTTTCCGCTGTGTCAACACATGCGCGCCGCGCACGCCCGCCGCGAGCTCTGTGAGTGTGATCGCGGGTCCCGTGGACACAATGTCCACGGGGATACTCGCGATCATCTCACGGAGAGAAAAAACAGGGAAATGCTGATGTAAACAAGCATTTCCCCGTTCTGCCTACTGACACTGATCACAGCTCTCTGTAATCGGGAGCGGTGATCAGTGTCATGTCACACACAGCCCCGCCCACCCACAGTTAGAATCACTCCCTAGGACACACTTAACCCCTACAGTGCCAACTAGTGTTAACCCCTTCACTGCCAGTCACATTTACACAGTATAGGTATTAGTATCGCACCCCTACCCTCATTCAATTCATCACTGTGCCTGTCTGTAGCGTCTCTCTCCGCTCTCACAGTCTTTGCTGAGGCAGAGCCATTAGCTCTTGCTGCTGCGAGTTATATCCTGTAACAAGGGAGCGGGGGGTGGTGCTAAGATGCGTTGTCTATGTCTATGGATGCAGGCAGCGTGGCTCAGGATCAAGCCTGCAGGTGTGCCACAATGGGAAAGGGTACACCCATGGAGGGCTGTGTTTACCCACAAGGGGATGCGCAGTTATTCCGTGATGGCTGATGCCATAACAACTGTATATAATGTCAAAGTAGCAACATATATCCACGATGGGCGGTCCAAAAGTGGTTAAAGCTTTACAATCACATCTACGGCCAGCTTCAGTTTATTCCGTGCATATTCCGTCCAGCTTTTTAAATCAACAAGAGCTGTCTTGAACTACCTCCCAAGGAAGTCTAGTCCACATTTTTTTTTTTTTTCTCCAAAAAACAAGTTTATTGAAAAAACTAGCACAAAGTAAACAAAAACATACACCGAACGTACATTATTATCTCTTCACCATTACAGTCATAGTAAACAGTTGTTGCACATATTTTTTTTTCTTTAACAGCAATATCGCCAATCCCCGCCAGCCCGCTCCAGCCCCCTTACATCCACAATATACTTAAGAAGCTTAGCCCAATTTGCATTTCTGAGTTACTTCCAATATTTTTGCTTAGGCCAGTATTCTGGCCATTACTAGATCCACCGGGGCAAGCCCCGGAGCATCCAGCCACGGCCCCCATAATTTCTCAAATTTTTGGGCGCATCCCCTATGTTGGAAAATTATCTTTTCTTTTCTAAGCATATCACCCATTGTGTTGATCCATTCCTTAAGGGTAGGTGGGTCTTCTGATATCCAGTGAGTCATTATTAATTTCCTTGCTAGGAAAAGGGATCTAATAGTGGCCACTCTCGTGCTTTCCTCCCATTCTAGCTCCTCCAACACATTAAGAAGGCAGTGCTTTGGATCAGGAGGTAGTGAGATTTGAAATACCCTGTTTATGGTGTCCACCACCCCTGTCCAGTAGGGGTGTAATTTGGGGCACCTCCACAGAAGGTGGATCAAATCTCCGTGATCTCTCTTACATCTAGTGCACAGTGGTGTAGGTCGCAAGCCCATAGCAAACAGTCTGTGTGGCGTATAGTACACTCTTAGCAGCAGATATAGTTGTGAAACTCTCTGTGATATATTCAGGGAGCATGAGAGTACCGCCTGTAGGGCCTCCTCCCATTGTTCCCCGTCAAGCCTGCCAACCTCCCCCTCCCACTTGGCCAGCATCCGTAGGGGGTGTTTATTCAGAAAGTTCCCTAGTAGCATGTTATAGCATGTTGATATAAACCCCTTAGTACTGGTGGCCCTTGCAATCACTTTAAACACCGGAGTCGGACATAGGGCCCAGTCTTCTGATCTGCTTTGGGCCGTTATAGCATGTTTTAACTGTACATAGTAAAATCTCATGGAGTGCGGTAAACCAAACTGTTCCTGCAAAGTTTCAAAGGTGTGCATGTTCCCATTGTGAAATATCTGCTTAAGGTAAACTATCCCATAGCTCTTCCATAGCTTGCCATGCTGTAGTTTGGCTAATTCTGGGTATGAGTCGTTATTCCAGACAGGGCTAAAGTCTGTGTATCCATTCACCCCCTGCAAACTTCTAGTTTTGTTCCAAATCTTTTGGATAAGATTGTAGGTCGGGTAGCGCTTATTAGGTTTGCTAAATGCCTGAGACTCCAAAGCTGACTGTATTGAGTCCCCCTTTACTGTGTGTGCCATCACTAGTTCTGAGGAGGCCCGGGTCCCCCCCCCCCCCTTCTCCTGCATCTGCATGGATTGTGCCTATTAATTGCTGTAGCTGCGCGGCAACATAATATAGCCAGGGGTTCGGGAGGGCGAGTCCCCCCGCGTCTTTTGGGCGCTGGAGGTGCTCTAGTTTAATTCTAGGTGCTCGGTTTTTCCAGATTAGCGTACGGAACAGAGAATTAACAGTCCTAAATGTCTTTAGCGTCACTACTGTCGGGGCATTATGCAGCACATAGAGCAGTTGGGGTATGAGAATCATTTTTATCAGGTTCACCCTGCCTGCTACCGACAGGCAGAGTGAATTCCATGTTTTAATCCTGTCCCTAAACTTTTGTAACAGTGGGGCTATATTTAATTTTCCATAGTCTGTAATTTTGGGTGTCACCTGAATTCCCAGATAGCGAAAAGCAGTAGTTGTAGGTACTATACTAGACGACGGGGGCGTCCCCCCCTCATCTATTAACATCAGGGAAGACTTTGACCAGTTTATCCGCAAACCAGAGTACCTGCCAAAGTCTCCCACTGTGGCCATTACCTCTGTCAAAGAGCCCTCCACATCTCCGAGCAGGATCATAGTGTCATCGGTGTACAACATTATTTTCTCCTGCTCGTCTCCATATTTAAAGCCCACTATGTCTGGGTTGGCCCTTACTTTTATAGCTAGGGGCTCAATGGCTAGTGCAAAAAGCAGGGGTGACAGAGGGCACCCCTGCCGTGTGCCTCTACCCAATGTGAAGGTTTTGGATACTGCCCCTGAGGATCGAATGGCTGCTTGTGGATTATGATATAGCAGGCGCACCCAGGAGATGTAACGGGCGCCAAATCCGAAGCGCCCGAGAATTTCCCATAAGTACTCCCACTCAACGCTATCGAAAGCCTTCATAGCGTCCAGTGAGAGCAAAGCCCTCTGCCCCACATTTTGCGCTGAGGATTGCATATTCAGGTATAGCCTCCTTAAATTGACAGCCGTCGATTTATTGGGCATGAAGCCAGCCTGGTCGGGATGTATGATGCTTTCGATGGCTCCGTTCAGCCTAATCGCCAGCATCTTGGCTAGTAGTTTGATATCGCTCTGTAAGAGAGATATAGGCCTATACGAGCCAGGTTCTAGGGGATCCTTTCCAGGTTTCAGTATGAGGACTATGTTGGCGGTTGCCATGGAGTGGGGCAAAGCTCCCCTCTCCCTGGCCTCATTAAACACTGCCAGGAGCCCGGGAAGGAGCATGTCGGCATATTGCTTATATACCTCCATGGGTATCCCGTCCGCCCCTGGTGCCTTGCAGTTGGGAAATTCCGCTAATGCGTACTGCAGTTCTTCTAGGGTGAAGGGGGCATCTAGTGCCCTCCTCTGTTCGGTCGTAAGTTGTGGAAAGTCAATGTCCTGTAAGTAATCTGTAAGCTCTTGTCGTGTATATTGCTCGGTCGGGAGGTAAAGAGTCTCGTAGAACTTGGCCAGTTCCGCTAAAATTAAATCGGGAGAATTGACAACCCCACCCCCTGCCGTTTTTATAGCACCAATAGACGGCGCTCGTTGTTGGGAATTGGCAATCCTAGCCAACATGCGGCCCGTACTCTCACCCTCCTCAAAGAATGCCAGTTTGGAAAAAAATAGTTTTTTTTCCGCCTTGGAGGATAGCAGCCGCTCATAAGCTGATTGAGCCGACTGCCATGCCTCCCTGGTAGCTTCTGTTGGGGTACTGACGTATGTCTCCTCCAGAGCCTTTACCTGTTTTTCAAGGTCATCTCTGAGCCCTGAGGAGTTCTTTTTAACCTTAGTGATTTCAGAAATTAGCAGTCCCCGCAAATAGGCCTTGAAGGCATCCCACTGTGTAGCCGGTGAGTCAACAAATTCCTGGTTCCTCAAGAATTCCCCCATGCTCCGCTCCATCTCATCGTGGGCCAGAAATAATTTTAGCCAGAAGGCGTTAAATTTCCATGGGGGTCTTGGAAGTGTGGGCATGGTGGATGTAATCAAGTTGATCACCATATGTGAGTGGTCTGATACGGATCGAGGCCTGTATGACACTTCTGAGATGGATGGGAGCATGGCCGGATTACCCACTGCAAGATCGATTCTCGACAGCGTGCCATGGGTTTTGGAGAAGCAGGAGAATTGCCTAATCCCCGGGTGTTTCAACCTCCAGATATCCGTCCACCCCACTTCAGTTATCAATCTCAGCAATGGCGACTCCCTCGATGTGGCAGAGACCCCTGCGTTCGGGTGTCTGTCCATGAAGGGACTCAGCCAGCAGTTAAAGTCACCCACTATCAAAAGCGGCAGATCCGGCCTCCCCTCTAAATAGGTCAGCAGCAGCCTAATCACCGCCACCGAGAACGGTGGGGGTATGTACACACATGCCAAAATACAGTACAATAAGCCCACTCGACAATGTAGGAAGACAAACCTGCCCTCTGCATCAATACATACATCAATTTCCTGGAAGTCTATCGAGTTATGTATCATTACACTCACACCCCGGGAGTAAGAGGTATGAGTGGAATGATATGCCTTTCCCACCCATGCATATCTAAGACAGCATTTCGTATCCTTGGTCAGATGCGTTTCCTGCATGCACAATATCAAAGGGTGGTATTTCTTCAAACAGGAAGAAATCATCATCCTCTTAAGTGGGGATCCAAGACCCCTCACGTTCCAGGATACGACTGGTATTTCAGCCATTGGATATCAACATGTATAATGTCAGTATGGGCCCAGGGCCGATCCCAGGGTCACAGACGCCTGGGTGCAGAAATATTTCTGGCGCCCCCACATGGGCGTGGTCATCTTACTAACTCCTCCCCTTTACAAATATTTCTATGGAAATGACTCAAACATGCTCCCCTAAGGATTCCCATGACCGTGGTGCTCCATCTCTGGTGGTGCAGGTACAGCGTTGCTCTCTCTCTGGTGGTGCAGGTACAGCGTGGTGCTCTCTCTGGCTTTCCCCAGCACAGTCCTCTCTTTTTCCTGTAGCACTCACTCACACAGCTTTTTCCTGGGTTTCAGGCTCAAAATATTTCCCCCAGCAGAGTGCATGCTGGGGGCTGAAGTCTGCAGCCTGTGGACAACAATGGGGCTGACAATGTTCCGGGATTACATGTCCCATAATGCTCCACTAGCCTCTTCTGATTGGCCCTTTGCTGTGGCCAATGGGGAGGGAAGCAAACTGGGCACCAAGCTGGGTGAACAAGATGAGAGCCGCTCTCTTTTCCCTGCTGACAGGAGAAAGGGGGGGGGGAGATACGCTGACATCCCTCAGCTCCCCTCTCTCTTGTCACAGCGTGGCAGCTTGTGTTCACTGGCGGACTGCACCCCCCGCCCCCCCATAGCGATGCCCAGGGCTGCTGTTAGAAATCATGGGCCCCATACAGCCTACATGAGACCCCCCCCCCCCCCCTCCGAAAAATAAAACCAATATTTTAACAAAAAATACACGACAATCATTATTAGAAGACACAAACACAACAAATTTTCCAAATTACAGGTGGAACAGGATGGTACAGTACAGAGGGGGCAGGAAGGTACAGAATGGGGCAGCAGGAGGGCACAGTACAGAGGGGGGCAGCAAGGTACAGTATGGGCAGCAGGAGGGCACAGGAAGGAACAGTGTGGGGCAAAAGGAGGGCACAGTACAGAGGGGGGCAGGAAGGTACAGTATGGGGGGGGGCAGGAAGGCACAGTACAGAGGGGGGCAGGAAGTTACAGTATGGGGGGGGCAGGAGGGCATAGTACAGAGGGGGGCAGGAAGGTACAGTATGGGGGGGGGGGCAGGAAGGCACAGTACAGAGGGGGGCAGGAAGTTACAGTATGGGGGGGGCAGGAGGGCATAGTACAGTATGGGGGGCAGGAGGGAACAGTACAGTAAGGGGCAGCAGGAGGACACAGTACAGAGGGGGGTAGGAAGGTACAGTATGGGGGGGCAGGAGGACACAGTACAGAGGGGGGCAGGAAGGTACAGTATAGGGGGGGGCAGGAGGACACAGTACAGAGGGGGCAGGAAGGTACAGTATGGGGGGGCAGGAAGCACAGTACAGAGGGGGGCAGGAAGTTACAGTATGGGGGGGGCAGGAGGGCATAGTACAGAGGGGGGCAAGAAGGTACAGTATGGGGGGCAGGAGGGAACAGTACAGTATGGGGCAGCAGGAGGACACAGTACAGAGGGGGGTAGGAAGGTACAGTATGGGGGGGGGGCAGGAGGACACAGTACAGAGGGGGGCAGGAAGGTACAGTATAGGGGGGGCAGGAGGACACAGTACAGAGGGGGGCAGGAAGGTACAGTATGGGGGGCAGGAGGAGACAGTACAGAGGGGGGGCAGGAAGGTACATTATGGGGGGCAGGAGGACACAGTACAGAGGGGGAAGGAAGGTACACTATGGGGGGCAGGAGGACACAGTACAGTGGTTAGGAGGGTACAGTACAGGGGGAGCAAGTGGGCACAGTACAGGTGTAGGGGCACAGTATAGGGGGGCAGGAGGGTACAGTAAAAGGGTAGGGGCATAATATGGGGGGGGAGAGGGTACAGTACAGGGTAGAGCAAGTGGGCACAGTTTAGGGGGGGAGGGCACAGTACAGGGAGATGGTAAGTAAACACAGTACAGGGGGGGCACAGTACAGGGAGAGGGTAAGTAGACACAGTACAGGGGGCAGGAGAGTACAGTATAGGGGTAGCAATGTATACTACAGATATGGTGTCCACAAGCAGAGCTGCTCAGGGAAGTTGCTGTTACAGATCCCACCTATTCTGGCAGGCTGTCACTGGACTAAATCAAAACTGGAATGACATCTCCCCCTCTACCTTCCCCTGCAGAGATTCTGGCTCTCTTCTTTCACTTTGCTGGGGTTAAGGAAGAACCCCGAGGCCGAGCATCTTATTACTGTTGCTGCTGGTGGGATGTGTACTGCACCGATCCATGCTGACCCTCCTCTCCTATTCATTGCATGTTATTGGTGCAGTACACATCCCACCCATACAAGCAGCTGCTCCACTTCAGGGTTCTTCCTTAGCCCCTGAAAAAAATGCATGGAGGCGGGGGATGGGGCAGTGAGTAAGAGATAGGGGGTGGGTAGAGGAGAACTGGAGTGAATCGGGGGGATCCTGGTCTGTATAGGGATACAGAAGGAGGGGGATTTGTGCTGGAATGAGGGAAGGTGGAGGAGAGGCAAATAGATGGAGGTCAAGGGGCTGGAGAGAAATGGATTGTGGCCATTTGCAATGTTTGTGTATGGGGGGTGGGGGGGGGGGGGCACCTGTGTGAAGGTGAAGTGCCTCCAGAGAAGAAGACTGGGAGGGGGAGGGGAGTGAGGGGCTATTGTTGGGAAGGTGTCAGGAAGAGAATTCCAGTCACTTGGGAAGAGGCTAAATTAGCATGGCTGATAAATGTTGGCAAACTAACTGGCTGGGAGAAGGTAGCGAGGGGTTAACAAGGACCTGAGAGGGAAGCCGTGTGACCTGCAGAGATGGATGAAAGGGAGGAGGACGAGATTGTGGCTGCTGCGGGGAGGGAGAGACAGCTGGAGTCTGGAGATATGAGAGACGGATAAGGTGACTGACCTGACATCCAAATAGCCGACCACAGCGAGGGAACTGATGGCAGGACAGTGACTGCTGGGAGGAATCTTCAAGACCCCTCCATGCACCTAGGACCCCTAGGCAGTTCCTAGAGGTGCCTGTACATAAAGAGCCCCAACTCTCATTGGAGACACATCCACCGGGACAGGAAAGCGCCCCAGACACACACAGGGGGATCATAGAGAAGCAAGCAGATCAGTGTGGTGTGACAAGTACAGGAACGATGCCCTGTGTGTCTCTCCCTCCAGCATTCAGCTGATAAAAGGAGAGACACACAGGGCATCGTTCCTGCACTTGTCACACCAGTAGAGGTGTACAGTATGTCCAGGGCTAAGGATAAGGGCTGTATATGAAAAAGCCAGATGGCTGGAGCCGGGCCAGGGTGGAGCCGGGCCAGGGTAGTCTACCATCAGTTTAGTGCATTCAGCTAGTGCAAGACTGTAAAGTTGCAAAGTACATCTTTGTGGGTACCATGTTCGGTGCAAGCGACAAAAATATGCAAATACAAAAACCCAGGCTGCCAACATGGCATGTTCCTGGGGAAAAACTAAAAACAACAAAAAAGAACCTTTCGGTCGTGTGTTACCCCTCTCCGGGGTGGAAAACATTTCTTCTTGCCTTCTTCACAAGATAGCTCACTGTACGCAGGTCAGTATAATGTCTCCCAGCAGCTTGGTGTAAGGATGGTTCCCGTGAGAGTATGTGAGCCGTCATATTAACAAAAACATCAGAGGCAATGGGTAAAGTAACAATAGACTCATACCTCTCAGCATTCAGTGGATCGGAAAAGGTGTGCATAGATCTCAACGGTTAAAGGGGAACCTCCTCAGCTTCAATGAAGAATAAGTGAGCAACAAACAGAAACCGGGAAATAAAAAAAAAAAAAAAAAAAAAAGGGGAAAAAGGAAGGGGGGTAAAATCCCCCAAGCGGAGAATAATCATCAGTGGAAGTTTCAGCCGGGTCCTCTTCCCTCTTCCTCTCTGTCACGGTGACGAAGGGCCTGCTCGTTTCGGTCCAGCCACATTGCCGCCTCCTGTGCCAGTTCAAAGAAGTGTGACTGTCTGTTTGCTGTGACTCTAAGTTTTGCGGGGTAGAGCATAGCATAGGGCAGCTGCAGAGCTCTCAGGCGCCTCTTTACATCTGAGAATTTGGCTCTTGATCTCTGCACCTCGGCCGAGAAGTCAGGGTAAAACGACACTCTGACCCCATTCACCATGATGTTGGCTTTTTCACGGGCATTTCTCAGTACCGCCTCTCTGTCTCTATAGTGCAGAAGTCGGGCCAGGGTAGGTCTGGGGGGTGCCCCCGGCTGTGGCGGGCGTCCCGGTGTGCGGTGAGCTCGTTCCACCGTAAAGAAGGGGGAGAAAGCCTCCTTGCCAAATAGCTCAATCAGCCAGGTCTCCACAAAGGCAGTAGTGTCCCTGCCCTCTGTTTTCTCAGGCAGTCCTACTATGCGGACATTGTTGCGTCTTAGGCGGTTCTCAAAATCCTCTGCTCTCTTGGAAGTGTCGCTGGCAAGTTGATGGGCCGCATGGGCCTCTCGAGCAACTGGTGGGAGTCTGTCCTCAATCTCACTGACTCTGTTTTCCACAGCCGTTGTGCGCTCCCTAATCTTCTGCATATCTTGCCTTAACAGGGAGACATCCTCTCTCAGGCCCCCAAACTGCTCCTTTAGATTGTTTACAGAGGCTGTGCACACATGCACAGCTCTGAGGATTTCTGCAAGGGATGGTTGCTCTGCTGCCTCATGTTCAGTGTCAGGGGAGGGGAGGGGGGGCTGCACATGCTGGGCTTCAGGATCTGCACCTTTAGCAGTGTGCTGAGTACATTGGGACTGTGACACAATGTTAAGCCCATGTTCTGGCCCTGCAGACCCCCCAGCATCCCTGTCCTGCTGTCCCCCCAGCTTCTGGGTGTAAAATAACATGTCCCTCGGGTGTTCCTTACCCTGGGACTTCTGTGAGCTCTTTACTTGTGGTCCTTTGGGCTTGTCACTGCTCCTCGGTGTGCGCTGTGCCAGGGCCGCGGGTCCGCCATCTTGGATTTCGGAGGGCATTCTTTCCTCCTGTTTTTTAGCTTTCCCTCTAGTGCAGAGGGCCGGTGGGTGGTCCGGGAGGGTGAGGGGGTCGTTATCCCTCAGGAAAGCCGTTTTGTGGCCGCGGATCGCTGCTGGGAGAGGATCAAAAGCCAGGTCCTTGAGCGGAGCTGTGAGTCTCACTGCTGCTCACATGCCGGTCCAGGCCACGCCCCCCCTAGTCCACATTTTTACAGCTCTTACTGTGAAGAAGCCCTTCTGTATTCACATGCAGAGTGTAATACTTGGTTACTTTATATAATTTCAATATGATGAAATGCTCCCCTCAGTTGTGAATATGTTTCAGTCAAGAAATGTTATCTAATTTTATAAAGAACACATTTATCCTTAATGCTCCTGACTTACTGAACCACCAATCAACCTTTATTTCTTTGTAGAGGATGTGCTACAGAGACCGGAATTCACATTTCGACAACTGATTGAACATCATATCATAAGCCTGGAAAAAAGTGACAGTAAGTAACTTTGTCAATTTTAAACACAGCAAATACTTCTGCTGCCATAAGGAAAACATGAGATATGCAGCAATATATTATTCCTATCTATATTTTTACTGACTCAATCAGTGTCCACATTCATTTGCTAATTGGAAGTGCGAAGAAAAAATGAGCAATGTAGATACAAACAGCAATAAATAAACCTTTTAATACTGAGTGACAAAGTGCTAAATCCAACGAAAAGTTTTTAATGGCATCCATGTCCTTGTAGGAATTTGCTCTAATTTTCTGTTCCAGTGATATAAGGAAGTTTTTGCTAGAATGTGACTATACAAATGATTGTGAATACATAGAAAAAGAAGATTTGTTGCACTAAATTATGAAAGAAAAAATATATGAATAGCTGCTAACACAATATTGTTGGGTACAATAATGGAAATAGGGGATAAAAAGTGTAGCGCTAAAAAATGGTGTTAAATAAACAAAAAGTTAATATAGAATAAGTTCAGTAGTATAAAAATGATCTATTCATCAAAATATAGTCCGTCTGGAGAATTCAATAAGATGAAGAGAGAGAGAACCTTCACCAACACCCGATATAACTGACTCTTACCGTCAGTGTATGGGATATACACAATAATCAAATCACTGAATGGTCAGATTACGGCTCCTCCTATTCAACAAACGATCCACTAATTATGCAAGGGTTCCATCTTCCACTGACCCACCAGATATAAACAACTTAATCTCGGCAAAACCTTGGCTAAAAAATATGCTCCAGCGGTATAGCACGGTGGTCACATGTATAGGGAATGAAAGGAAAACTCTCATTGTGCAGACATCCAACAGAAGGGCAAATTTATTAAAAAGCTACATATAAAACTGTACGTTCCCCGATTTTGTGAAATACTACCAAGCAACATAACTACAGGCCCTGACCTCCTGGTTCCCCCAACAGTCATATAACAAATGGACGGAAATCGAGAAAATTTGGCTAGCACCCACCCATCCAAACAGCCTACTCTGGAGTGCGAACGCGGAGGTAGAACCGTAGAGGATTTTGGGATCTATGACGCTACTTAGATCACTTTGGCGCAAACTCTCCAGTGCCCATGGGCTCAGTTCCGAGCAGTGGCTGCTGACGTCTTTCCTATATAACCCTGAGATGCCTACTGGTCTCACTCGCCAGATGTCATTACCCTGGGGAACACAACATTTTTCCACTTTGGCCACCTGGTGGACCTTAGATCACACAAACTATTATCATTTACCGAGCTTCAGAGAAAACATGAATTACCCCGCCAGGTGTTTTATGGATATTTGAAAATACGGCACTATGCCCAATCTTTTACCCCTGGTCTCCAATTTTCAGCGCCATCCCCCTCCGAGGGCATTATATTGGAGGGATCTGCACGCGGAGGCCTGAACCTCTGACATCTACCGGATACTCAATGCTTACTCCATCTTGAACTAGGGCAAGCATGCATACATGCTTCGCTGGGAAAAAGCACTGGGAGAAAATATTCCAGAAGCAACGTGGCGGACAATCTGGTCTCAGGTGGCTAAAAGCTCCTTCTGCACTCTCTACAAGGAGAACGCATATAAAATTCTCTACTACTGGTACCTGACACCAGATGTCCTCCACGCTATCCATCCCCCCTGCTCAGATGGCGTTGTCAGGGAGACAAGGGCACCCTATACCACATTTACTGGAACTGCCCCAAGATTGTACCATACAGGATGGAGACACAGTCCCTGCTGTCTTGCCTCCTGGGGGTACAGGTCCCCATGTCCCCAAAACTATTCTTCCTAGGTTTTTCACCCCAACAAATTTCCAAACCATGATTGTGAATACATATTGTTTTTGATTCTCCTAGATTTTAAAAGCAGCAGAATCCACCCAGGTCATTCTATATTAGCTAATTTGACATTCCTGTCATTAAAACACATTTCCTATTACTATAATGATTTTAACTTTTTTCTTTTAGTTTCTTTTAGTTTTCTTTTAGCTTTGCCGGCGGTATCCCCGCGGTGTTCCATTGATTTCAATGGGTAGGAGTGGTATAGGAACGGTGAATACACCGCTCCTTCACCGCTCCAAATATGCTGCTAGCAGGACTTTTTTTTACCATCCTGCTAGCGCACCGCTCCAGTGTGAAAGCCCTCCGGAAAGGACCGGCATTTTTCAGGAGCTATACAGCTATTTTTAGCGATGTAGCTGCTGAAAAACGCCCCAGTGTGAAAGGGGCCTAAACAGTTATTACATTTGTGAAATTTCTTACCGTTTAAGAGATATGTCTGATTAAATTTTCCAGGAAGTCAGCCCTGTGATTCAAAAAATGCATAATCTTTTCTGGCAGGGAGGATCTCTTAGATCAGTGATTACATCATATCCTCTTCTTTCTCTCTAACTGTAATCAGACTACATTTCCCATGAAACTTTGGGATGGGAGACAATGTGGGAGGTACACTAGGCTTGTACATGTAAATGTGAACTCACCCACTTCAACATAAATCACACCCCTCATTCTGCAGCCAACAAGCCATACATAACACACGGTATGATAAGTTACAGCCTTATAAATACAAAGCATGTTAATATAAATGCAAACCAGTGCAACGTGTCAGTGTCCACCAAAGCCAAATGTCAGTGACCACCATTGCCGAATGTCAGGAACCACCATTGCCAAATGTCAGGGACCACCAGAGCCGAATCTCAAGGACCACCAGAGCCGAATTTCAGGGGCCACCACCAGAGCTAAATGTCAGGGATCACCAGAGCCAAATGTCAAGGACCACCAGAGCCAAATGTCAGGGACCACCAGTGCCGAATGTCAGGGACCACCAGTGCTGCATGTCAGGGACCACCAGTGCCGATTGTCAGGGACCACCATGTGCCTTATCATTGCCCATCAGTGCAGTGTCACCAGTGCAGATTATCAGTGCCTATCAGTGTGGTGTCACCAGTGCAGATTATCAGTGTCCATCAGTGCGGAGTCACCAGTGCCTTCTCAGTGACCATCAGGGCGGTGTCACCAGTGCAGATTATCAGTGCCCATCAGTGCGGTGTCACCAGTGCACATTATCAGTGCCCATCAGTGCGGTGTCACCAGTGCACATTATCAGTGCCCATCAGTGCAGTGTCACCAGTTCCTTATCAGTGCCCATCATTGCAAAGCGGGGAGAGTTACAGATCAGGGCTGATAGGTTTGTATGTGAGAACACCGTTTGTGGTACAGCCCCACCTCCCTGCACCGGAATTGTGATAGACAGCGCAGAGTGCACTGTTCCAATGTACAGGGAGCGGTACCATGAGTGGTGTTCTTACACACAGACCTATCAGCCTGAGATGCGCTCTGTCATCCCGATCTGTAACTCTCCCCGCACTGAAGACAGATGGTGGGATAGCGGACGGGCAGTGGCGGCAGGGAGGAACGGGGTGGTGCTGGCAGGGAGGAGGAGGAGGACGGAGCAGAGGAGGATGACACCACCTCCATGGGCGGCACAGACCAGGGGCTGTGAGACCCCTTCGCCTACTACAGCGAGCCAGGCGGAAATAGAACTCCCTGCTCGCTTTCAAAGGACTACAAGGGGGCCTGTCAGACTGCTGGCTGAGGTTACTGGAGGACTAATAGCCAGCGGTCTTACAAACAGGAAATCACCAGGCAATAACGTTTTTTTCAGCAAGTTCAGCAGGCTATTGCAGAGGTCAGAAGAACATGGCTGACATAGTTGGTGAAGGTAGGAGATCAGCAACGAGAACATGGAAAAAGGTTTTTGCCCGCAGTTCTGCTTTAAACTGAAAGGTAGGATTCCAGCAAACAATGGTGCTTCTATTATGTTTTGATAAAATCCTGATTTATTTGTCCACTAGATAAAATGGATTCAGAGGAAAGTTACATTGCAGCGCTAAAAGAAAAAGCCCACGAATTGGTAGAAACAGCCATGAAAAATGCCCAGGATTGTCTCAGAACCCTACAGACGGCACCAATGGAGGACACAGATAAGGGTAAGAAGACTCTTGCCTCAAAGCAAAACAGCGCAGAATAAGAACATTGAGGCAGATTTACTATAAAATACAGCTTGATTATTAACCTTCCTCTATTTAAAAATAGTAACTGTCAAAAACAAAAACTTCTGCGGGTAAAAAGTATAGACATCTCTAATACCCTGCCATTACAGTCAAATGTTTGCTCACTCTGACAATGTTTCAGCTCATTCGGCCTCTTTTTATACCTCCTGTTCTTATTCTATAGGCCAGTAGAATTGCACCCAATTCTGTAGATAACTTGCTAGATACACTAAATCGCCCTCTATGCTCATGTCTCTCAGTGTTGGCTAAATAAAATAATGTTTGCAACCCTTGTTTCAGAGCAGAATTATACATTGAAGAACATTGCATGGGTGCAGTGTAAGGATTTCACTGTGGATCTGGGGAAGAAACAAATTGAAGACTATGTTTCTGTAAGTTAATGGCATAGTGTGATGACCACATATAGAATTACTTGGACTTACAGTAATTAGCTCCTCTTTTCATATACTAGAGATACTGTACATTTACAAAATTATTCAGCTAGATATAGTATAACCCCACAAATGAAATAGAAAGTTAGATAGGGTATTGTGGATCAATTTGCACTTTATAAAAACTGGAACTACTTTTCCTCCAAAATTCAATCAGTATTAGGAACCTTAAAAGTTTGAATCTGATTGTTGCCTATGGGGAAATAAATCTAGTTCCTAGTAAGAAAGACTCAGACTCGTTACAATGGGACTTATCGTATATACTCGAGTATAAGCCGACCCGAATATAAGCCGAAGGCACCTAATTTTACCACAAAAAACTGGGAAAGCTTATTGACTCCAGCATAAGCCTAGGGTGAGAAATGGGCAGCTACTGTAAGTGTAAAAGAGGGTCAACTGTGCCCATTTGCAGCCATAGGTCCCCCGAACTTCAAACTTGGTAGTTAAGGGTTCCTAGATGCCCCCCTAGCTGCAGCCCAAATTTGGGGTCTCTGGACCCAAAGGGTCCCCGAAATGATATGGCTGCATGTGGACACAGTTGACCGACTTTGTGGCCCTGTATCTCGGGGCCACTTGGTGCTAGGAACCCCATCCAATTTGGATATGTTGTATTGCTAGTTCCACTGGGCTAGCACACCAAATTTGGGGTTTCTAGCACCAAGTGGCCCTGAGATACGAGGCCCCAAAGTCAGGTCGGAAAATGTCATTCTTTGCTGCAGAAACGTGCTTGACTCAAGTAAAAGGCGAGGGGGGTAGTTTCAGCACAAAAAAAATGTGCTGAAAAACTCGGCTTATACTCGAGTATATACGGTAACTGCTGAAATATTTTTTTCCCCAAACTGCCAGTAATGTACCTGAATCTCTAATACATTTAAGTAAGACTGTGCTGTTATTTTAGTGTGATATGGGGTGATTAAGCTCTTGAAGTAGATATATTTGTAAGTGAGATCACGTCAGTCCGAATTGTATTTTTTTAAAGGCTTGACTGCTTACTTTTAATAAAAAGGCACAGCAAAGCACACAAGCGACAAAGTTCACACAGTGGTAAAGTTCACATACTGGTTCTTCAACATCAAAAAACGGAAATGGAAAAATGCTAACAGACTTGGCTACAATTCACCAGCACCGCTGCTCTTAGTTCTGGTCTCCCAGACTATGGGTTCTTCAGGTTCACTTATGCGGCGTACACACGGTCGGAATTTCCGATGGAAACAGTCCGATGGGTCCGTGTGTATGCCCAGCGGTCTTTTTCTGTCGGAATTTCCGACGGACTTTGAATTGAGAACCTGTTCTCAATTTTTCCGACGGAAAACCTTTCTATCGGATTTTCCGATCGTGTGTATGCAATTCCGACACGCAAAATTCCGACGCATGCTCGGAAACAATTTGACGCATGCTCAGAAGCATTAAACTTCCCTTTTATAGTGCTGTCGAACGTGTGTTATGCCGCTGTGTTATTGACCGTTGGAATTTGGTGTGATCGTGTGTAGGCAACACAGCTTGAGCGGAATTCCGTTGGAAAAACCGTCAGAGTTTTTTCCGACGAGAATTTCGATCGTGTGTACGCGGCATTAGCCTTTTTTGTCACAGCACCTTGCTGTAGGGGCCCACTCCTGGCCCGAGATAAGGTTCTTTCACACTTCTCAGCAATCCATACTCCCTACAGCTTCCTCTGTGGACTCACTAGTCACCTCACCTTTCTCAGTCTCTCCAGATCCACATAGTTGTCCTGAGTAGGTCACCCCTCCTGGCTGGAGCACACCCATATCTTCACGCCAAAGGCTTTGTCTCTGAATGGCAGCCATTGCTTTGAGCTATCCTCAAGCTTACATTATAAGGGCTGTTGTTAGGTAAATACTGCATTTGTATTTACTCGGGTTATCTTTGTGTAATAATAAAATTTGTTTGATGATCCGAATCATTTAAGTGTGACAAATAGGCAAAAAAAAATTAAAAAAGGAAGGGGGCAAATCATTTTTCACAGCACTGTACATTATGTCTCTCCTGGCAAAGATAAGATATGATTTACTGTCATTGTAAAAAATAAATGTATAACTAAATTCCAATTCTACTCCCCTAGCATACAAAAAACATATCAAAAGAAATAATACACCTTCCCATAATTAAAAAGGTTAAAAAACAGCCTACTATAGACAATAACCCATGACCACTTGGCTAATTATTTTGATTTCATTTTCACATTCATGGCTTTACTAGCGAATAATGCTCCCTTTAAAGCTTTTAGGCCGCGTACACACGAGCGGACTTTCCCGCAGGATTGGCCGCCGGACTGGAGTCCGCCTGTGTGTGGGCGTCGGCGGACTTTTTCCTGCCAAAAGTCCGACGGACTAAGTTTTAAGTTCAGACTTAAAATTGTCCGCTGGACTCGCGAGTCCGGCAGACAATTCCACGGTCTGTGTGCTAGTCCGCGGGACTTTTGGAAATGAACGGACTTGCCGACAAAAGATCGGAAAGTCCGTTCATTTAGAACCTGACTTCAGGTAGACGGGACTAGCGAAGGCAGTGAATGCCGCCACGCTAGCCCTGTTACCTGGCATGGATTTAAGGGGATCCCCTACTCCGAAAAAATGGCGTGGGGGTCCCCTCCAAATCCATCTCAGACCCTTATCCGAACACGCAGCCCGGCCGGCCAGGAAAGGGGTGGGGACGAGCGAGCGCCCCCCCTCCTGAGCCGTACCAGGCCGCGTGCCCTCAGCATTCGCTGCCTTCGCTATTCCCGTCTACCTGCAGTCACGTTCTAAATGAACGGACTTTGCTCCGTGTGTGGGGCAAGTCCGTTCATTTCAAAAGTCCCGCAGACTTTTTCCCACGGATTGTACGCCGGAAAAGTCCGGGCGTGTGTGGGCAAGTCCGGCGGACCTCCTCTGGAAAGTCCGGCGGTTTGCCCGCTGGACTAGGTCCGGCGGACAATCCCGCCGGAAAGTCCGAGCGTGTGTACGCCGCATTAGGCAGAATGTGAGACCATCTACTAGGATGCAGTACAGTATGTGAACAATGACCAGGTAACTGAAACTGCAATAGTATTATCACACTATACACCAATATTTCATCACTATGACGGGGTCTGATGTCAGTGTCACAGCACAATATAGGCTCTCACATACATTAATGGCATTATGTCACAAACTAAGTATAAATCAAAGGATTAAGCTTGATAACTAGCATTGTTTTACTTGTCCTGAACAGACATGGGATTTCGATAAGAGCTGGTTGTACTGTACAGATTTTCTGAAACAAGAGGAGATGGAGTATAGTAAGCTCTTCCACTACAGAATGAGATGGAGCATCCCAACCTGTAGGAAACCAGTTCCTAGAGCTACCGCCTGTGTCTATTTCACAATAAAGATCTCCAAAATTAAACCATCTGTGAGTACAATACCTCCATATTCTGTCCATATTCTGTAACTTGTATAAATATACTGTATATTGTATATCAAAGACTTTTTATGTAAACTTATGCTCAGTGAGTATGGCAATTGTTGAGGTGCGGTGCGTTGTCAGCTAAAACTGCTAGGGCAAGTGGACCAAGTGTATGAGGAATGCGATCCATGGGATCACGCAGAGATCAGTGATCTGTGTCATCTCTCCAATATCTTGTAAAAAGATTGCAGTGAGTGAACACAAATGCAGTGTTTACGTGCACTGTAGTGGTGATACAGTCAACTGAGTTGTGTGATTACATGTGGGTTTCCCCAGTAGGTGAGGTGAAAGCTGGGTGGAGTAAAGATGACATCAGCAGTTTACAAAAGAAAAGGCACATAGGGCCAGAGATTTGCAGGGCTGAAAGGATGCATTTTGGGTGTATAAACACATGCAAATACAAAGTCTGATAGAAATCAGTGCACTGCAGTTCCACTTTAACAACTTACAGACCAGAAGATTTGCCTGCTTAATGACCAGGCCAATTTTTGTTATACGCCACTGCGTTGCTTTAACTGAAAATTGCGTGGTCTTGCGATGCTGTACCCAAACAGCATCGCAAGTCCTTTTTTCCCCACAAATAGAGCTTTCTTTTGGTGGTCTTTAATCACCTTTGCGGTTTTTATTTTTTGCACTATAAACAAAAAAAGAGCGACAATATTGAAAAAAAATATATATTTTTTTAATTTTGCTTTAATAAATATCCCCTAAAATATTTTTAAAAATCAAATTTCTCCATCAGTTTTAGCCAATATATATTCTTCTATATATTTCTGGTAAGAAAAAAAATCGCAATAAGCGTATATTGATTGGTTTGCGCAAAAGTTATAGCGTCTACAAACTATGGGATAGATTTATGGTATTTTTATTATTATTATTATTATTTTTTACTAGTAATGGCGATGATCAGCGATTTTTAGCAGTACTGCAACATTGTGGCGGACAGATAGGACACTTTTGACACAGTGCTTTACAAATTAACAGATTTCTGTATAAATGTCACTGGCAGGGAAGGGGTTAACACTAGGGAGTGATCAAGGGGTTAAATGTGTTCCCTCAGTGTGTTCCAACTGTGTGGGGGGGGGGGGACTGCCACACGAGGAGACTGATCAGTGTTCCTATATACTAGGAACACACGATCTGTCTCTTCTCCCCTGTCAGAACGTAGATTTGTGTCAGGAGTGTGCCCGGCCGGGGGATATAGCGGCCGCCGGGCATACACATTGGCTCCTCAGTACCGCGCCCCTTATACCCCTTAAAGCGGCTGCCGTGTTTCTAACCATGAGGGGATGGAGCTATAGTTGTTCCTAGCTAGTAGGAACAGAGGTTCTGTCTCTCCTCTCCTTACAGAACAGGGATTTGTGTGTTTACACACACACGTCCCTGTTCTGGCTCTCGTGCCTGCGATCGCGTGTGGTCAGCAGTCATCGCGACCGCCGGCCATGCACATCTGTTCCCACGCTGTGCAGCGGGCGCACGCCTGCTGTAGGCATTTAAAGAGCCAACGTACAGCTACGACGGTTCGCGGGACCGCGCCGACCTGCCGCAGTATAATGGCGGTGGCTGGTCGGCAACTGGTTAATATTTGTAAAGTACAATACTGTATATATATACAGCGGAATGATAAGAGAGAGTTAAAAAGGAAAGAAAAATACTTCTATACTTCCAGGTATAGTGAACATGCAAATCTCTATTTTCTCCAAGTGTCTTTGGTAGTACATTTGATATTGAGGATTTTTTTTAAGTGCTGATTTAATATTGATATACTGTATGTATTCATATGTATTTTTTTAACCAAAAAACACCCATTACATATAGTTGCATAGTAGGTAAGGTTGAAAAAAGACACAAGTCCATCAAGTCCAACCTGTGTGTGTGCTTTTATGTCAGTATTACATTGTATATCCTTGTATGTTGTGGCCATTCAGGTGCCTATCTAATAATTTTTTGAAATAATCGATGCTCCCTGCTGAAACCACTGCCTGTGGAAGAGAATTTCACATCCTTACCGCTCTTACAGTAAAGAACCCTCTATGCAGTTTAAGGTTAAACCGCTTCTCTTCTAATTTTAGTGAATGGCCGCATGTCTTTTTAAATTCCCTTTTGTGGAAACGTTTTATCCCTATTGTAGGGTCACTAGTTCAGTATTTGTACACTTAAATCATATCCCCTCTTAAGCGCTTCCTCTCCAGAGAGAATAAGTTCAGTGCCCGTAACTTTTCCTCATAACTAAGGTCCTTCAGTCCCATTATTAGCTTTGTTGCCCTTCTCTGGACTCTCTCCAGTTCCAGCACATCCTCCCTGACGACGGCGGTCCAGAACTGGACGGCATACTCTAGGTGCGGCCGGACCAGAGTCTTGTAGAGTGGGGGAATTATAATTTTATCTCTGGCGGTAATCCCTTTTTTAATGCATGCCAATATTCTGTTTTCTTTGCTTGCAGCAGCTTGCATGCAGTTGCTGAGCCTATCATCTACTAGGACCCCCAGGTCATTCTCCATCCTAGATTTCCCCAGAGGTTCTCCCCCCAGTGAGTAGATTGCATTCATATTTTTTCCACCCAAATGCATTATTTTACATTTTTCTACATTAAACCTCATTTTCCATGTAGTTGCCCACCACATTAATTTGTTCAGATCTTCTTGCAATGTTTCCATATTCCTGCGGAGAAATGATTGCCCTGCTTAGCTTAGTACTGTTCGGAAATACTGACATTGAGCTGTTTATCCCATCCTCCAGATCGTTTATGAATAAATTAAATAGAATTGGTCCCAGGACAGAACCCTGGGGGACCCCCACTTTCCACGCCGGACCATTCCAAGTACTCCCCATTTATCACTACCATCTGAACTTACCCCTGTAGCCAGTTTTCAATTCATGTACTCACCTTTTGGTCCATGCCAACAGACCTTAGTTTGTACAGTAAACATTTATGGGGAACTGTATCAAATGCCTTTGCAAAATCCAGATACACCAAGTCTTTGGGCCTTCCTTTATCTAGATGGCAGCTCACTTCCTCATAGAAGGTTAATAGGTTGGTTTGGCAAGAATAATTCTAAATGAATCCATGCTGATTACTGCTAATGATACCGTTCTCATTACTAAAATCTTGTATATAGTCCCTTATCATCCCCTCCAAGAGCTTGCATACTATTGATGTTAGGCTAACTGGTCTGTAATTCCCAGGGCTGTATCTTGGTCTTTTTTTATATATTGGTTTCAAGATTAAAAAGTTATAGTGGTGCTCCTATTGTACTGTTAGATATCTATCCTTTAATATTGCACTTGAATTCCTTCCTGACATTTTATTTTACATCTATTATGGAAGATATTTTATGTGCACAGATTACTGGAATGAATGCCTCAATCACAGGCATGTATACAGGGGGTCCCCGGGTTACAAACGAGATAGGGACTGTAGGTTTGTTCTTAAGTTGAATCTGTTCGTAAGTCGGAACAGGTACATTTTTTTAAGTGTAGCTCCAGCCAAAAAATCAATTTTTAAGCTTTTTGGAGAACATAGAGAAGGGTTATCACCCCTGTAACATTTGTTTTGCTGTCTGTGCCCCTGTTCAGAAGATTTCACCTCACCTTCTGTCCCGATGACAATTGGATTTTGAAAATTTTGGGTTGTTAGGGAAACAAGGACTGGTGATAAAGCATCAGTGGAGACACCTTTTTCCCATATTAACTCTTACAGGAGTGAATTTCCCTTCCTAGGGGTGGATTTCCTCTCACTTCCTGTTGTCTCCCTCCGTTTCTAAGTAGGAGTCGTTTGTAAGTAGGGGACCCCCTGTATATGTTTTAAGAACAAATACTTCAATTTGTATATCTAAAAATTGTCAGTTTCCATGTAATGCTTTCCAGGGATGTTACAAATAGTATATGCTCTGCCATAAATACAAAATCCGTGGGGCAACAGTTTATGAAACATATAACATATTTGATTGGCCTAACCATGACTATATATTTTTTTTTCTCAGACTTTGCCAGTGGAAGTATTCTTTATATTTGAATCAAACAGACTTGTACACAGGTATGAAATCCCTAGATATAAGAAGAGTATATTTTGTAGTAAATTTACCAGCTGAATGATTGTGCTGGAAGCAGAAAGAGATTGGGTCAGTGATACAGCCCAATGGAGAGAACTTAAAGAGGATGTAAACCCCAATTTTTTTGTTGATGTCATAATGTAGAGAATAAGATTTCCTTTCATTTGAGCCCAGTCTTGACACACAGATTTACTCGAGGCCTGAGCAATCCTCTTTTATTGTTCAGTTAGAGAAATCTTGACAAAGTCTTGAAAACTTTGTCAAAAGCACCCCCTTGCTGTGAGTGACAGGTGATTTACATATCTCATGCACTAGCCTGAGACAGGTTATCATCAGATCCCTGGATGTTAAAAGGCAGTAAAGGCAGACAATCCTGGGAGAGCTGGAGGGGAGGGGAGGGGATGTGAATTGTGAACTTTTTACACAGAATGTGCCTGTCTCAGGCTACTGCATGATATGTAAATCACCTGTCAATCACAGCAAGGGGGCGTTTTTGAAAAAGTTTTCAAGACTTTGTCAAGATTTCTCTGTCAGTTAAAGCGACGCAGTGCCGAATCGCAAAAAGGGGCCTGGTCCTTTGGCTGCAAATTGGTCCTGGGCTTAAGTGGTTAATTATAGATTCATAAATGGAGCCACCATAAGACAAGCACCCTTTTCTCAAAAGTTTGGCGGTTGCACACACAGTGGCAAAGGTTTCTTTGACAAAGAAAAGGCTGTCTACACAGGCCCGAAGTTAGATTTTCCAAACCATCCCACTCTGTATATACTCAAGACTGTCCCATTTTGTAAACTGTGCAGTACATTTGCACACTCCACCGACCATGGCTCCTGTCTGAATTCTGTGCTGTACCTTGTATATTCCATACATTTTTGATACTTTCATGTATTCTTTGTACTTTTATGAACTCATCCTGTAGCTAAAATACCTTTAGGTGAACTTGTCAACTATTAAAACTTTTAAAGAAAACGTACTATGGAAATATGGAGGTTACTGGTGACTTCTCCTTCTGAAAATACTGGTTAACGGGCTGTAATGTTGTATTAGTATTGTAGAGTATTGTGTAAAGTATGTAGATCTGGAGCACTGACAAGTTTGACATGTCAAATCGCATACCAAATCGCATCAATGGGAACCTAGGCTTACTTCTAACAAACACAAGGTCACCCATGTGTACGTATATGAAACAAGAACATTCATTTGTCTTTCTTTTACAGGCCTGGACAAACAAGATTCAGAGAAAAATGGTTGAAAGACATCATTGAGAGCAAAATTATAATGATGGACAGAATTACATTTTAACCAGCTCATGCAGACTGCAGCTCAAATAAAAAATAAGCTGCTTTTACTGGCGTTTAAGCTTTTATTTCTCTGCTTCTATACTGCTCTCTATAGAGAGAACGCTTTCATGTCAGTGTTGTTAAAAAAGAAATAAAACTTGTTGGAACTAAAGCCGTATTTCCCCAAAGGAAGAGTGCTATTTTGAATGATCATTCACTGCAACACTGTAGACAGTCAGTATTTGTAGCCAGAGGCGGCTCTCTAATTAGGCAAATTAGGCGGTCGCCTAAGGCCTCACACTCACAGGGGCCTCGCGGCCTCCTAATTTGCCTGTGCTCAATCACTGATTCTCTCTCTCCCTCCTCTTTATCTCACCCTCTTTTCTGTGTGCTTGTATTTTTTTTCCTATTACGGGCGTGAGTGGGGCCTCATGTGTAGTTTTGCCTAAGGCCTCACAAAGCCTAGAGCCGCCTCTGTTTGTAGCTAGTCACAGTTACAAAAGAAATTACTTCATAATGTTTATTGAACCCTTTCCCTGTCTAGAACAGGGGTTTCAAACTCCATTTCATTGCAGGCCGCATCCACATTATGGTTGCCCTCCAAGGGTCAGTTGTATCTGTAAGTCTATATAAATTTATCCAGGGCTTTTTCAGAGAATAGGTGCAGGAATTCAACCAGGTCCCCCTTGCCAAACCACAGTTGTGGGCAAATTGCACAGTGGGAGGGTCTTAAAGGGGCAATAACTACAAGGAGTGCATTATGTGCGGAGTTTAGGGATGCATTAAGTACAGAGTACAGAGTGCAGGGGTGTGCTGTGTACAGGGTGCAGAGTTCATGGGTGTTCTGTGTACAGAGTGCAATTTGATGGGTGTTCTGTGTACAGAGTGCAAAGTTCATGGGTGTTCTGTGTACAGAGTGCAAAGTTCATGGGTGTTCTGTGTACAGAGTGCAGAGTTCAGGGGTGTACTGTGTACAGAAAGCAGAGTTCAGGGGTGTGCTGTTTACAGAGTGCAGAGTTCAGGGGTGTGCCGTGTACAGAGTGCAGAGTTCAGGGGTGTGCTGTGTACAGAGTTCAGGGGTGTGCTGTGTACAGAGTGCAGAGTTCAGGGGTGTGCTGTGTACAGAGTGCAGTGTTCAGGGTGTGCTGTGTACAGAGTGCAGAGTTCATGGGTGTTCTGTGTACAGAGTGCAATTGGATGGGTGTTCTGTGTACAGTGTGCAAAGTTCATGGGTGTTCTGTGTACAGAGTTCAGGGGTGTGCTGTGTACAGAAAGCAGAGTTCGGGGGTGTGCTGTGTACAGAAAGCAGAGTTCAGGGGTGTGCTGTGTACAGAGTGCAGAGTTCAGGGGTGTGCTGTGTACAGAGTGCAGAGTTCAGGGGTGTGCTGTGTACAGAGTGCAGAGTTCAGGGGTGTGCTGTGTACAGAGTGCAGAGTTCATGGGTGTGCTGTGTACAGAGTGCAGAGTTCAGGGGTGTGCTGTGTACAGAGTGCAGAGTTCAGGGGTGTGCTGTGTACAGAGTGCAGCGTTCAGGGGTGTGCTGTGTACAAAGTGCAGCGTTCAGGGGTGTGCTGTGTACAAAGTGCAGCGTTCAGGGGTGTGCTGTGTACAGAGTGCAGCGTTCAGGGGTGTGCTGTGTACAGAGTGCAGAGTTCAGGGGTGTGCTGTGTACAGAGTGCAGCGTTCAGGGCTGTGCTGTGTACAGAGTGCAGAGTTCAGGGGTGTTCTGTGTACAGAGTGCAGCGTTCAGGGGTGTGCTGTGTACAGAGTGCAGAGTTCAGGGGTGTGCTGTGTACAGAGTGCAGAGTTCAGGGGTGTGCTGTGTACAGAGTGCAGAATTCAGGGGTGTGCTGTGTACAGAGTGCAGAATTCAGGGGTGTGCTGTGTACAGAGTGCAGAATTCAGGGGTGTGCTGTGTACAGAGTTCAGGGGTGTGCTGTGTACAGAGTGCAGAATTCAGGGGTGTGCTGTGTACAGAGTGCAGAGTTCAGGGGTGTGCTGTGTACAGAGTGCAGAGTTCAGGGGTGTGCTGTGTACAGAGTGCAGAATTCAGGGGTGTGCTGTGTACAGAGTGCAGAATTCAGGGGTGTGCTGTGTACAGAGTGCAGAGTTCAGGGTGTGCTGTGTACAGAGTGCAGAGTTCAGGGGTGTTCTGTGTACAGAGTGCAAGGCTGAGGACTGCACTACATGGAGAGTGCAGGGTTCAGCTTTCTTTCACAGGCTGTCCACTTCTCAATTCCACCCCTTCCTCAGCTCTGACCTCTACACCGCACTACACCCCCCCCCCCATCTCTGCACACATTTCCCTCCACAGCCTTCCCTCTCCCCTAAAATCTTCCTTCTATCTCACCTACCTGGTCAGGCTCTAGTACCTCCCGACACTGTCTCTAGGTGGCTCTGCATCTCTCTCTTAAAATTATGGCTGGAAGCTTCTTGTATACAGCAAAATACTTTACTGTCATGGAGAAACAAGAACATGTCTATCATCATGGAACAGGAAGAGAACACGAACGAGTGCATTGAGCATAGATATAAGAACTATACACTATAATACCACAGCACCACCTGCTGCATAGATTTTTTTTTTTTATTTTACGATAAATTTACAGTGATTCAGTCAAGGATATCAGTGCCATCATTCTGTTAGCATATTTTCCTGAATCTCAACCATATGCCCATATATTTACACTCTTTTTAATTTTTTATTAATGACACCAAAACAGCAAACAAAAAACAACCCCCCCCCCCCCCCCCGCATCAGACAACATGCACCTGGCCATTTCTATAAGAGTGCGATTTTTCCTTTCCGCTACACCGTTTTGTTCAGGAGTGTATGGTGCAGTTGTTTGGTGTACTATTCCTTGTCTCTTCAGGTATGAGGCCACTTCTTTGCTTATGTATTCTCTCCCCCATTGTCAGTGCATATTATTCCTAGTTTGTGTTGAAATTTGTTGCTAGACATGGCAACGAACTATTGAAGTTTCTCTGATATTTCATCAGATAAGTAGTTGTGTACCTGGAATAATCATCAATGAAAGTCAGTAGATATCTGTTCCCGCCTGATGTGGGAGTTTTCATTGGACCGCATACGTTGCTGTGTATGAGCTGCAAGGGGTGGGTAGTTTTTCAGTGAGATGCCTGTGGAAGGGGAACACGTGTGGCTTTTGCTTGAATACAGCATTTGCATTTCATGTGTACTTTGCAAGGCGCTATTGATAAACCTCTCTTTATAATGTCCTGTATAGCTTCTGGACTTCTGTGCCACAGTCGCCTGTGCCATAACTGAATACATTTGCTGTGTAGGTCATTGGAGACTATATTGACTTGCTGGTCTGTGGTGATGAGCCTGTATAGGTGATCATCCAGTTTTCCTTTTGCGAGGAATTGTGTATTATTGAGAATTGTGCATTCATCATCCTGGAACTTAAAGCGGTTGTATACCAGCAAAAAGAACACCTATAAGGCAAAGGCATAATGAGCTAGTATGCACCGCATCCTTTTTTTTTAAGTGAAAACAGGCTCTACTTTCTTTGTTGTGCTTTGTGCCTTTATACATCTTAAGAGCTTTGTCATCATGGTGCATATTTTCTTTCCTTCTGTCATATTAATCAATTAATTTCCCTTTGACACACCTAGTGTCAGCTGCTGCTTGGGTCTGGTTTTTAAAGTATTAATGAGAGCATTAAATGTTTCTGGAAGGCTGCAGGGGAGAAGGGCAACAGTATGGTTATCTTTGATGTCCTCTGATGGTGCATAGCTGCTCTATGATCTCTAGCATAGCATTCACATGGTTACACATTTGCTGGCCTTCTTGTAGTGTCTCATCTTGTATAACTTTCATAGCAAAAACTGTTTGCTGTTTAGATTTGAACGCTCATGCCGTTTTTGTAATGAAGTCCACATACTTTTGGCCATTTTTTCTGTTCTTATGTGGATAAGCTGGACATCTTCCACTAGCAAGCTTATAGTTGTCTGTCTGTCCTATTCCAGTCTTCTGTCTCTCTGTCTGTGGGTCTGTCTATAGTCAGCACTTGCCACAAGTCTGGTGAGAAACACTTCCAGTTTAAAACTTCCACAGCTGGTAATTGGCATTGTTCAACTTTGCAATTGCAAACTTCACATCTGAACGGCTTGCCATGTTTTCCGTAGCTTTTTCACAGTATTCACTGACTTGCTGTACTCACAAGTATTCTTTCCAGTGCCTCTGGGTGCCTGGGACCCATAACCTATTAGCAGGGTATTTAAATCATGGCTGGAAGCTTCTCGTATACAGCAGAATACTTTACTGTCATGGAGAAATATCAGAACATGTCTTTATCATCATGGAACAGGAAGAGAACACAAACAAGTTCATTCAGCATAGATATACAATACGTCCTGTTATATCATAGAATACAAGAACTATACACTATTATACCACAGCACCATCTGCTACATAGATAGGTATAATGCATACAGTATTGTCGGTTTATTGACTTTACATTACATGTTGTTCTTTCAACACTGTGCACCCAGGCACAGATGGAGATCACAGTGCAGCCGGGGCTGGATTAACATAGTGGCTATTTGAGCTGCAGCTTTAGGCCACTCCCTCAATAAAGACCCATGCCAGGGTCAATATCTATGTCCTGGAGCTGCAGACAGCTGTCTGGAGGAGGAACGCTGATGTCATCCTAACCGGCAGAAGCCCGGGAGGAAGGACAACTCCCATGCTGCCGAGACGAGGTTAGTAAACTTTTTAGGGATGGAGGATTGCACAGAAACTTACCTCGGGGTGTAATGATTTCCCTAGGGGACAGACTGCTGCTCCCCCCATGTAATGTGCTCTTTTGTGCCCACCATGTCATGTGCTGTGCCATGCAGTGCCCACCATGTAATGTGAAGTGTCCAACATGTCGTGCTGTGCCCCGCAGCGCCCATCATGTAACATGCAGTGCCCACCATGTTGTGCTGTGCTATGCAGTACCCATCATATCATATGCTGTGCCATGAAGTGTCCGCCATATAATGTTCTGTGCCATGCAGTGCCCACCATGTCATGCTGTTCCCGCCATGTCATGTGCTGTGCCTTGCAGTACCCATTATGTCAGTGCCCCCATGTAATGTCCTGTATCCATGTAACCACCATGTAACATACTCTGCTGTGCCACCCATGTTATGTACTATGCTGTGCTCCCCAGACTCACCCCTCACTCTCTTTCACACCCCCTATCTCTCTTCCCCTTTTTCTCACCCATCCCTCTCATCCCCCTCTCTCACATTAATTTAACCCTCCAAAATAAGTTAAGAACTCCAATTTTGCCACGCTTTCCAGGCACTGCCCATTCAATACAATAGGTAGGGTGTTTTGGTAGTGCTAAATACAGCGCTTCTAACCCGCCCCAAAGATGCTGCTTGCAGGACTTTTCATTAAGTCCCACAAGCGCACCACCCGAGTGTGAAAAGTCACACTGGAATGAATGGGAGGCGTTTTTCAGGCGCTTAGCAGACTATTTCCAAAGCACCCCAGTGTGAAAGGGGTCTATAGCCTCTGTGGCCATTAGCTTTAGAGCCCTTTCACACTGAGGCGCTTGAAAACTGCCCATAAAACGCAAAGCGCTTTTGGAGGCGTTAGCGGTGCGCTTTATTTGAAGGTTGCGTGACTCAAAAGCTGCTTCAAGGACCATTTTGGAGGCACATTTTAGGCGCTTCCTATTAATTTCAATGGAGAGGGGCGCATTTGAGGCGCTTTTTAAGCGCTCCAAAGATACTGCTTGCAGGAATTTTTTCACCTCCCCACCAGCGCACTGCCCAGTGTGAAAGCATTCATTGATTTTAATGGAAATAGGCTTTCATGAGCTTTTCAGGCGCTTTTTTTTTTTGCGCCAAAGCGCTTGAAAAGCTCCTCAGTATGAAAAGGCTCTGAATTTATTCATTTTCACGAACGTTTTTTGTACCTGGAGTTGAGCTTTAAAAAAAGGTAAGGGGTGTCCCTGTATTCCATGCGCATTATGGCGTCCTGTGTCAGAACATCAGTATTTGCATATAATGTGGTGTTCACTTTCTGATGAGAGGGTTTCTACCCCCCCCCCCCCCCCATTTCAGTCTGTTTACCTCCATGATTTTTTTTACAAATTGAGATGATTTTCTTTCTTGCCACCATATAAACGGATTGTGGACAGGTTTTTACAAAGTCATTGCTTGTTCCAGTAATTTGCCTTGCCAAATAACAGTGCCTTTCCCAGAGTTCTACAGAAGAAATCAACTTGTTACATAGAATACATTTCTAGCAATGTCTCCTTTGGTTTTATTTAGGGCTGTTACTGATTAAAATCAATTAATCAATTTTTTTTTAATCGATTAATTTCAAATTAATTATAAAGCACATACAGATCCAACTACTTTTAGCTGATCTCCTTGCATTGCAACTCTGCATTAGTCAGTGATAAATGTGGTATACACTATATACAATCACCCGACACTAGTTAGTTTCCACAATCCATGACTTAAGTTCACACACAAATACATATTAAATTCAAACTGTAGCACTGACGTAAGTAATTTTTTTTGTCCACAGTGACAATCCCTCCACCTCCGGTCTAACTAATCACTCTCACCTTATGGCATGGACCCCTCTGCAAACAGGTGGTCATGCAAGCGGGTATCAAAAGGGTTAACACGGACCATAAACTTCTCTCACGTCTCCTTAGATCTCAGCAAGGACGCCAGGTCATGGGTAGAAAGAAAAGATCTAAGTGCTCACCGCTTAAGTATAAGATTTAAATTTTGTGTTCAAACACAAACTACTCACATAAAGATGATAAAAACACAGCATGTAAAGCCGACAATCGTGTTAGTTCCGTAGGGCAGCAGCGTTCAATCAGAACTTCAACGTCACCGGGACTCCTCTACCCTCCGTTAGCAGACGGAGGCACTTGGGGAAGGGGGAGGAGTCCCATGACATTGATGTCCGTGACATCACCGGATCTCCGACGCAACTCCCTGAAGACCCGGAAGCCGGCGGAGAGGTGAGTTACTGATCAAAAGAATTTTGATCAATCAAAAAAAATTTACGATTAATCGAGGAATTAAATCTTTAATTTCCACAGCCCTAGTTTTATTGCATTAGGGGGTTTATTTTTGGTAGGGGACTTGCACATACAAAAGAATGTCAAAGGATAGTCAAGTGATTACGATAAAAAAGAATCTCTCCCCAGGCAATCACAGTGTAAGGTTTGTTCAATGAAATCTATCAGGTGACTAACGCTGCATATACCGAATACTTTGACAACTGTCTAACAAAACAGTAATTACAAAGAATAACACCTCCAACCTATGAAAGTAGCAGAATTTTATTTACAAAAAAGTTGAGGATCTTTCACACAATCTTGTTGCAGTGTATAAAATAAAGTATTTCCCGTACACATCGATAGAATATATACAGCACAGTTGCATGGGACTGGATACCAGGGTGAGCCCACCTAAAATGGATATTTCAGTTTTTGGCAGATACAAAAAAATAAACCACTTAACAATTTGTTATGTATCTTGGTGATTCTACTGAAAAGATCTCTGTGCTCAAGTCCCTATGTTCAGTCTGCCGGCTTGATTTTTATTGAGAATGCAACATCCAAAACTCAGTGTAGAAGAGGAGATCTCACTGATGAAGTATCCAAGACAATTACTGACTAATGCTGGCCTTACACCTGTAGAATTTAGTTTGGAGCGTTCATACAAAAAAAAAAAAAAAAAAAAAAATGTAATTTAAAAATAATCACTCATCCAACTAATTGATGGTGCCCTCTTGGACTCAACTAATTTCGAACAACTTCTTGTCTGAATACCATGTCAATGCCTCCACTGTACAGGAACAAATGAACTTTCTCGTTAAAGAATGTGCTACTTCTGGATTAACTTTGACACGTGTATGGCACTCGTTACAATTTTTCCTCGGCTGCAAGCCAACTCAAACCATTACAAATTCATTCCCATTCAATGTGACAAAATGATTCCATCTTTGTCCTTCGATTTTTTTTTTGGCTTGCCAAGGACAAAATCAAATTGTGGAATCATCCCCTTTAAACCTTTAGATAATCTAACAAACGTTCTGAGAAAGACCATTTTACAATGAAATGCTAGAGGTGTAAGGCCAGCTTTAGTCCTCCAGGGACAAACATTTTCACAATACAACAAAAGTATCATGCGATGCTAAAGAATTTACACATTTGTAGATATAAATGTACTCTGTACAAAAAAAAAAAAAAAAAAATTATAAAATAATAATAATGAATATCCTTTTTATACCCAACCCATATTCTAAGCGGTTAGCTTATAAAATAATTTAAAATGGTATCAATTTCAGTCGCTAACAATGGATTTCCTTTTCTTTATTATAGTATATTTACAACTTCAAATTTCTTTGCAGATTTTCCCCATTTTTAGGAATTCTAGAAAAGCTGAGTGTTGTACATTTATGAACATAAAAGCAAAAAAAACAAAACAAAACAAAACGTTAACATTAGACCTGTAAGACAGTCTGTCAGGTATAGAACACAGATTTCACAACACAGCATCCATACAGAAGAGAAAAAAATAAATAAAAAAAATCTCATATAAAACTTAACATTTAAAAGAAAATGTTTAAAATGGCAGTTTATGCTTTTGTAAGCATAAACCATTTTAAGCATTTTCCATTAAAAGTGGAGTTTTAAAAGGAGATTTTTCTCTTCATTGCATGCTTGCGGTGCCCTCAAATCTCAAAGGTTTCAATACATAGCAATAGTTCATTATGAGTGGGTACATTTAAGTCTTTTTTTGGATAGTTAGATGAAGACAGCTGAATACCTGCTGATGACCCTGAACAACCTGCAGTACTGGAGCAGTCCTGTAAAATGTAACAGTGTCTCATTTGTCCTCTTTCACTTTGGTTTTTCTGTACACCATCTCTCTGAAGCTGGACAGGATTTTGTTTTCCCTCTTCCGCCTCTCTTCTTGGTTGAATGAAGCCAGCGCCCTCTTCTCATCTGCACTGTAAATCTGGTTCTCCTTACGCAGACGGACAGCTTCCATACGGCGATGTCTGAACAAACACAACATTGTGTTAGCATATATAAGACACAAAATTATTTCCCCAATCTCACCTGATAATACTGAGGAACCACAACAGAAAGAGTAACCCCAGCGTTAGGCTGCTTTCACACTGAGGCGCTATAGCGCTAAAAATAAAGAGCCTCTCCTCTCACTCCAGTGTGACAGCCTGAGTGCTTTCACACTGGAGTGATGCGCTGGGACGCCAAAAAGAGTCCTGCAAGCCGCATCTTTGAGGTGCTGTAGGAGCTGTGAATACACAGCTCTTAAAGCGCCCCTGCCCGTTGAAAGCGCCACTGAACCACCGGCAAAGCGCCGCTAGCGGGGGGGTTAAAAAACACCCAGCTAGCTGACGAATAAAAACTGCAAAAACGACAGTAAAGTGCAGCTAAAAATAGTGACGATTTACCGCCGACGCCCCCAACGCTCCAGTGTGAAAATAGCCAAAAAAGTGGTTCTAAAAAACTCTTAAAGTGGATGTAAATCGACTCTCACAATTTCTATTTTACTTCCATAGTGCTGATCTATAAGGATTTACAGTTGTGCTCATATGTTTACATACCCTGGCAGAATTTATGATTTCTTGGCCATTTTTTAGAGAATATGAATGATAACACAAAAACTGTTCTTTCACTCATGGTTAGTGTTTGGCTGAAGCCATTTATTATCAATCAACTGTGTTTACTCTAAAACATAATGACAACAGAAACTACCCAAATGACCCTGATCAAAAAAGTTTACATACCCTGGTGATTTTGGCCTGATAACATGCACACAAGTTGTGATCCATTTGCTGTGTGTGTGTATATATATAAATTAGGGCTGCAACTAACGATTATTTTCATAATCGATTAGTTGCCTGATTATTGTTTCGATTAATCGGTTAACGTTAAAAAAAAAAGTGTGGTGTATAAATTTAGTTAATATGTAAATTTTATTCTTAAATATCTATATGCAGTGGTAAATATAACCAACCAACTATATGGTTAGGGAGAAAAATATCGAATCCACTCTGAGAATAACAGACAGAAGAGATATACTATTAGAAGAGACATTGTTTTTTGGCCAATTTGTTGTTGGGCATATTAAAAAACACAAATTGCTGCAAAAAGGGATTACATGCTTTTCTGCAGCTTCTCTATTGAATTATATTGAACCAAAAAAGCCCAGTTTTGAGTTTAAAAAAAATTAAAAAGTCCCTGACCCTTTCCAAATACGCAGCGGCTGAAAAAAGTGTAGATATGAACGTGTCCCATAGGAAACCATGTGAATAAACTGTAGTGCGTTTCTGCAAAAAGCACCAAAAAACACATCGATGTGAACCAGGTCTAAGACGTTTAGTAACATAATGGGGTTAAAAAACAAAAAAATTAGCCCTTTATAGTACAAAAAAAATAAATAAAAAAAAAAAAAAGCATATAACTACTGTAAGGGGTTAATTGTTTTTACTGTAAAACTGTGAAAGTAATTTACAGTAGCGATTTACTCTTTTTGTACTATAAAAGGGCTCATTTTAGTTTTTTTTAAACCCCATTATGTTACTGACCAATTAATCGATTATTTTCATAATCGATTGTTTCAGAGCGCGCGTGCGTGCGTGTGCGCGCGCGTGTGCGTGTGTGTGTGCATATATATATATATATATATATATATATATATATATATATATATATATATATATATATATATATATATATATATATATATATATATATATATATGTCAATGAGTTTATGGACTCCTGACAGACCCTTGCATCTTTCATCCAGTGCTGCACTGATGTTTCTGGATTCTGAGTCATGGGGGAAAGCAGAAGAATTGTCAAAGGATCTGCGGGAAAAGGTAGTTGAACTGTATAAATAAGGAAAGGGATATAAAACAATATCCAAGGAATTAAGAACGCCAATCAGCAGTGTTCAAACTCTAATCAAGAAGTGGAAAATTAGGGGTTCTGTTGAAACCAAACCACGGTCAGGTAGACCAACTAAAATTTCAGCCACAACCGACTTCAGGTGAAATACAGGTCTCTCTGAAAACATGTGGTGTGTTTTTTTTTTTTTTTTAAGATGCACAATCTGGGGGCACTTGAAGAAAGATGGGCTGCATGGGTCGAGTCGCCAGAAGAAAGCCATTGCTATGCAAATGCCACAAAGTATCTCACTTACAATACGCCAAACAGCACAGAGACAAGCCTCAAACCTTCTGGCACAAAGTCATTTGGAGTGAGGAGACCAAAATTTAGCTTTTTGGCCACAACCATAAACGCTTCATTTGGAGTGGAGCAAACAAGGTCTATGATGAAAGGTACGGAGGTGGATCGCTGATGTTTTGGGGATGTGTGAGCTACAAAAAAGGCACAGGAAATTTGGTCAAAATTGTTGGCAAGATGAATGCAGTAATCAAAAAATACTGGAGAACATTTGCATTCATCAGCCAGGAAGCTGCGCATGGGACGTACTTGGACATTCCAACATGACAATGATCCAAAACACAAGGCCAAGTTGACCTGTCATTGGCTACAGCAGAATAAAGTGAAGGTTCTGGAGTGGCTATCTCAGTCTCCTGACCTCAATATCATTGAGCCACTCTGGGGAGATCTCAAACATGCAGTTCATGCAAGACAGCCTAAGAATTTACAGGAACTGGAGGCTTTTTGCCAAGAGGAATGGGCAGCTTTACCATCTGAGATGATAAAGAGGCTCATCCACAATAAAAAAAAATAAAAATCAAATTATTTTTTTACTTAAACTCCCCCCCCCCCCCCCATCACATAACAAACAGTCCCTATGTGATGATTTTTAGGCGACAGGTTCTCCTTATTGAGATATGCTGGGTCTAAAAAGATCACTGCAAAACATCTTTTCTGCAAATCGAGCCGGGGACACCGAGAGCTTGACCCAGAAGTGTGAGCGATCGGGGCGGCAGCGTACCTGCCCGAATACACTTACTTAAGGATTGTGTGCGATACCCACCATTAGGTCCGTACAAAGTATGGACCTGTTGGCAAAAGGGTTACAGTGGCTGTAAACCCCATCTATAATGTTTACTTATCTCTCTCTCCAAAGCTCCAAGTAAAGGGTTTCTTGTTCCATGATTCCATGTTCCTCTGTTATCAGCATAAGTCACTTATGACAAGTTTTGACACATGAGAGAACAGTAACTAAACAAATTGTGCTTAGAGGGAGATAAGCAGGGAGCTTGTCTATTCAGAATATAGCTCTGCATGCTCCTTCCTTCCTCTGCCTATGTGGAGGGGGGGGGGGGGTGTCCCTTTCATCCAATCAGCTCTCACAGTGTAAGTCCAGACTCCCCACTCACCCATATGTGCTACTGAAGGAGAAAGATTTCTAACAAGATCTGCACTTTCCAAAGTGTGTAGAGAAAGGGGAAGACAGCAGATATACAAGTAAAACTTATGTAGGAGGATTTGTATCATCCGAGGTTACTCACTTCACTGGGTATTAATGTATTCCTTGCATTAAGGTAAAAAATTATGATGACGTTTAGGCATCAGTATCTCCACCCAACCCCCACTCCCCGGAGCCCTCATTCGATCCAGTGCAGATCCGAGAGCCATTGGCTTCTGCTGCTGTCAATCAAAGCCAGTGACAAGGAAGCGGGAGAACAGGGCTGAATCCCACTGTCTGCTTCAACAGAGGGGCTAAGGAGCCGCATGAGTGTCCCCATAGGGGGCGCTCGGCGGTGAGAAGAAGCCAGGAGCGCCGGCAGGGTAAACGAGACAAGGAAGAAATAATCCGCTGCTCCAGATGTGTGCAATGACCCAATTGGAACCAAGTAGGAGTGCTAGCCCCGGCTCGCCTCCGTGGAATACTTGGAAAAAGAAAAAATGGCTGCACATCCAAAGGTTCCAAAATGGCATGCCTTTATTGAAAATCACCAGGATACACCAGATATTTAGTCACAGACACGTTTGACACATCCAACCTGTGCTTAATCATTACCCTAATGCATGGGTCTTTAAACTACGGCCCTCCAGTTGTTCAGGAACTACAATTCCCATCATGCCTAGTCATGTCTGTGAATGTCCGAGTTTTACAATGCCTCATGGCATGTGTAGTTTCGCAACAGCTGGAGGGCCGTAGTTTGAGGATTCCTGCCCTAATGATTAAGCACAGGTTGGAAACGTGTGAAACGTGTCTAAATATCTTGTGTCCCTGGTGATTTTCAATAAAGGCACACCATTTTGGAACCTTTGGATGTGCAGCCAGTTATTCTTTTCCAGGGGAAATTAGAATAGTAGGTTTAGGGTCATTCTGTGCAATTCCATTGCACAGAGCTAGCAAGTATAAACATTTTTGTTACATTTATTTTTTTTAAAGAACATTTACAATCAATTTCAGTTTATCAAAAACAGAACTTCCGCCCTCTTATCTAAAGAGTGCTAAAAACTAATTTATGTTGTCTGTAGCCTGATCAAAAGACACTCACCTGCTTCCACTCATTACATAGCCCGATATCTCAAAAGACGCAATTTCATTACTTGTAAGGCCAATTTCACCTCTCCTTGGGATACGCTTTCCAGCTTTAACGTATTCTGCCATCGCAGCACCCTCACCAGGTAGCAAAGCATGCCCGTAGCTGTACAGGTGAATATATGCAGAAAAGATAATGAAAATCAGTTCACATGTACAAACATAACACACAAATATATGCCAATTTCTCCCTTTGGATGTATATTTATTATTAGCATATGTACGGAATAGCAAATACATCTAGTTTGAGGTAACGCTAACAAACAGCAATCGTTAAAGTTGAACGTCACCTAAAAAGGGAAGACAACCCAGGAGGCTGTGGGTCCATTGGAGAAGTTGAAGCACTACTCCTACATGCACAGTGGAAAACTGGCTGGGAAGCACCAGGAAATCACATCCGGCAGCGCAGGAGCCCTGAAGGCCAGTAAAGAACTGTCCGGGTGAGGACAGTGCTGGATCCCTGGACTTTTAAGAGCATGTTTAATAAAAAAGTCAAGAGCTACAACTTTTTTCTTCCCCAGAGTTAAGTTTCTCTTTAAGAATAGGACCTAAATACACTTACATTCTTACAAATACGTGAAAAATCACTTTGGCAACTGTTGCTCGCACTTCAATCAATCTCTAAAATGGTATAAACACTGGTGCCAAGTGTTGCCGTTTAGGTGTACTAAAAAGGTTTAATCATGGTTTTCACCATGTCCCTTCAATTGTCTAGATTAAACTAAATCACGATTCATAGATGCTAATATATGATCCAGGCAGTAGGCCATTGTAATACAATAATTACAATAGACTTGAATTGTTTCCTTAGCAATGTATAGGATGGCTCTATGGTAGGGGTAACTAAAAGTAGTTGAATAGGTCAAGGTTGGAGGTTCAATTCCCGAGTAATGCAGGTCATGATTGGAGAGGGATTTTTAGAATAATGAGAGAGTTAGTATTCTAAAGTTATATTTAACCTACATTTAATGAATGGGAATGATAATGATGTATAAAATAATGTGCGTTTTTTTTACGTCATTGAGAGGCTTATATTAAAAATGCTAATTTGACTTAATTTTAATCTTTGGAGGTAATTTAATTTGATTTTTGTGGGAAAAGTTTGATAATAAATTTGTCGCTTCAGGGTGGGATAAGTGGTATAGGGTTAGGCAGGTTTTGGGGTTGGGGGGGGCGGGTGTGGAACAAGTATTTGAGGTTGGGAGGTGATCACCGAGTATTACCTTATTAAAATGAAAATTACTTTAATTTTATTCTAGGTTTTGGATCTTGAATGAATGTCTCTCATAATTCTAATAAATTTGTCCAAAAATGTTAAGCTTTGAGGGTATAAGATTGGAACTATTTATTTAATTTGGCACATCTGGGGTTAATATCTCCTGAGTTAGCCTTATATAAACTGGTGAGTAGAGGTGTGCAGTTTGGCCCTATGAGGAAGTCCGCACATATAAAAAACGCATCGGAAAACACCACAGAGCTCCGTCCTATCAGTGGGGGATGTGCTGGATTTTGTTTTCGTACAAAGCAGGGAAGAAAATCCAGCACATTAATTAGTAAGTTATTAATTAAGGTGAAGTTGATGTGTAGGGCCACCTTAGGTCTGTATATTTCGTTTTTTTTTCCCCAGATACTATTTTCATTTTTGGTGGTTCTTAAAAAGGGGCAGCAACACTTTAATTTAAAGTTTCATTAACCACTTCTCCTTAGTCATATGACATCCTGGAGTTTAAGTGTTTAAATCTGCAGCTGCAGGCATCATTCAGACATCTTTTGCTGCTGGTGATTCCGTCATGTATAAAGAATCACAGCGGCTGTCCAGACCTCGCCCACCCCTACCCTCTGATGCGTCTACTGGCTCGCCTGTGTGATCGGCGAGCCGGAGAATGAAACAACCGTTTACCATAGAGAATACTGCGGACCAGATGGTCCCGGCCGTCTCTATGACCTTCCAAGGCCAGGCACGGCATTATGGACGTCACGTCCGGCCTCAGCAGATGCAAACACTGCCGTTTCCTCGGCCGGGAAGCCAAGATCTATTTTTTTTCAGGCTTCCAGCCTAGGAGGCGAGATCTGGGGACTTTTAGACCCCAGATCTCGCTGTAAAGAGGACCCTATTATAAGAGAGGTTTACATTCCTTGTTTCACATTTTTATACTTGCCTAACACCGAGTTAAAAACTTTTGTTGTGCATCTTATTGCAAGTAATAAATAATTTACACATTTAACAAAACAAAAAGGAAATATCCAAAAATGATTAACCATCTTTTATGGTTCTGATACCTCAAACTCACCAAGTGATGAAATTCAGCTGGTTTGGCGATGGTCCATTAAATAACATAATGCTTCACGAAATAACCCCACTTGTCATGCAATTAGTTACATGCATTTCTTACATAACAGTTTTAGTTGAAGGGTAAGTCTTAGAAAAAAAATATATATTTATCAGCTGCTTACTCTAATGGCTTATCGTCTTGTGACAGATGCGATATCGGAGCTTCCGGTCCAACAAATTCAGCATCATCCAGGATAGTTTCTGAAGACAAAGTCACACACAAAAAGATTGTAAACAGTAAATTCTAAAACATATCATTTATATGTAAAATTTTGCTGCCTTTGTATAACCATGTACAAAGAGTACACATGCCTGGATGTGATTTATATCGTTTTAAATTGACAATAACTATAATTCATAACTATAGTAATGTTATTGGTCTCAGAATTGTGGGAAGATCACAAGCACCTTCATGCAAGAGTGATTTTTCTGAGGCGATTCAGTTCGCATTGTAGAGCTATACAAATTATTCATTCACTCATTCATTCATTTTTATACCAGCAAGAAAACTGATGAAGTTGGGCTCCAGACAGATCTTAACCACTTGCCGACCGGCTCACGCCGATATACATCGGCAAAGTGGCACGGGTGCAAACCACGTACCCGTACGTCACTCCGTCATCGGCGGCTAGACGTCGCACGCCCTCGATGTCCGCGATCGTGGCACGGAGAAAGCAATGTAAACAAGGCATTTCCCTGTTCTGCCTAGCAACCTGACAGGGATCTACTGTTCCCAGTGATCTCTGTCATGTTCTAGTGAGCCCATCCCCCCTACAGTTAGAACACGCTGAGGGAACACAGTTAACCCCTTGATCGCCCCCTAGTGTTTAACCCCTTCCCTGCCAGTGACATTTACACAGTAATCAGTGCATTTTTATAGCACTGATCGCTGTATAAAATGTCAATGGTTCCTAAATAGTGTCAAAAAAGTGTCCAATGTCTCTGCCACAAATTTGCAGTCACGATGGGGGGGGGGGGATAGAAATGCCATCTATCCCCACTTTTGTAGACGCGATAACTTTTGCGCAAACCAATTAATTTACGCTTAATGTGTTTTTTTTTTTTACCAAAAATATGTAGAATTCATATTGGTAGGAAGAAATTAGTTTTTTTTATATATTTTTTTGGGGATATTTATTATTATAGCAAAAAAAGAAGAGTAAAAAACGCAGAGGTGATCAAATACCACCAAAAGAAAGCTCTATTTGCGAGAAAAAAAAAAGGGAGGACGTCAATTTTGTTTGGGTACAACGTCGCACAACTGTCAGTTAAAGCGACGCAGTGCCGTATTGCAAAAAAGGGCTTGGTCAGGAAGGGGGTAAATCGTTCTGGGCTGAAGTGGCCAAAGACCAACCATTTTGGGGCTCTTTTACACTGATGTGGTGTGGTTTTCTCACAGCGCACCCGCGGTTTTTATGCAGGTTACCTGCTCTTTGCTAGACTTCTATTACATTGGGTGGTTTTGGTGCGTTTTGTCCTCGTACTAAAAAGTTTGGAAGCCCTTGTATTAATTTTTTAGGTCAGGAAATGAAGAACGTCCATGTTATAAAACTTCAATACTTTACCAAAGCAGTAAACTTGTGGCACTGGGGATCCAATAACTTGGAGCACCTTTTTACAGATTTAAATAGCCCAAGATGGATTCTGTTCAAAAGGGCTAATTAAAGTGAAATTCCAGCCAAAGCCACTTATATAAAGTTTACGTTTTAAATTTTGGATAGTGTGTGAAAACCTTACAACTTCTGAGCTTTTCATAGCCGTTTTGAATTTCCCTTGGGATAATTTTAGTTCAACAATTTGGTTGGTGTTCCATTTTAAGCAAAAGGAAGTCATGTTCACGCCAAAAAGACCTGACTGGGCATCTGAAGTAAAACCTAATAGGGAAAATTGTTCCTGAAATCAGCCCCAAAGAGTTAAAGAAAAATAAAAGATAAAAAACGTACTTCGCTCTACCCAGCTATCTTCCTGCATTTGTTCATCAGATTCTTCACTGCTGGAGTCACTTGATTCTTTCCTATTTTTCTTGCTTTTCTTTCCCTTTGATTTCTTCCTGTAGGGAACATTAAAAGAAAAAAAAAAAAAAAAAAAAATATAATATATCTACACATACATATACAGTGGATATAAAAAGTCTACACACCCCTGTTAAAATGTCAGGTTTCTGTGATGTAAAAAAAAAAAAAAAAAAAGGGACAAAGACAAATAATTTCAGAACTTTTTCCACCTTTAATGTGACCTATAACCACTTAAGCTCTCACACCAGTTTACCCCCTATGGACCAGGCCATATTTTCACATTTCAGCTATGTGTCTATACCTTTGTAATTACTTATGATACATGTATCATTTTTTGGGGGACAAACAGGGCTTTCTTGTGATCTTAAGGTCTATCGGGAATTTATTTGCATTTTAAGGGGGAAAACGAGTAAACATTTGAAAGAAATTACATTTTTTTTTTCAAGTTTGAACAGCAATGTACATATAGACTGATCCGTTGGTGGATCGCTTTTGAAGTCGGAAGTGACGAAACGCTTAAGGGCGTAACCCGCATGACATCCCCGGAAGTGACGTTTGCGCTCCGACGGCATGGTCCACACTAGGAAGCGTCTTACAATGTCTGCAGCAAGACACACGCTAACTAGATGGACGGCGGAAACGGTGACAGAGCCATTCTTTAATTCATTGTTTTGCTGGATTGATTTTATCTTTGTATACGTAGATTACTATAGGGGTTTTTTTTTTTTTACATTTGTGGAAAGCGTTCAATAAAATAGGATTACGCTATGTGCAATCCTCTGTGTGTTTTATGACGTTTTTGGAGCACTTATTCCATTGGATCTCTATGGATGATGAGGATGCAGATTTAACCTATTGAGAAACATTTATCCTAAAAGGCTTACTCATTAAAATTTTCTGGCGAGTTTAACCCCCTGAGGGGAGTGTGCTTCACGCAGTGAAATTTGAGAAAGTTTGGTGGAAGGTGCTATGACAACACTCTGAATAATCACCTATAACGTAGTTTGAACTGTTTCCTCTACCATCACTGCACAAAGGATTTTTTTTTATCTGTTATAGTTTTGGCCACAAGATCATTGTTTTTAATTTCAGCGCCGTTTTAGTATTGAAATCTACAGGAATTGGGACTGTCATATTTTTATACTAATTATATATATATATATATATATATATATATATTTATTCTATTATGGTTTAGTATAATTTTAGGATATATACAGGTATTAGCTTATCTGCCATGGAATAGACTAGGCCTGTGCAAAGTATGTGTTCTATAGTTCTGATTTTTCTCAAGAACCACCTTGATTTCCCGACCTAGTGGTAAATCTCCAACAATTGCTACACACCTCTGTCCACTGAGTGTGCCTTTCGTAGTCTGAATGGCAATCTCGCTAGACCAGGGGTCCTCAAACTACGGCCCTCCAGCTGTTGCGGAACTACCCATCCCATGCGGCATTGCAAAACTCTGACATTCACAGACATGACTGGGCATGATGGGAATTATAGTTCCTGAACAACTGGAGGGCCACAGTTTGAAGACCCCTGCGCTAGACAATGGAATGGCAGGCCACAGGATGTAGCCTTCAAGTAAAGCCCTGGAAACAAAGGAAATAAATCAGAGAGCAACACAGAAAAGGCACCTTAAAGTGTTTATTTCTAGGCAGAGCTTTAAAAAAAAAAAAAAAAAAACACCCCACTTACTTTTTATGTTTTTTCTTCTTTTTCTTGGATTTCTTTTTTTTACTCTCATCTGCAAAAAAAATAAAAAATTAAAATCAAATAAGAAAAACTATTTTTCAAAATACAAAATCTAAAATTTTAAAACAAAAATAAATCTTGGATATAATAAAATTCCATAAAAGTCAATTTTCTTTTTGCTTCACACAAATAGAGCTTTCTTTTGGTGCCATTTAATCACTGCTGTTTTTCATTTGTTTTTGTAAAAAATAGAACAAGTTTTTCTTAGTTTCGGTCAGTAAATTTTGTAAATAAGTAATTTTTCTCCTTAACTGATGAGCGCTGATGAGGAGGTACCAATACGCTGCACTGATGGACACTGAAAGGCAGCAGTGACTGGCATCACTAATGGGCACTGGTTGGTGGCACTAGGGGGGCTTTACTGTAATCAGGGCACTGATGATCAGTGCCCTGATTACATGTCCGGCTGTACCTTGCGAGGAGATGCCGCTGATCGGCTCTCCTCATCACAAACTCGGTAAGTGTGAGGTGATGAAAGCCGATCACCGGCACTTCCGTGTTTACCTGTGACCTGCTGTGATTGGAGACAGCCGATCACATGGTTAAAGAGCCGCGTGATCGGCTCTTTACAGAGATCGGGGTTGTGTCATTTCCTAGCAACACATCGATGTCACGATCACCGTGCGAGAGCAGTCGTTCTGGGGCGACGTCATATGACATCCACCCAAAACGAGAGCCGCACTGTCCCTCCGTCATCTGACGGTGGGCGTGCAGAAAGCGCTTAAAGAACTTTTTGAAAGATGATCATCCGATACTTCTTGGAGCATTGGACCCCTGGTCTCTTGCAAAATACTGTTTTTTGTTCTGCCGGCCCCTATGTCCCTATAATTGTCCTGTAGGGACATAGGGTCTGACGGATCAACCAGCAGTACTAAGCAAGGGACCCCCCATCCAACACATCTAGATGCCGAAGATTCAAGAGCAAGTTTTAGACCTTTAAGAAAGTTTAAAATCAGTGGTGTGTGGGCGGCAGGACAGGTGTGTATTCAGTCTTTTCTTTATAGGCTGATCTAACTAACAAGTTTTTATTCCAGCAACAGAGTTGTTTTAATGCTCCCTGAAAGCTCTTGTGGCTGCATATATTACTTCCAATTATTTAGTTCAAAACACCCAGTAAATACCTGGTGATCCTGTCAGTCCCCTTCCTGTTTGTTTTTGACCACGCTAAGCACAGAAGCAGATCTGTACCAGCATGGTCAATATGGCAGCATGCTTTCTTCTTCTGAGCTATAAGACACTGCAGTCGCATGGCATTCCTACAGCCTCTTAGTCTGAATGCTGGCACCTACCCTAACCCATGATCCAACACATTCCTAAATGCTAGCTTTGGGGTGTAGATGCTGGGGACTGGGGTGTGTGTGCAGAAGTAGAGCTCTCACTGGTCTCTTCTCCAGTAATTGTGAAAGCCAATCATTTCTTGAAATTTACATACTATGGATAGATTCATAATTACCGCTGCTTTCCGACTCAGAGTCACTCTCACTTTCAGCGTGCTTTTTACTTTTCTTTTTTGCTGACTTTTTCTTCTTTTTCTTTTTTCTTTTTTTCTTCTTTTCTTCTACAAAGACATATTTAAGGAAAAAGTAACCAAAAAACAGATAAACAGGACAATTTTACAAGTGCAATAATAAAACAAAACAAAACAAAACATGTTTAAATTAAGTATCTACCTTCTGAGGTAGAATCAGAACTGGATTTTTTGGATTTTTCTTCGTCTTCTACAGGTGTGTGTTCATCTGAGCTAAAAAAATAAATAAATATATATTATCTCAACACATACGGCTGGAATGCTTTTCATGATCAATATTAGCAACTAAACAAGAAAGCTAATTCAGATATAAACTTACTCAGGTTCTGGAACTTTGGGTGAAAGACCCCAAACTTCTGGAGCGCCCAACTCCCCAATCCTTTCCCTTTCACTTAAACGCCTGAAGGGTTAAAACAAAAATGAAAATACAAATTTAGACTGAATAATGCATGTTTTAAAATATATCAATCACTGTGCTACATATAAACGTTGTTACAGAGGGTTCTAAATTAAAAATTGTATTCAACAATGAACTTTCTTTAATTTGATCTGGTAACAATACCACTTGTTATATCAGGACCTCTTAAATGTGAGATCTGGGGGTCAAAAATACCTCATATTTACACTAAAATGCAATACTAAAAAAATTTAATAAAAAAAATAAATAAAAACTTCCCCTTTAAGAGCATGGGGCAGAAAGGACGTCTGACGTCGCTTCTGCCCTCCAATGCTATGGAGCCGAGTGAGGGCCATCTTCCCTCACTCGGCATCCAGGCAGTGAGGGGAGCGGACTTGATCGTCTCCGCCGCTACCGACGGCTCCGGCTCGGAGACGACTGGAGCTCGGCGAGAGGGGCCCCTCTCCCGCCCCCGATAAAAGTGATCTTGCGGCAAGCCTGCCGCTGAGACCACTTTTATCTTAAACAGGACAGCTAGCTGCTGCCATAAAAACAGTATTTAATCTCAAAGTAGCGACGTATAACAACAGTGGCTGGTTCTTAAGTAGTTCAACATGTAAACAAAAAATTCCAGAAAACACCCGCTACGGAAGTGGTTAATTAAGCTTTGACAAAAACAACTTGAAGCAGATTGGTTTCTAAGCAGAGCTGCACCAGATGTTGCAGTTTTAGTAAATCAAACCCAATAGGTGAATAGTGTGCAAGTGCATATAAATAATGCCAAAAGCTGATGGATGGGTTAATAGCGGACTGAAAAATCCACCGCACCAATAATCCAAACCAATGCACTTGCATGAGAAGCCAAACAATAAAGCCTGACAGCCTCTGTGGAAGGAACAAGGAGACGGGGCTCCAATGACTAGTATGCTGTATATACTTTTAACATTGGGGTTGATTTACTAAAAGGCAAATCCACTTTGCACTACAAGTGCACATGGAAGTGCATTCGCTGAAGATCTAAGAGTGAAGAGCTGAAATGAGGGGAAGCTCTGCTGATTTATACCATCCAATCATGTACAAACAAAAATGCTGTTTTTTTTTTTTTTCCCTTGCATACCCCCATCAGATCTACAGCGACTGCACTTCCAAGTGCACTTATAGTGCAAAGTGTATTTGCCTTTCGTAAATAAACCCCAATATCTAATTACATGTACATAACACTGTTTTATGCCTGGAAAGGGGGTCCTGGATCAGTGGAACGAAATCTGCTTGTGGCCATTTAAGTTGGAGAGAGGAACAACCCGGATCCTTTAGGACACCACCAGAAGGAGACCATGCTGCAAATACAATGAGAGCCGCTAGACACCATCCATCTACACCAGACTCCAACCACCCCCAACCAGCGTCAGTCTATGGTGACATGTTTCCAGCTTCTCTCAGACAAGCATCCTAGAAAACCAGCAGCTGACTGGCTCCTGATCAGCGTTCTCAGCCAATGGCAGAGAGTGCTGTAGGAGGGCCTCCCCCTGTCAGACCACAACAGCTCAGCGGGTGAGTCCACTTAACTAACTTCAGATCATTAATACAGTGGCTTCGACCGGAGCCAACAGTTTTTTTTTTTTTTTTCGTTCAATCCCCTGGGATGAATGTAAAAAAATAATAATTCATAGCATGTACCTGGCTTAACTCACATTCCTACACTAGGTACAATTTAGACAGGAGCCAATTAACATACCAACACATCTTTGGAGTGTGGGAGGAAACCGGAGTACCAGAAGGAAATTCACACAGGCAGAGGGAGAACATACAAACTCCAGGCAGGTAGTGTTGTGGTTGGGATTCGAACCGATGACCCCAGTGCTGCTAGGTGGAAGTGCTAACCATTTAACCCCTGTGCTGCCCCATAGGTGGCATTAGAGCTCAGCACTGTGCTGCCACATATCTGTGTAATGCCGGTGTCTTATCGAATAATGCGTCTGACGGGGCTGCGCATGCGCAGGACGCATTGTCACTCCAGCTGAAATGTTAATCAGCTGGCGTGACGTCAACACAGAGCATGCACAGATTGTCGGAGGTATTATCCGATGCTCTGCAAAGCACAGAGAGAAGAATGTAATTGTCAAATTCTGCCATGCTATTGTGAGGCGGGTTTTGTGGGTGTGGCAGGGCGAGTTCAGCGTGTAGAACGGCGTGTTTTGGCTGTGTCTAAGGGCGGATTGCAACACACACAAAACCCGCCCAGCAACAGTCTGGCAGAATCTGACAATTATGTTCTCCGTCGGCGCTCTGCAGAGTGTTGGAAATAATGCTCCCGATGATCTGCGCATGCGCTGTGTTGACGTCACGCCAGCTTTAGGGACGTTGTGTCCTGCGCATGCGCAGACCCATCATAGGCATTGTTCGATAGAACACCGGCACTAATAAAACATACCAGTGTGGTTTTCTCTACTCTTCTCACCAGCAGTGTGTGTACTATCCATGTACAGTGTACGCTACATTCCAGGCATGTCCCTGGTGAGATGAGACGTCAGTGTGCCTATGTTAGCGCTCCACTAAACTTACTGAGCCCCAGTCTGGGCACCATAACAACTGCAGATCTAAGGAGCAACACACACACACACACACACACACACACACACACACAGTGAATGGGGACCACTCACCTGGCGATGAAGGCCTCCTGCCTCTGTCGGAGGATCTCCTCCTTCCCCTTGTCATAGTACTCCCCCCATTGTTTAACTGCATGCGGCCTGACGAACACAGCTCTGTCTCTGGAGTGGCTCCGCCGGTGCCCGTTGCTGACTCCTCTGTCTCTGGACCGAGACCTCCTACCCGGAGAGCCGCTGTCATGCCGTCTTTTTCGGGGAGAGCCTGGGCTCCGGCTCCGAGAGTGGTGTACAGGAGCCATTCCAAACCCCCCCGACGTCTACTGTACACGGAACCGGAAATCGACCGACCGGATACGTGTGTCCGCCTGTGATACCAGTCCGTGTGATGGGGGCGTGGCTGTGCACTGGTGCTGCGAGTCCCCCGAGTAACAATACACGCTCAGATTAGATCCTAGTGGTGGGATTGCAGTCTTCTACAGCAATGAGAGAATGTAGAAGAATATTCAATGTGTTTCTAGTGAATGTATACTTCAGTCAGTCACTTTTATGTATGTGTTTTATATATTGCTGTTTTCTGGTACAAATCTGATGAAAATAGCTCAATTGGGCCCCATTCACATGACTGATTACTTCCCTGTGCTGTGCAGTGTCCACATTCTGCCAGCACAGGGTTTCACAAGTGTTGCGTGCATCCCCATTCCGGTGTCTTGTCGAATACTGTCCCCCATCGGATAGTGCCCGCCCTATACTGCGCTTGCGCAGTACGGAGGACAAAGAAGATGCCGAAAGTCTCTGAAGATGAACAGCTGATCGTCAGCTCTACATGGCACCTGTGCACTTATTCTGCCCAGAGTCCAGGTTCAAGCCCCACCATCCAAGTGGAGATAGAGCTAGAATAAAAATATGGCAAGCGAAGCAAGGCCGTGCCCGAAGCGTGGCTAAGAGCCCGCGGGGGGCCCTGTTACAAAGCGGTGACTATTAAAGAGGAAGTAAACCCTGATGGATTTGCTTCCTTTTTGTTTCCCTGCAAAGGTAAAGCATAATGGACTACTATGCATCGCATAGTAGTCCATTATGTGTCACTTACCTGACACAGGAGCCAGCAAAGTCACTGCTGTCCCCTTGTGTACGGAGCCTCCATCTTCTTGGTGGGTCTCGCTGCTCCGGTGCGAAGCCGCGATGACGTCACTCCCGTGCACGGGAGCCGACACTCGCAGCATATCGCCGTTAACAGCGGCGCGCTCAGTTTAGGAGATATTTGCAGTTTAGGAGATATTTGCCAAAAGACAGCCGTAGACAGCGGCGCGCAGGCACACTGAGCACGCCGATGTCAACGGTGATATGCCGGGAGTGACGTCGAATGACAGCGCCGGAGCAGCGAGACCCACCAAGAAGATGGAGGCTCCGTTTCTTGGACCTACAGGTAAGCCTTAATCTAGGCTTACCTGTAGGTCAAAGTGGTTTGTAAGGGTTTACAACCACTTTAAGTGCGCAGGCGCTGTGTACAGCTGATGGTCAGCTGTTCAACTTCAGAGACTTTCGGCATCTCCTTGTCCTCCGTACTGCGCAAGCGCGGCAACTCCTTGTCCTCCGTACTGCGCAAGCGCGGCACCTCCTTGTCCTCCGTACTGCGCAAGCGCGGCATCTCTTTGTCCTCCCTAGTGTGCAAGTGCTGCGCCTGCGCAGTACGGGGCGGACACTATCCGATGGGGGGACCTTTCTCGTCAGAACACCGGCAGTCCAATAGATGTTTATTGGGACACAACGCTATGCAGAAACAGCTGTCCCAATGTGACATCCATGCCTTGTATGGCTCCAAACAAAACCAGGGTGAGTCCAGGGACACAGAACCGCACAAATGTCACCTTTGGACACAGCAGCTGTGTTGGTGCAACCGTGTGTCCCAATAGTCATCTATTTGCATAGGGATGCACACAACACCTGTGCATGCCTGTGCCGGCAGAACACGCCCCTGCACAGGGCACACAGAAGTAATCAGCCATGTGAAGGAGCCCTAAAGTTGAACATTAATAAAGTGTACGTTACCCCAATTTTTTTATTGACATCTCGTTTCTACACTTGTATGAAAATCCACCGGCTATTTTTTCATCACATGAATATCTATTTGGGACTTTGCTTCAGTTTTTTAATTTTCATTCTTGGGACTCTGCCTTACGTACACATGAGCGGAATTTCCGCCAGCAAAAGTCCGATGTGAGCTTTTTGTCGGAAATTCCAACCGTGTGTATGCTCTATCGGACTTTTGCTGGCGGAATTTCTACCAGCAAAAGATTGAGAGCAGGTTCTCTATTTTTCCGACGGAAAAAGTTCCGATTGGAAATTCCGATCGTCTGTGGCAATTCTGATGCGCAAAATTCCGACGCATGCTCGGAAACAATTCGACGCATACTCGGAAGCATTGAACTTAATTTTCTTGGCTCGTCGTAGTGTTGTACGTCACCGCGTTCTTGATGGTCGAAAGTTCAGAGAACTTTTGTGTGACCGTGTGTATGCAAGCCAAGCTTGAGCGGAATTCCGTCGGTGTGTATGGGACTTTGTTTCACCAAATGCTTTTGAGTATTTTTTCTTTCTGTATATGATGCTAGGATATTGCCTATATATTTATATACAACTTTTGTAGGTTTTTTAGTACCTAATAGTGCTTGTTTAGTAGTTTGATCTCAGCTCATTATACATTTTTTATTTAGAGCACGATATTGGTGATCGCATTTCATATATCTCTCTGTAGTTTTCCAATTTCACGCATTCAAACTCTACCTTAGTTTTTTATTTTCAGACTTTTTTCACAGTTTTTTCCTTTTTCGTAGTATTGGAATACACTCTGCCTGAACGCTGCCTATACTGACCCTTGGCTTGTCTTTGGATTATCTGTCTGCTGTTATTGACCCTGGCCTGACTTTGACTACTCTTCTGCCTGACACTTGTACTTGATCTACCTCTCAGTTGCCAACCCAGACTTCCTGACCCTGCTTACCTGCATTTGAACTTGCTGACCTGTGCCTATCTCCTGTTCTGGTTTCCCTGCCAGCACAGCCTGTTCTTCAGCAAAACGCACACTGCTCTTCAGCTTCCTGCAACGGAAGACCGGTCAGGCACGAAAATTTTCCTTGTACAATACCAGGTCGTACGATTTTCGTGTAGTCAGGATAGTTGTGGTCCGAAAATACAATACAAATACATTACAACACATGACATCACTTCCGATTCGTACGAGAATTTTCGGGACTTTAGTAATCTATTCAATTTCTACTTGCTACTATTAAGCGAAAAAAGTCGTATGATCTGTCGTACAATAGTCGGATCGTGTGTACGGGCCATAAGTGTCCATAACATTTTTTTTTGTTTGTTTGTTTGTTTGTTAAGTAAGTTTTCTCCTTCACTGATGGGCACTGATAAGGCGGAACTGATGGGCACTGATGAGGTGGCACTGATGATGGGCACTAATAGGTGGCACTGATATGCAGCACTGATGGGTACACATAGGCGGCACTGATGGGCACTGAAAGGTGGCACTGATGGGCAATGATAGGTGGCACGTATGGGCACTGATAGGTGGCACGGATGGGCACTGATAGGCAGCACAGATGGGCATGGATGGGCACTGATGTACACTAATGGATGGTACTGATGGGCATCACTGATTGGCAGGCATCCATTGTGGGCACTGATTGGCATCCATTGTGGGCATCTATTATATCCTGCAGGCATGGTGCACTTTCTGAAAGCACACCAAAACTGCAGGCAATAACAGAAGTCTATGACTCGGTGCAGGTAACCGGCAGGTGCACTGCACTGCACCTGCGGATCAGTTTGAAGGCAGCCCAGTGTAGCTAGTGTACCAGTGTAGGAACAGATATGCCCATTGCTTTTTAATTTTAATTAAAAACTTACCTTAATCTTCACTTCCTCCTCACAATTCCTGCAGGCTGCTGCTGTCCCCCAGGCGGTTAAGGCTGACGGCTGTTGCTGGTGTTCCCCCTGGGTGAGTATGGCTGGCAGGTACTGCTGGTGGGTACTGCAGGCAGGTATCACTGTTGGGTACCGCTGGCGGATATTGCTGGTGGGTATCACTGATGGGTACTGCTTGCAGGTATCACTGGTCGGTACTGCTGGCGGATATCACTGGTGGGTACTGCTGGCGGGTATCACTGGTGGGTACTGCTGGCAGGTATCACTGGTGGGTACTGCTGGCGGGTACTGCTGGCAGGTAACACTGGTGTGTACTGCTGGCGGTTATCACTGGCAGGTATCTCTGGTGGGTACTGCTGGAGGGTATCACTGGTTGGTACTGCTGTCAGGTATCACTGGTGGGTACTGCTGGCGGTTATCACTGGCAGGTATCTCTGGTGGGTACTGCTGGCGGGTATCACTGGCAGGTATCTCTGGTGGGTACTGCTGTCAGGTATCACTGGTTGGTACTGCTGTCAGATATCACTGGCGGGTATCACTGGCAGGTACTGGTGGGTACTGCTGGCAGGTATCACTGGTGGGTACTGTTGGCGAATATCACTGGTGGGTACTGCTCGCGGATATCAGTGGTGGATACACTGGTGAGTACACTGGCTAGTAAAGTGGTGGGTACACTGGCTGGTACTCGCTGGTAGGTACACTGGTGGGTACACAGGTGGATACACTGGCTGTTACACTGGTAGGTACACTGGCTGGTACAGTTGCAGGTACACTGGCTGGTACAGTGGTGGGTTCTGGCTGGTACAGTGGTGGGTACACTGGCTGGTACAGTGGTGGGTACACTGGTGGGTACAGTGGTGGGTGCACTGGCTGAAACAGTGGTGGGTATCCTGGCTGGTACAGTGGTACTGGTCGGTACAGTGGCGGGTACACTGGTGGGTACCCTGGCTGGTATAGTGGCGGGCACACTGGCTGGTATAGTGGCAGGCACAAGGGCCTGGTATAGTGGCGGGCACAATGCCTGGTATAGTGGCAGGCATACTGCCTGGTATAGTAGCAGGCACACTGCTTGATATAGTGCTGGGCACACTGCCTGGTATGGTGGCGGGCACACTGCCTGGTATAGTGGTAGGCACACTGCCATGTATTGAGAGAAGAGTAAATACTCACTGATGTGTGCAGAACAGAGCCCGCGCTACAGGAAGCATGCGGTTGCAGTAGTGAGCAGAGCCGAGTGATACCAAATGCACTCCGCCTGTTAACGGAAGCGATACAGGAAGCATCGGCTCCGCTCTCTGCTACAGCCGCATGCTTCCTGTAGCGCGGCTCTGTTCTGCACAATGATACTCGGAGATAGCGGGGCGGAAACCCGCGATCTGGTGGCGGGCCACATCAGTGCGGGCCAGCGGTTGGGCACCCCTGCAATAAGGTATAGTCACAGAGTGGTAGTATATCTTATGATGACTGTAGCTAAAGATGCCTATGTACAGTGTTTGAATAGAAATGCAGTGAAGTGTTCCCCAGGGTAACGCTGTCTGTACACAGTGTCCCAGTAAAACAACCAAGGAAAGACTTACAAAGGTGGGCAATTGCCCTCTCACCAACGACCACGCCGATTCAACGCCTTGCAGATAGCAACCCCCAGATAGACGCCCTGGCTACGGACCCGCTTGTGATGATCCCCGATTGCAAGACACAGAGCGTGGGTTACTGTACTGTCAAGTTGCTGCTGGTCAGATATCAGATGAGCAGCAGGCAGCGCTGGACCCCTTCTCGGTCGGGAAGGAATGATGTACCCCCACGTGTTAGGCCGCAACCTCACTCTCCCTGTGCAGAGAGATCCATCACACGTGAGGCCCTGGGAGAAGAGAACCTGGGGCGGGTCTCTGGTTTTCTTTATAGCTCTTCCAAGCAATCTCCCCGATGGTAGCAAAGATCCCTGGGATATGTAATCCAGGCGTATAGTCATGCAAAGGGACAGCCAACTGGTGGAACTACAATCCCACAATCCCTTTGGTTGGGCTCACAAATATAATGTCAGTTTAATAACACGGGGCACTAGAGGGATAATACGATAGACAGACAGGGCAGAGAATAACTGTTTGTTGCAATTGTAGTCCATATTGCTACAGCATTAAGGAAAAAAATGTTTTAGCTTTGGAGGCACTTCAATACTAGTTTAGCACATTTAAATGAGATATTTTGCACTGTCTATAGGGTTTACTGAAACATACAAGCAATTCAACAGGTTCAGGACCACCCTATAGCAGTTTTACTGCTACTGGTCGGCACCTGTGCAGCGGATCATGTATATCTACGTGATTCTATGCATGAAGGTAAAAAACCTTCAGTGTGTAGCTTGCCCTGCAGCCCCCCCCCCCCCTACTCATCTGAGCCTGATCCAGTGGTGTGCACAAGAGCAGAAGCTCTCCAGGGTCTTTGCCTCCTCATTGGCTCATTGGCTGCAACACAGTGTCATAGACACACAGAGGTGACTCAGGAGCGAGCACCTGCGACTGGCCCAGAGCAAGCAGCTAGCTATGGGGCACTCAGCAGGGGGGAGAGGCCAGGAGCACCGACGGGGGACATGAGAAGAGGAGGATCTGGGCTGCTCTGTGCAAAACCACTTCACAGAGCAGGTAAATATGACATATTTGTTCCTGAACGAAGTGGGATATTCAATACTGTATAATTTCTTTAAATAAATTTTTATTATAACAAAGTAGAAAACATTATGTATAAGAACAGTTCTTATACATAATGTTTTCTACTTTGTTATAATAAAAATTTATTTAAAGAAATTATACAGTATTGAATATCCCACTTCGTTCAGGTACCGAGATAGTCCGTCAGGTTGGCTAAACCCCCTCTTGTTTCCTTTCTTTTGTAAATTCAATAGGACGAGGTACCCCCCATAGCTTATCTTTCTATATTTTAAATGACATATTTGTTATTTTTTTATTTTAACCTTTACAAGAGAGTTTTCACATTTTGTAGTTACAACCTGGACTAAAATGGCTCCAACTGGAATTGTATGTCACCAGTGTTGCCAACTGCCCATTAACTTACGGGCAGCCTGTAAATTTCAGCCTATTTTCAGGCTGCCCGTAAATGCCCGTTAGGCACAATTGCACATGCGCTGTTCTGAGTTCGGGAAAGATTATACATGCTTGACCATTTTTGGCGGGCGGGCACATGCGCAGTGACATAATGATGCCACCTGAGCACCTCGCCGCTCACCACAGCAGAGGAGGTCAGGACACTCGGGGGGGGGGGGGGTAATATAAAAGGGGGTAGAGGAGGCCACTACACTATTGTAGGGGTGAAAAGTGGGCAGAGGAGCACACTACACTAGTACTGTGGGGGGTGAAAAGTGGGCAGAGGAGGATACTACACTACTGTGGGGGGGGGGGAGTGGGCAGAGGAGGATACTACACTAGTGTGGGGGGTGAAAAGTGGGCAGAGGAGGATACTACAATACTGGGGGGGGGGTTAAATAGGCAGAGGAGGACACTACCCTACTGTGGGGGGTGAAAAGTGGTCAGAGGAGGATACTACACTACTGTGGGGGGGTAAAGTGGGCAGAGGAGGATACAACACTACTGTGGGGGGGTGAAGTGGGTAGAGGAGGACACTACCCTACCGCGAGGGGTGAAGTGGGCAGAGGAGGACACTAGACTACTGTGCGGGGCAGTGTTGCCAACCACCTGTTAATTTACAGCCAGCCCTTAAATTTCAGTCCATTTTCAGGCCGCCCGTAAATGTCCGTTACGGGAAGCGGCGCCCATTAAAATCATGGCTGTTCGCAGCCTCTGACCTTATCCTGTACCATATTCACAGCCTGACCATCTCCTGTATCATGTCCGCAGCCTCTGACCATCTCCTGTACCATGTCCGCAGCCTCTAAACATCTCTTGTATCATGTCCGCAATCTCTGACCATCTCCCTTTTATCATGTCTGCAGTCTCTGAGGAGGAGTCTGGAGATGAGTCAAGAGTGGGGGCGCTGCTGGGATGGGGGTCATGAGAGTAGTCACCAGGGGTCACCAGAGCCCCCCTTACATCAGAGTTCCCCCTAAGGCACAGGTGTCAAACACAAGGCCTGTGGGCACAGGTGTCAAACACAAGGCCCGTGGGCTGAATCCAGGCCCTCCAGGCCATTTCATATGGCCCTCGCAGGAGAGCTCCAGCCCTCCTCTGGTCCTGCTCCAGACCCCTACTTTCTGCTTTCAAGCAATGCATCCAGCTTCTTCCCAGCAGCAGCATAAGGAAAGGGGGTGCACTGTGATGTTAGGGAGAGTGGGGGACTCAACTTCTGATGGTGGGGTGTCTCTTGACATATAATGTAAGGGGAGGGGATGCGCTGGACATCTAATCTTACAGATACAATCTGCCCTTTTGAGGACAATCATAATGCTGATTCGGCCCACGATGAAATTGAGTTTGACACCCCTGGCCTAAGGCTAGCGGGCCGCTTTTAACCCCTAGCAGCCAAATAGAGTGCTTTGGCAGCACTACTTATTGATTTTAATGGCAGGGGGCGGTGGAGGAGCGGTGTATTCACCACTCCCGCACCGTCCGAAAGATGCTGCTTGCAGGACTTTTTTTTCCTGTCCTGCAAAAGCACCGCCCCAGTGTGACAGCACTCAAGCTTTCACACTGGGGTGGCTTGGAAGGCGCTTTACAGGCACTATTATTAGTGCAAAAACGCCTGAAAAGTGCCCATGTGAAAGGCCGCTGCTGCTGCAGAATCTGATATATGGGGGAACTCTGCTGGCTGGGTTATAGTAACCTGACCTTCGTGTAAATGGAAAAATATGTTTTTTTGACTTTTGTTTTAGTTAACCACTTGATGTCCGCGCTATAGCCAAATGACGCCCACAGCGTGGACCTGAATTTCCAATTATGCCTCATCTGTGCCACCTGACAGTGCCCACCAGTGCCACCTATCAATGCCCATGAGTGCCACCTATCAATGCCCACAAGTGCCCCCTATCAATGCCCACCAGTGGCCAATCAGTGCCACCTAGCAGTTCTGCCTATGAGTGTAACCGATCAGTGCCCATTATTGCCACCCATCAGTGCCCATCATTGCCACCCATCAGTGCCCATCACTGGGTGGTTGGCAACACTGCATGTAATGTCACTGATTTATACAAAATACGTTGTATCATCAATATAGGGAAAAATCAACATTTCCCTAATGATTTACAATTGAAATGGATGAGAAGTTGCAGATTCTAAGGGTTTTCAGTGAGTGGGATTATTACATACACCAGGACTGGCTCACACATCTCCTGCATAGCTCAGGATGTGCTCTCCCTACATCTCTCTATATCTTTCTCTGCTCGCTGACAACTCACACCTCTAGGGGTAATTTACATACAGGGAACGCCCCTTCTCTGATAACCGACGTGACCGACGTGATCTCTGTACGATGGCGTCACACGTCCATTGACTCACTGCTGCCTGTCAATTTCCTTAAGTCCCTCCCACATGGCTTTTCTCTTATGGGGCGTGGCTTCTGTCAGATCGGATAGCACTGCCAGCCAATTGAATGCCACGAAGTTATCCCCGCCCCCCCACCGAGGACCAATCACAGAATCTAGAGACGGAGCCTCCGCCGTGTTAAGGTGACCTGTACCGAGCCTGTCCTGTTGCCATTGCGAGTGAAGAGGATCTGCTGCAAACATGTCTCTGTCCAACAAGCTGACCCTGGACAAGGTGGACGTGAAGGATAAGAGGGTGGTGATGAGGTGAGAGAGGGGGGCAGGGAACACGGATCTGTGTGCGGGAGCCTGGCGTCACCATCCGGGGGCTGATCACAATCGTACCACTGCCTAATCAGAGTGGCATGATAGGGGCATGGGGGGGGGGGGGAATCTGGTTACAGTGGTGACTGTATGGGGGGGGGGGTGAATCTGGTTACAGTGGTGACTGTATGGGGGGGGGGGTGAATCTGGTTACAGTGGTGACTGTATGGGGGGGGGGGGGTGAATCTGGTTACAGTGGTGACTGTATGGGGGGGGGGGGGGGTGAATCTGGTTACAGTGGTGACTGTATGGGGGGGGGGGGGTGAATCTGGTTACAGTGGTGACTGTATGGGGGGGGGGGTGAATCTGGTTACAGTGGTGACTGTATGGGGGGGGGGGGTGAATCTGGTTACAGTGGTGACTGTATGGGGGGGGGGGGGGGGTGAATCTGGTTACAGTGGTGACTGTATGGGGGGGGGGGGGGAAATGAATCTGGTTACAGTGGTGACTGTATGGGGGGGGGGGGGTGAATCTGGTTACAGTGGTGACTGTATGGGGGGGGGGGGTGAATCTGGTTACAGTGGTGACTGTATGGGGGGGGGGGGGTGAATCTGGTTACAGTGGTGACTGTATGGGGGGGGGGGGGGGGGGGGGTGAATCTGGTTACAGTGGTGACTGTATGGGGGGGGGGGTGAATCTGGTTACAGTGGTGACTGTATGGGGGGGGGGGTGAATCTGGTTACAGTGGTGACTGTATGGGGGGGGGGGTGAATCTGGTTAAAGTGGTGACTGTATGGGGGGGGGGGGGGGGGTGGGGGGGGGGGGGGGGGGGTTAATCTGGTTACAGTGGTGACTGTATGGGGGGGGGGGGGGGGTGTGGGGGGGGGGGGGGGGGGGGGGGTGAATCTGGTTACAGTGGTGACTGTATGGAGGGGGGAATCTGATGACTGTATGGGGCACAGGCCCTGCCTGCTGCATGGGTCTTGCATGTGCCACCCATCAATTCTATGTGGGTGTGACTGCTGCTGCATGTGTGTGTATGTATGTATGTATGTGTGTATGTATACATGCATACATACCTTTTACTTGTGGCACACTCCATGCAGATAGTGTCATGCCTAGGATCTGAACCAAAGACCCCGGTGCTGCAAGACAGGTGTGCTAATCACTGAGCCCATCAGCTTTTGTTTTTGCACGTAATGGGTTAAATATTTCAAATTTTCCTAGGAAAAAAAATGCTAACCAGTAAATGAATTGATGGTTCTGCCTTGCAGGTTTCACAAGTGCCTATCGCTGCCTCCTCCACGTGTCACCCCACAGCCACAGCCTCAGCTGAATTGGGGTGGATGTGCAGAATCTGGTGCAGCTCTGCATAGAAACCATTGATACCCGCCTGTCCCTCCAGCACTGCAGTCTTTAGAAAAATTTCAGCAGCTGCCACTTCTGGTAGTAATGGATGGCGTTGTCCTCCATTGTGGTTCCATCCTCTGATGTCCTCTATCACCACTGAACTCCGCAATAATGTAGAGGATAGAACATGGTGGGTGGCACGGGCAACTCGCATCTCTGGAAGTATCACGCAGAAGAAGCTTACTACAGCCAGTGGGCTGAACTAAAAATTGATAAAAAGGAGGTTCTTCCATCCACATAAATGCGGTCCCCTGGCCAGAGCATTGTATTGTGACAGCCGCTGCTATCATAATGCACTTATCTGAAGTTGCTTATCAACAAACGTTTTCCAGCACGTTCCTTTGCCATAACTCGTCTAAATGATCAACTTCTGTTCAGTGGGTTGGCCACAGAATTTGTCAGTTTCTGCTTAACCAGCTGACATGTGATCATCTATGGCCAGCTTTCAGTCCCATGCATGCAGGGCGTTCGCCAACCTTTCCTACGGCTCCATTTACATCTGGGTGTTCTGGAATCGTGGCAGAACATGGGATGCGTTTACGATGACATTACTTCTAATGGCAACCTAATCGTGGCGTGCAATTTTTTTTTTTTTGCTGCAGTTGTCACGTGATAAATTACCGCAAATCACAAAGCGCGACGCTGTCACCCAAAAAAAAACTCCTGCTTATTTTGTGAGCGTTAAGCTTTGCACGCTGTGAGTTTGCCACAATTGCAGCGGGATTTATTGCGAAAAAATTGCACTGCAATTGGTGCCAATAGAGGTAAGGGCATTGCGACCGCATTCCTACGTTTTGCTGCGATTCTCGCATACCCTGGTGTGGATGGAGTCTAAATGCCTTTTTTTTTTTTTTATAGTCGGCTGTGTTTTTGCAAAACAAATGTTTGGTGCATCAATCACTTGGGCATTTAATTGGCCAAAATTCTGGCTATTGAAATGATTTAACACTCAAGTGCTAGCGTTTACATGCGTCGTGTGTCTTTTTTATTTTTTATTTTTTTCTGTCAAAATGAAGCTCTTCGAAAACCCTGTGTGCATGATACGTAGGCTAACATGGAGGGGCGTTTAGAGGCGGGGGGGCAAAAAAAATACCAGGTGTCCCCAAAAGCAAAGTTAAAGATGGCGGTGTGTCCTTGGGCTGTAGCCCTGGAATATAGATAAGGTAGGGGTGATGGAGAGGGAAATGGAAGATCTCTTCTATAGAGGGAGATTTTTACCTGTCCCCTTTTTTTATAAGAGACTGACAGCTGCTTGAGACCCCTTTCACACCACACCGCCCATAGCGTCGGCGGTAAAACGCCGCTATTTTTAGCAGCGTTTTATTGTCGGATTTGCTCCGCATTTCGGCCGCTAGCGGGGTGCTTTTACCCCCCCCACGCTAGCGGCTGAGAAAGGGTTAAAACCGCCGCAATAGCAGCGTTTTGCCGGCAGTATTACAGCGCTGCCCCATTGATTTTCCTGACGTCCTGCCAGTGCACCACTGCAGACAATGGTGCAGCAGTTTGAGGGCGGATTGCAGGCGCTATTTCTACCGCTATAGCGCCTGCAAAACACCCTCGGTGTGAAAGGTCTCTGAAATGCTGATTGCCTGGCTTCTGGCTTCAATACTTTGAAGAAGCATGGAGCAAGTACAGGCAGAAGACCTGTCCTTTGGATCAGTATGACTTCTGGAGAACTAGTCATTTCAGACAGAGCTGTAATGGTGTCTGCATGATTCTTTGAATAAAGTGATTACAAAAAGCACAGATTGGTAAAAAAGGGATGATGTATGTAGATTAATCTCCAATACTCCATTTTTTTTTTCTCCCCCCAGCAGAGCGTATTGTAATATATTTGCAGCCAGCACAGTGCATACAACCCATGAAACAGCCTTGGCCTGTATACATAAATCTATGGAAGAAGGATGAATAATCTCCCTGTAGCTGAGGTTGTGGTACTGTGATGTTTCCTGACATGAAGGTCACCTTGGCGGTGTGTCGCTATAACGGTATCCTCCTGAGAACAGAGCAGTGGATTCATCATACATGAAGGCCACATGGAGATGAGTCATCTGCATGTGGTGGAGGCCATGTCTGCGTCGGGCCTACTGATCCTGGGTGCTTTCTCTATCCTCTCTGAAATGGCACAGAGCACATTTCTCTGCAGATTATGTCTTCTATGATGAATTTTATAGATGTGTAGTCTGATGTAAACAATCATTTAATCACACCTGACGGTTTCCAGTTATGACACTGAAATCTGCACTGTTAGGATTGTGAGGTGACCTGGCCATTGCTTGTCCTTGGCCTCGCTTGCTGATGCATGTCAAGAAGGCCTAGATAATTCTGCCTGGCATTTTCCTGATAGCTAAAATAGCATGTGGGGGACGGCGGGAGGCGATATGGACAGGATGGCTGGCCTAACTTGGCACTGCTGCTGTTTTGTACAGTGACTTCCTTCCTTTTTTTTATTTTTTTCCTCCCTAGACTGTGCACTTGTGGTTCTGTGCCAAGCTCGTGTTTTTGGTTTGTCTGTGTGATTCTCGCCAAGGACACTAACATTTCAGACAGCCTAAGCTGAGGTAAAACCAGTGACTGGAATGGGACAGATCTCTTCATGCATGTTCTGTGCAGCTCTTTATGATTTTAGCACTGCACCAAAAGTCTGAAATAGGGCTTTACTTCTGATCCTGATAGTTGTAGCAGTTTCCAGATTAGGGATTACCTTGTACATATAAATTCTGACTGGGCACGTCTGGTGCCTGCAGGGTTTTGGGACATGTGCCACTTTGTTGGATACACTCTCCGGGTGGGGCGTCTGGTGTCGGAGCCATGAGAATTATCACGCCTGCAGTATTGGGTGTGACCTAGACACTGTAAGGAAATGGTCAATATAAAGATTGTTTGTTTTTCTAGGATTTTATTTTTTTTAAGGCATTTGAGTTGTATTTTTCTGTTTTACAATGGTGGTTTTTACTTTCTGGCATTTTGAAACTATGATAATTATATTAGTAATCCTAGAATAGTTTGCTATAGGAAGTGCCCGCCTTCCATGTTGAATTGATCTGGCCAATTTATCCTGTGACCATAAACCAAATCTAGGTCATTGCTGATCTTTGACCATTTGCTCTGAAGGAAAATGTTAGCAAATTTTATCTCTCATCTGCGTATACACACTGCGTTACTGTATAGGCCAGGGGTGCCCAACCAGTGGCCCGGGGGCCACATGTGGCCTGCGGAGCCCTCTGATGTGGCCCGCGACCTCCTGATCTGGGATAGAATAGAAATAATACTGTTATTAAAGGTCAGTTTATTACTAAAATCAGTGGGTATATATGGGCATATCTTTTCTGCAGTGGTTACTGGGCTGCTTTCAAACTGATCCGCAGGTGCAGAGCAGTTTACCTGCGGGTTACCTGCACTGAGCCATAGACTTCTATTATTACCTGCAAGTTTGGTGAGCTTTCTGAAAGCGCACCAAACCTGCAGAATATAAGGACTACAGGAAAGCCAAAGGTACACTGCGTTGCACACGTGGTGCGTCAGTGTGAAAGCAGCCTTGGACCCTTTTCACACGGTCAGTCTGGCAGTCCGACCAATTGGACCCTCCATTCACCTCTAAGTAGTGGCAGACATAACCCGACTTGCGTCCAATACGATCCGCTAAAAAGTATCGTGGGCTGTGTCCGCTCTGCAAACGCAGAGTGGACACGGACATGCCATCCACCCGCTCCACTCATTGTGGCCCTCGCTCTTCAAAAGGTTGGGCACCCCTGGTATAGGCCATCCTCTGCAGGTAATTGCAGAAGGAGCACTGCCCGTCCTGTGAACACCTCTGGCATGGTGGTCCTGATAACATGGCAGGAGAATTGTGTTTTTATTAACTTTTAATTATGTCTGTGCATGCCTCTACTTGCTTTTACTGTAATTTTGCCAGGAGCGTGACTTTCGTTATAGGAGCTTAGTCACAGTGCCAAATACACAAATAGAAGTACTTCTTGTGTTTTGTGCAACTGGGCTAAAAGCGGTAGTAAACGGGCAAAAAAAAGATAAAAATCTGGGCTCCTGCCAGTTTATGCTGTAATGTGCTAGTATGCGCCACATAATGACAAACGTCACCTTTTCAAATGAGAGTCCCTTCAGTGGCATGCTGTCACCGCTGCTGGGGCTTCCATCTTCACCTGGTCTTCCTTCTAGGTTTGTGGCCTCCTGTTTTGATTGGCCGGGCCGTGATGTCAGTCTTGTGTGTGGGTGTGTCACAATCATGGCACGGCGCTCAGAATTTCATGGCACACTCCTGTGTGTTTTTTGAATGCAGAGCGTTACTGTGCACGCATGGATGACATCATTGGCTGTTGCCGAATAGGAATTGTTCATTGTACAAGTTCTCAAACAGAGTTGACTACCACTACTAAAAAAGTTTGTCTGTCTGGCCCTCCTGGATGCGGCAGATCTCTACTGCCAAGTCTTGGGAATGAGGTGGTCGCAGCGCAGGTGCCCAAGTTTTGCCCAGTGCGATATGACTGGTTGTACCAGATTCCTGAGCAAATTGGTGGGTGGATTGTAGATGGATGTAGGTAACTTTAGTAATGGAGGTAAAATATAGATGGTCACAAGTGTGTGATTCTAGAAGTTGGTGAACACAAAATGATTTTGGGGAAAATGCAATAATGCTTTGCTCTATACAGTGCATCTGGAAAGTATTCACAGCGCTTTTACTTTTTCCACATTTTGTTATATTGCAGCCTTATTCCAAAGTGCATTCAATTCATTATTTTGCTCAAAATTCTACAAACCATAATAACATGAAAGACGTTTGTTTGAAATATTTGCAAATTTTCTTAAAAAAAAAAACAAAACAAAAAAATCCACATTTACATAAGTATTCACAGCCATTGCCATGACACTCGAAATTGAGCTCGGATGCCTCCTGTTTCCACTGATCATCCTTGAGGTGTTTCTACAACTTGATTGGAGGCCACATGTGGTAAATTCAGTTGTTTGGAAAGGCGTGCACGCATCTATCCTATCTATCTATCCTATCTATCTATCCTATCTATCTATCCTATCTATCTATCCTATCTATCTATCCTATCTATCTATCCTATCTATCTATCCTATCTATCTATCCTATCTATCCTATCTATCTATCTATCTATCTATCCTATCTATCTATCCTATCTATCTATCCTATCTATCCTATCCTATCTATCCTATCTATCTATCTATCCTATCTATCTATCCTATCTATCTCGGAGCACAAACCAAGACATGAAGTCCAAGGAATTGTCTGTAGACCTCCAAGACAGGTTTGTATCAAGGCACAGATCTGGGGAAGGGTACAGAAACACTTCTGCAGCATTAAAGGTCCCAATAAGCACAGTGGCCTCCATTATCCATAAACGAAAGACATTTGGAATCGCCAGGATTCTTCCTAGAGCGGGCCGCTCGGCCAAACGGAGTGATTGGGGGAGAAGGGCCTTAGTCAGGGAGGTGACCAAGAACCTGATGGTCACTCTGACAGAGCTCCAGCATTTCTCTGTGGAGAGGGAACAATCCAGAACAACCATCTCTGCAGCACTCCACCAACCAAGCCTGTATGGTAGAGTGGGCAGACGGAAGCCACTCCTCCAGTAAAAGGCACATGACAGCCCATCTGGAGTTTGCCAAAAGGCACCTGAAGGACTCTCGGACCATAAACAAAATTCCCTGGTCTGATGGAACAAAAATTGAACTCTTTGGCCTGAATGCCATCCTTGCAGTGAAGCATGGTGGTGGCAACATAATGCTGTGGGGATGTTTTTTCAGCGGCAGAAACTGGGAGACTAGTCGGGATCGAGGAAAAGATGAATGGAGCAATGTACGGAGACATCATTGATGAAAGCCTGCTCTGAACCTCAGACTGGGGTGACTGTTTATCTTCCAACAGGACAACGACACTAAGCACACAACAGTGGCTACGGGACATCTGTCAATATCCTTGAGTGGCCCAGACTTGAACATCTCTGGAGAGATCTGAAAAATGGCTGTGCACCGACGCTCCCCATCCAACACGATGGAGCTGGAGAGGTCCTGCAAAAAAGATTGGGAGAAGCTGCCCAAAAATAGGTGTGCCAAGCTTTTAGCATCATACCCGTAAAAGACTTGTGGCCGTAATTGGTGCCAAAGGTGCTCCAACAAAGCACAGTATGGCTGTGAATACTTGTGTAAATGTTAGTTTTTTTTTTTTTTTTTTTTGCATTCATTTTCAAAGTTTTCCAACAAACCTATTTCATGTTGTCATTATGGGGTATTGTTTGTAGAATTTTTTTTTTTTAGGAAAACACTAAATTTAATCCATTTTGGAATAAGGCTGTAACAATGTGGAAAAAGTAAAAGCGCTGTGAATACTTTCCGCATGCACTGTAGGTGCTAACTGGAAATGCTGATTATCCTTGGCCTAGGGCAGTGATGGCGAACCTCGGCGCTCCAGATGTTTTGGAACTACATTTCCCATGATGCTCAACTACACTGCATAGTGCATGAGCATCATGGGAAATGTAGTTCCAAAACATCAGGGGTGCCAAGGTTCGCCATCACTGGCCTAGGGTCACACCAGTGCAGCTGCATAATAATGCACTTTTGATATATTTTTCATGGTGGGTTTTTTATTTTTTTCAAACACTCCTATTGCAGTCTCATGTACTATGCTACACCAAAAAAAGCACAGCACTGCTTCAAAAATCACACTGCGCCATATTGAACTGATATGAATGGGCAGCATAGAGAATAATGTAATTTCCATTGCAGCACAAAAACACTGAAGAAATCGGACTAGTGTGAACAGGGATTGCAGATACAGAAATTTACTGCAGGCAACAGCTCACTAGGAGTTAAAATCGTGGCTGCACCTATTGTCCAATATGACCACAGTTGGTGTGTAAATAATTCATGTTGTAACCTTGGTTGCATTTGTACAGCAGAGGAAGCTTGATTAATGTAGGGTTTTATTCGAAATGTGACTTGTGCCAAGAAGGCGGCTGTCATTGCTACAAAAGCTGGATCTTCTGGTTTTATAAAAGATAAAACTTAATCTCTCTCTAATGATTTAACAGTGCTACTAGAACTACTACTGTTTCTTCGATTTGTTAATAGGAGTCATGCAATATAAACTTGTTCACATAATTTAAAAAATGTATTTTTTTTTTCTCCTAGGGTTGACTTTAATGTCCCTATGAAAAATAACCAGATTACAAACAACCAAAGGTATGTTGCTAATGGAATTACCCAATTCATGTACACACCTGTGTTGCTGAATTCGCATTGCATGTGATTGGCACTGCAATGTGGTGCCAATGTCTGTGTTCTCAATAGTGTGAACCCAGGCTAAAGGTAAGTGTAGCCAGAACATTCCTTATAGTTTAGATTGAGCCAGGAGGAGGAATTTACTCCAACTTTGATTTGTTCACTTTGGTGAATGGTAATCTGTTCCCTATGGTACTCTATGGTGAACTAATATTGTATGTGTCCTTTAACTCGGGCATCATCAGATCAGTCCAGGGATGCATACTGTGTCTAATTTGTGTGTGGCACGGGTGGGGGTTTCCTGGCGAGTACATGTACTGATACTTTCATAAGTACCCACTGATGGAATACCTTTTGTGCAATTTGAGCACATACAAAATTGATGACCTTAAATCGCACTGCACAGAATCGCATGCGATGCAAGCGGTTTCCTACGCTGTTCCTGTGTGAACCCAGGCTGAAATAACTATGACAAGCATGGGTTCACACAGGAGTGGTGCAGGAGATCGCATGTGATTCGGACAGCAATTACATTACATTCCTGTTCAAACTGCATGCTATTCTTTGCAGTGCAATTTGAGCCCATTCATTTTATATGGGCTCAAATCGCAACGCAAGGGTATCTGTTTTGGCTTTTCTTCTGCAGACCTAATCTGACTATGACATAAGCAGATGTAAACAGACATATTTTCATATACATCTGCCCACCTATAGACTTGCATTGTAGTTCAGTCTGGATCCCTGACTCTATAAACCAACACATGAAATATTTGTGCATTGCTAAAATTAATTGTGTCCGCTTCCAATATCGATCTGTGTTTTATCTGTAGGATTAAAGCTGCTGTTCCCAGTATCCAGTATTGCCTGGACAATGGTGCTAAATCCGTCGTTCTAATGAGCCACCTGGGGCGGCCGGATGGTGTTCCCATGCCTGATAAGTATTCTCTGGCTCCAGTCGCTGTGGAACTTAAGGCTCTTCTAAAAAGGTATTCTTTAATTTATTTTTTTCCTATGTTATTATTCTTTGTACCGCTTTGCAGTCCTTTTGTGGCGTGCCAAGAACCCGCATTGCGGTAAGGCAGCTTATTTGGTATGAATGGGTTGCCAACACACCCCAGCAGACAAACAAGACATACATGACCCATTTTTGGGGAGGTAGCACAGCATGTATGTTGTAATGAACTTCTGTGCATTTGAATTGACGGCTACAGCCTACTGTGTTGGTGTGGTAAAACATTTGTTACAGCAATCTATAGGTGTAAATTGGCCCTATGTAAAATTTTGGTATGGTAATTCAGTATCCAATCCTAAAAGTCTCCAGGTTTTAGTTTTATCATTTGAATGCCACACTGATTGTACCCCCATTTGTCTTTGAGTTCACAAAAATATGCTTTCTATGAAGTGTTAAATGGCAAAGTCTAACCCAATCTGATAATCCAGTACTGATTGGATAGCATTTGTGCTGACGCACACTTGGTGCTTGCATGATTATGTGACTCTCTCCTTGAAGCTTTTTAGCTAAAGTTAAAGTGAATTGGCTGGAATACAAACAACCTTCCTTCCATTTCTGATCAATGTATAGGAACCACCTGACAGTAGTGTTTAATCGGGCACACCTTTGTGCATAATGTTAAAGAAAAGGGTGAGCATCTCAATGCTGTATCTCAATGCTGTAAGTCTGCGATGTTGCCTTGTATGCAGGCATGGGAGCGGGACTTGGGGGAGGAGATTGATTTGAGTGACTGGCAGAAGTGGTCTCCTACACATAAGGGTATCGTGAACACAGCCCTGGCGGAGGGAGGGTATAAGGTGCTTTCTAGATGATACCTGGTGCCAGACTGCCTCTTGAATATGTACCAGGGGGTTTCCTCTGTTTTTGGGGATGTGGTCAACAGTGTTGTTCATCTTACTTTAAAAAAGTAATTAGTTAAGTTACAAATTACTTCTCCAAAAAGTAATTGCGTTAGTAACTCAGTTACTACATTGGAAAAGTAATTAGTTACTCAGCAAAGTAACTGACTTTTTTTTTTTTTTTTTTTTTTTAATATTCTATACGTGTAACTAAGGGGCGGGTCTAGTATTACTGTAACCAAAGGGCGCATTTATTATTATTGTTATATATCGTGTAACCAAGGGGCTGCTCTATTATTACTCTAACCAAGGGGCAGATCTGTTATAGCGTGTAAGCAAGGGGCGGGTCTATTGTTGCTATATCGTGTAAGGGGCAGATGGCTACAGAAGAGGGCGAATGTTAAATTAATGGGCAGAGCTCGATATATAACAATAATAATAATAAATGCGCCCCTTGGTTACAGTAATACTAGACCCGCCCCTTAGTTGCACGATAGACGCCCCTTGCAGAGTAGCACGAGCATCAGGAGCGTGCGGCATTGCCTCGTACAATTACATGTTAACTGCGCCTGCGCGGTGTAGAGTTCACTCAGAGCTGTTTAGGTTCAGCAATTTTCGTAAGCTCCGTAGTCCTTCGTACTGCGCAAGCGCTGCGCCTGCGCAGTACAGGGGGTCCTTAACTTTTTCGGCAGGACACCGGAATTACACTACTGCCATCTAGTGGTGGTAGATGTAATTGGGGTAACTAAGCCAAAGTAATGGGAACTGAGTTACCATGAGGGAAAAAGTAATCAGTTAGATTACTCGTTACCCTCTAAAGTAACTGCGTTGCGTAACTCAGTTTATTTTAACTCAGTTACTTACATCACTGGTGGTCAACCGGGTATGATCCACATATGGTGGACCTGTACCAAGGTGCACCGGTTTTGGATTAAATCAATTCTGTAACAATGGCAAATATATATATATATATATATATATATATATATATATATATATATATATATATATATATATATATATATATATATATATATATATATATATGTATATGTATGTATGTGTTAAAACCCAAAAGGTGGCTCTTAACGAGCCTGTCGTTGATGCTCCCAAGCATGTTCAAACTTTAATTCACTTCATGTTTCTTGCGGCAAAAATCACTATAGCGACCGCTTGGAAGAAACCAGTGGTAGATCTAACTATTACAAATAAGCTGACATGGATCATTCACAATGAAAAGCTGGTCAGTATCTTGCAGGATAAGGGCTCTTTTCACACGGACGTGTCTGTGTACGGAGCCCGCTCTGCACAGCGGGGGATTGCCCCGTCGATCCCCCGCTGAGCAGGAAGATGACAGGTCTGTCTCTGCACTCTGTGTAGGGACGGACCTGTCAGAGCGCCGCTCTCCCCCATGGGGAATCGGATGACGACGGACCGTAGAGTCCGTCGTCACCCGATCCGCAGATGGATGGAAAAAATAGGGTTTTCCTCCATCGCACTTTTTTCGGAGCGGACAGGTCACCGCTGACATCCGACGCTCAATGGAGGTCTATGGATCGTCCCTGTGAAAGGGGCCTAAGACTGCTAAGTTTGACTGTTTGGGATCCTTGGATTAAGTATCCAACTTCCAGCTGACTGAGGAATGGAGGCGGTTGTTTGTAAAGTCTTTTCGCCTTTTGCTTTTGTCTGTCTTCTTCCTCTTCTTCTAATTTCTCATTCCCCCCCCCCCCCCCTTTTTTTTTTTTTTTTTTCTTGGATTCACACTTCCCTTTTTCATTTAGTTGTATTGCTTTCGCTTACAGTTGCACATTATGTATACTCACAGCCCATGCTGGCCGGTGGTGGCAAAGTACGGGTTCTAATGTTCCACCTAGTGGGGGTTTTCTGAGTGGGATTGCTTTATGAGAACCCTTTTTTTTATTTTATTTTTTTATTTTGTTTAATTTCAAATTTTATATGGCACCCCTTTTTGTGTTGGAAATAAATGGTGGTATAATATTTAATTTATCTCTTATACCTGTTCTTATGTTTTGATATGCTCCACCTGGACCTTTATTTTTGAAAAAAAAATTCAATAAAAATTTTGAAAAGAAAAGGGTGACAAACTCCAATTCTGAAGGTATTCATCACTTTCTATGTTGGCACCTTCTTCTTCTTTTTTTTTTTTTTTTTTTTTTTTAATGCGTGTTTTCGTTTTGTGTGCAGGGATGTAGTGTTTCTGAAGGACTGTGTGGGACCAGAAGTTGAGGCATCATGTGCTGCTCCAGCCACTGGGACTGTTTTTCTCCTGGAGAACCTGCGATTCCATGTAGAAGAGGAGGGTAAAGGCAAAGATGCAGCTGGGAACAAGGTTGGACTCTATTACTTTTTTTTTTTTTTCTGTTAGTCGGCATGGTCTCTAACCCAGGATAAGCATGCAGATCAGGACTTCTGACATCCTTATTCTCAGTCGGTTACGCTGGGATTTTTAATTTTTCCACCAGCCATGCCAAACAGCTTGGCAGAATCTTCCTTGCTAGCCATTGTATTCTGAAAGTCTGAATACCCAAACAATATCTGCAACAGATTACTGGCCAAATGGGTAACAAATTTCTGTGTGTTTGTCTGTCACTTACCCACTGGGCACTTAAGCCCCCTTCCTAACCAGACCAATTTTCAGCTTTCGGTGCTCTCACACTTTGAATGACAATTACTCAGTCATGCAACACTACCCAAATCAATTTTTTTTTGTTTTTTTTCCACACAAATTGAGCTTTCTTTTGGTGGTTTTTAATCACCGCTGGGTTTTTTACCATTTGCGCTATAAATCAAAAAAGACTGAAAATTTGGTAAAAAAATTATTTGTTTCTATTAATTTATTGGCAGAGTATCTGTCACTGACCAGCGCTGTGGGCACTACACATCCTGCCCACAGCGCTGCTGCCATCTCTCTCCGCTTCGCCCCTCTGACTGTACCGATCGGTACAGAGAGGGGAGGGAGGAACCGGCGTCATGACGTGACACCAGTTTGTTTACACGTGATCGCTCTGTCATTTGAAGGAGCGATCACGTGGTAAATGGCCGCCATCAGCGGCCATTTACCGTGATCCCTGATGGACCAGTCACGGATGTTTTCCGAGTGCACGCCCCAGGGGGCGTGCGGGAGCAAGGTTCTGGGAGGGTGTCCTACGGACGTCCACCCAGAATAAGCCGACTTGTGGTTAAGATGTCTTTACTTGCAATGTGGAGAACACTAAATTTTCTTGTGTGGTTCATGGAAAATACTTAAAAAAAAAACAAAGATAAAAATAAAACCTCTATTAGAGTGTCATGAGGACTGATGTGGGGGAAATGGTTTAAAATTGTTAAAACCATGCTCTTCTAAAGGCTCGTACACTAAAAGTCGGGCTAACATTTTCATCCAAAGAATTTTTGTATGGTTTGTGTGTGTGCACGCACAACTCTCGACAGCCAATTCTGAATTTTCGTACGGAAATTCCCAAAGGTACAAACTTGTACGGGAACAGAACGAACGATTTTCATTGAAATCGGACTGCACGTGATCAGAAACAAAGACTTTTGTACAAGAATATTCTTGTACATCTGTTCCAATTTGCTGTGTAACATCGGATGAACGTTCGCCCGATTTTTCTTAGTGTGTATGTACCCCACTTTACTTTCGGCCAGCGTGAGAGAATGGACACGAATGTTGCTCCAAAAGCTTTATATCTTGTTGTAAATTCAGCACAAGTGCCTCGGGTACAGCCTGATGCTGCCTGTGGAACATTTGACCTCCTGACATTTTACTTAAGGTCAAGAAGAGTCATTTGGATGGCTGTTATTTTTAGTCTCCTGACCTGGTTTAATATACTGTCCTTGAGTTTTCAAACTACTACTGTACAGCTAGAGAAACCCTGTCCTATAATTGGGTGACCTTTAGTGACTGAAATGGGAGAGCTGCTATGTGAACTGTCAAAGGGTGACTTGTGAATATGAGACGTTCCAGAAATGCTTCTTGAAGAGGTCAGTTTAGTGCAGGGATATGCTATTAGCGGACCTCCAGCTGTTGCAGAACTACAAGTCCCCATGAGGCCTAGCAAGACTGACAGCCACAAGCATCACACCCAGAGGCATGATGGGACTTTTAGTTTTGCAACAGCTGGTGGTCCGCTAATTGCATATCCCAGGTTTAGTTAATTTTCCGGTGACTGATCTGTCCTTTGGGTTTCATTATTTGGGAATGGACAAATCTGCGATCCAGGAATGCAATGCATGTGGGGGAAGAAAACGTGTTTCTCTATATAGCCCTGATGATTTATGCAGTTCTTTTACATATTGTACGCTCAGCGGCCACTTGGTGTTGGAAACATTCCTCAGATTTTTGGTCCATATTGGCATGATGGCATCACGCAGTTGCTGCAGATTTGTTTGCTGCACATCCATGATGCCAATTTCCCGTTCCACCACATTCTAAAGGTGCTCCTACTGGTTTGAGATCTGGTGACTGCGGAGGAGTACAGTGAACTCCATTGTCATGTTGAAGAAACCAGTTTGAGATTTGAGCTTTGTGACATGGTGCATTATCCTGCTGGAAGTGGCCATCAGAAGATGGGTAAACTGTAGTCATAAAGGGATAGACATGGTCAGCAACAATACTTGGGTAGGCTGTGGTGTTTAAACGATGCTCAATTGGAACTAAGGGGCCCAAAGTGTGGCAAGAAATGATCCCTTACACCGCCAGCCTAAACAATTAAAACAAGGGGGGGAAAAAGGATCCATGCTTTCATGTTTATGCCAAATTCTGACCCTACCATCTGAATATCGCAGCTGAAATTGAGACTGGTCAGACCAGGCAACATTTTTTTCCCCAATTTTCTATTGTCCAATTTTGGTGAGCCTGTGCGAATTGTCCGCTAAGAACGGGAAACTGAGGCTACAAGAGTGGTCTTCTGCTGGTGTAGCCCATCTGTTTTCATGGTTTGATGTGTTGTGCATTAAAGAGATGGTATTCTGCATACCTTAGTTGTAACAAAGTGTGGGTGTTCTATTTTTTTTTTTTTTTTTTTTTTTTGAGGTACGGTTGCTTTTCTATTCTCTCAAACCAGTCTGCCCATTCTCCTCTGCCATCAACCAGGCATTTTCATCTGCCGCTCACTGGGCATTTTCTTTTTGGACCATTCTCTGTAAACCCTAGAGATGGTTGGTTGTGCTTGAAAAGCCCAGTAGATCAGCAGTTTATGAAATACTCAGACCAGGCCGTCTGGCACCTAAACCATACCATGTTCAGTCACTTATAAAGCCCCACTCTGATGCTCAGTTTGAGCTTCAGCAAGTTGTCTTCGCCACATCTAGATGCCCAAATGCATTGAGTTGCTGCCATGTAATTGGCTGATTAGCAATTTGTGTTACCAAGCAATTGAACAGGTGTACCTAATAAAGTGTCCGGTGAGTGTATTTGCTTCAGTCCCTGCCTCAAGGAGCTTGCATTCTAACCTCTATACCTCACACACATACTGGGGCAAAGTTAGACCAGGGCCAATTAACCTACCAGCATGTGGAAACCTGAAGGATAGCATTACTCCAATGTTATCCCGCTGTGCTAGTGATATCTGTTTTTTGCTGTTATCTGTAATATGAGAGTTGTAAAATTATCAGTTTACTGTAAATGGACCCGGTCAGTCCCAAGACTCCTTTTAACATGCATACAATCTACAAGACTGAACTAATGATACCTGAATTTACCATTTTTGTCTCATGGAAGATCCGTGCTGTTGTCCGTACACCGTCACCTGTAGTGGTGTGTGTGTTTTTTTTTTTTTTATTTATTTTTTTACTGCACAGGTGTTCCATTCATCCCTGTGCAGGCAGTCCCCATTCATGTCAGTTGGGACAAGTTGCTGTATGGACACAGCCCCTGCTTCCAATATGGCAGCCATGTGGGTGCGGGGCCCTGAAGGCACACCGTCTGCTTTTGGGGCCATGCACCAGCACCCACATGGATGTTTATATAAAAGCCCCTTTCACACGGTGCGGCGTCGGCAGTAAAGCAGCGCTATATTTAGCGCTGCTTTACCATAGTTTTAGCGGGGCGGTTTTAACCCCCGCTAGCGGCCGAAAATGTGTTAAAACAACCTGCAAAGCGGCGCTTTGCCAGCGGTATAGCCGCGCTGCCCCATTGATTACCGCTCCAAAGATGCTGCTAGCAGGACTTTTTTATTTTTTTTATTTTACCGTCCTGCTAGCGCACCGCTCCAGTGGAGTGAAAGGACCCACTTTTTTCAGGCGCTATTTTTAGCGCTGTAGCGCCTGAAAAATGCCTCAGTGTGAAAGGGGTCTAAGAGCAGCAGCTGTGTATGTGCAGCTGCTGCATTCCAATTGACATGAATGGGACTGCCTGCACAGTCCTCTCCCAGGCATTTACCTGTGTGTACATGTGTGTGTGTGTTTTTTTTTTTTTTTTTTAATTAATCTTGTGCATCTTTTAGATCAAGGCAGATGCTGCTAAGGTAGAAGCTTTCCGTGCCTCTCTGTCTAAACTTGGTGATGTCTACATCAATGATGCTTTTGGAACTGCACATAGAGCTCACAGGTAATAAGATTTTGTACTTGATAGATCTCTATACTGCACTTGGATTACTTCACCTGAAAGGAGAACGGTGTGTTCAGCAACAATTCTTTATTTAGAGTAACCACCTGAGAGGCGCAGGCATTCCCAGGGACCCATTCCAGAATAGATGCAGTTGTTCTTCGACTTCAAAACAATTAATGCCATATGCTTTACAATTTCTTTGCTATGAGGGAATTCTCAGCCCAGACTTTTATATCTATTAACTATTCTGTCTCCACACATAGAACCTGTCTTTGCATTCTGTTATTTAAAATGAATATTTGGCAAAGCAAACCTTTTTTAGCCAGCTTTGAGCACAACATTGGTCCAAGCAGCTGTAATGCACAAAGCTTTTTAGCAGAATGTTAAGACAAAAAAACATGGACAGTACTCATTATGCTTAGTTGCATGCAGGGCCGGACTGGGAATAAAAACCAGCCCTGGAAATAATTTCATACCAGCCCCAGCGACGTACCGTGGGTTGTCAGCACCCAAGGTCTCTCTCTCTCTCTCTCTCTCGAATTGTATATGTGTAAAAAACAAGATCATACTTGCGTCAAAGTACCCCTTAATTAGTGGGCCCTACACTGGTAAAAGAATGAAAGATCCTGCGTCTCAACCATTGGAGATACACTCCTCTTTATGGGAGAACTCCACCCCCCCCCCCCCATTACCTCTTATTAGTGTCCACAAGTTTATAGGAGGAGTCCCTTCAGTTCTCCCATAAAGGAGTGTATCTCCAATGGTTGAGACGCAGGATCTTTCATTCTTTTACCAGTGTAGGACCCACTAATTAAGGGGTACTTTGATGCAGTAAGTGGACTGCCATATAGTGTGACCAAATCCCCATATTTTTTTTTTTATATATTCAGGTGTTTTTAAATAGCCTTGCAGGATTTAAATGTAATTTTTGTATATGTGTAAGACACACTACAGGAGAGGGTCAGAGACTGCAGACATGGTACAGGAGAGGGTCCAAGACTGCAGACATACTGCAGGAGAGGGTCCAAGACTGCAGACATACTGCAGGAGAGGGTCAGAGACTGCAGACATACTGCAGGAGAGGGTCAGAGACTGCAGACATACTGCAGGAGAGGGTCAGAGACTGCAGACATACTGCAGGAGAGGGTCAGAGACTGCAGACATACTGCAGGAGAGGGTCAGAGACTGCAGACATACTGCAGGAGAGGGTCAGAGACTGCAGACATACTGCAGGAGAGGGTCAGAGACTGCAGACATACTGCAGGAGAGGGTCAGAGACTGCAGACATACTGCAGGAGAGGGTCAGAGACTGCAGACATACTGCAGGAGAGGGTCAGAGACTGCAGACATACTGCAGGAGAGGGTCAGAGACTGCAGATATGGTGCAGGAGAGGGTCAGAGACTGCAGACATACTGCAGGAGAGGGCCAGAGACTGCAGACATACTGCAGGAGAGGGTCAGAGACTGCAGACATACTGCAGGAGAGGGCCAGAGACTGCAGACATACTGCAGGAGAGGGCCAGAGACTGCAGACATACTGCAGGAGAGGGTCAGAGACTGCAGACATACTGCAGGAGAGGGTCAGAGACTGCAGACATACTGCAGGAGAGGGTCAGAGACTGCAGATATGGTGCAGGAGAGGGTCAGAGACTGCAGACATACTGCAGGAGAGGGTCAGAGTGTACAGGAGATGGTCAGAGACTGCAGACATAGTACAGGAGATGGTCAGAGACTGCAGACATAGGAGATGGTCAGAGACTGCAGACATGGTACAGGAGATGGTCAGAGACTGCAGACATGGTACAGGAGATGGTCAGAGACTGCAGACATGGTACAGGAGATGGTCAGAGACTGCAGACATGGTACAGGAGATGGTCAGAGACTGCAGACATGGTACAGGAGATGGTCAGAGACTGCAAACATAGTACAGGAGATGAACAGAGACTGCAAACATAGTACAGGAGATGAACAGAGACTGCAAACATAGTACAGGAGATGAACAGAGACTGCAAACATAGTACAGGAGATGAACAGAGACTGCAAACATAGTACAGGAGATGGGCAGAGAATGGATGTATGGCTGAACTCAGTGTAAAAGTGTATAGTAGGGCTGCGCCACTCTACTTAAAGCAGCTCTTCAACATCAAGTTAGTAATCCTCCTTTTAAAGTAGAACCAAAAGCCAGCAACACATCCAATTTCCAAAATTCAAATTGTCTTACAGTGATCTGGTCAGGATTAGTGGAGAACATTAAACAGTTAATGAGTCTGTGAACCTTCTAGCCTGAATCAGCAATAAATCATCCAAAAAACATCAAACTGCAGCACACAGAGAGCTCTGGCTTAATAGCTGAGCTGAAATGGTTAACAGCCAAACATGTGTGACCCTTCACTGGACACAGAATGCGGACCGGCTGCAGCGTCTCCCAGAGATCTTATCAGTGTGCAGTTTAGGAAGCTAAAAAAAAAAAGAGAGTACAGAGCCAGACAAGAGGGAGAGGAGGCTGATCAGTAACCTGCACACTGACGAAAAGGCATAGATTTCTGGATGACACCGGCCGGCCAGCATTACATATGACATTGCTCTGTGTGCTGCAGGATTAGTTTTGCTGTGGTCATACCATCCTCTATCTCCTCGGCTTCAGCCTTCAGGTACTGTGTATCTCCCTCCCGACGCCCCCATTCATCCCGATCCAGCACCTGTGTACATTTAAATGTGGCGGGCTGCAGGGGGGGGGGGGTTACACTGTCTGCTGCATGATGGTTATTTGCTCCTCCGACCCTCCCTGCTACACATTTCCTCAGCCAGCCCCTCCTCCTGTTCACTGCACAGCCGCGCTCCTCTCTCAGCTGTTCTTTAAAAAAAAAAGTTACAGAGCTCCTAGCTGACAGCGGCCCCAGAGCAGGCCGGCCTACCGGGAAATTTCCCGCTATCCCGGTAGGCCAGTCCGGCCCTGGTTGCATGTGCACGAATACAGCTATTGGCAAATCCTAATGCCCAAATGGCTGTTGCAAACCTAAAAATATGTTGGTAAAGGCAAAGAGAAATCTAATATTTTGAATGCCTACTCCAAGAAGTGAAGCAAAATGATACCCCAGCTCTACTGCCAATATGATAATCTATGAACTGTGGACCGGTGCTTTAGCCAGGACGTTCAAGTCCCAAAATGCAGTACTTGAATCAAAAACGGGCTTGCGTCTCTAATGCTCTTGAATAAAAGTTCTTTATTTCGTTACATGGGTACAGGCTACGCTGACGCGTTTCGGCTAAGAAGCCTTAATCAAAGCCCCCCCCCCACTCCTTGCATGTTATAGCCCTCACCTTTTGTGAATGTCTAATTACTCTGTGCTGGCCCAGCTCCTTTGCCTTCTCCTCTCAGCTGCCCACATACTTATTTTTCTTCCCCCTTCACTTTACATCAAAAGGTTATTTGATCACCTGCTGATTTTGTACGTTTGCCTACTGACAGAAATAATCAGTCTATACAATTTTAGTGGTAGGTATATTTTAACAGTGAGAGACTGAATAACAAATATCCAGAAGAAACATTTTAAAGGTTATAAACTGATTTACATTTTAATAAGTATTTGATCTCCTATCGGCAATATTTCTGGCTCCCAGGTGTCTTCTATACAGGTAACGAGCTGAGATCATGAGCACTCGGCTTGTTACCTGTATAAAGGGCACCTGTCCACAGAAGCAATCGGTCATTAAGATTCCAATCTCTTCACCATGGCCAAGACCAAAAAGCTGTCCAAGGATGTCAGGGATTGTAGACCTACACAAGGCTGAAATGGGCTACAAGACCATCGCCAAGCAGCTTGGTGAGAGGGTGACAACAGTTGGGGCGATTATTCGCAAATGGAAGAAACGCAAAATTGTTATTCTCCATCGGTCTGGGGCTCCATGCAAGATCTCACCTCGTGGAGTTTCAATGATCATGAGAACGGTGAGGAATCAGCCCAGAACTAAATATGAGACTTGTCAATGATCTAAAGGCAGCTGGGACCATAGTTGGCAAGAAAGCAATTTGTAACACCCTACACCGTGACTGACAATAACCCAAAACACATGGCCAAGGCAACAAAGGAGAATCCCTCCTGAGATGTGTGCAAACCTGGTTTCAAACTACAGGAAAATCCTGACCTCTGTGGTTGCCAACAAGGGTCTTACCACCAAGTACTGTCATGTTTTGCGAAGGGATCAAATGCTTATTTCACTCATTTAAAATGCAAATCCATTTTATAACTTTTTTTTTCAATTTTTGTTTCTTGCTTTTAAAATAAACCTACAATCAAAATTTTAGACTGATCATTTCTTTGTCAGTGGGCAAATGTACAAAATTGGCAATGGATCAAATATGTTTTTAGCTCACTGTAGCTGCCCTGAAAGGAGCAAAGATACTCTAGAGTCACTTGGGTGGTGACAGGTGAGTCTGACATCCTATCCAAGATGGCGGGGCTCAGCAGCAGTCTCTGGCCCTTGGAATGCCTACAAATAAAGTGTGGCAAGCTTGAATACCCCTCGCTTTTATTTAGCCCTTGGCTTTTCTGTCAACCTGCTGCATGTATAAAATGCAAGTGCTGATTACCCTCTAGTACTAGACTTAGTTGCAGAGATGGATTGCTTTTCAGAGGTGTTTGACAGGCAGCTGGAAGATGGTTATATTGCCTCTTCAGCACCTGTTTTACCCCAAAGTCTGCCCAACCACTGTTGCAGGGCAGTTGCAGTGTGGCTCCTCCTCTGTGCGTATTTTAACACCCAAAAGCCTGCAACAGCTGTGCTGCCTGCTAATGTCTAGTACTCACAGGCCTAATGTTGGGGACATCAGCACACACACACACACACACACACACACACACACACACACACACACACACACACACACACACACACACACACACACACACACACACACACGTCTTGTCTGACAGAAGCTGGCCTTTTTGATGCACATGCTGTAAAACCAGCAGCTCCTGATCAGCGCTCTCAGCCGCTCCCTGTCAGCTGTTCCTCAGCAGGGGAGATCGCTGTACGAACGTCGGATCGTTGGTAGAGCGACTCTAAATGGAGCTTTCTGGGGTGCTAGTTAGTGTACCAGGCTTAAGACTGAGGAAGGGGAGGGGGGTGTAATTTTTGCTGCAAAGCACTGCAGCTTAAGGGGGGTGGTCAGACTGATATTTTAATTAAGTAGTGAAACTACAGGATAGGCTATTGTACGGTAATCAAATGGGGATAGCATTTTGTGTTTGCAAATGTTGTAATAAAATTGTACCTAGAGCATCTTCTACATAAATTTTTTTTCTTTTTTTTTTTTGTACCTCCTTTTTCAGCTCTATGGTCGGTGTTAAATTGCCCCAGAGAGCTGCTGGTTTCTTAATGAAGAAAGAGCTTGATTATTTTGCCAAGGCACTGGAAAACCCAGAAAGACCTTTCCTTGCCATTCTTGGAGGGTAGGTATCGCTTAACTCCTGTGTTAACCATTACCTTGTGTTCCTTTTAAACTTTAAACCACAGAACTGGTGATCTGACCAGTAACTCCTCCTGTCTTAGGCCTGATTCACACATAGGCATTTTTAGTGCATTTTGCAGATTTGCACTAGAGTACATTTAACATGGTTTCCTGTGTAACACGTTCTGTAGTACAAATCTGCAAAATGCACTAAAAAATGCATAAGTGTGAACCAGGCCTTGGAGAGACACCACTCTGGATGAATGAGCACAGGGGGAGCATTTGGACAGCAGCATTGTTAGTCTGGGGGGAGGTTAGTGTTGGCTGTACTTCAGTTCATACTGCAAGAGAGCTTGAATCTGTTGAAAAACAGACTAACTTGCTGGATCACCAGGTGAAAATAGAAGAAAACCTAAAACTGACATCACATCTAAATTGGTAAGCTGCAATATATAATTTTGACTTTTGGCATTAATAGTGCTTTAATGCAGAACTGTATTGCATTGCTTTTATAAGATTTTACGTGTGTGTGTGTGTGTGTGTGTGTGTGTGTGTGTGTGTGTGTTGGCTAGCCATAGTGTAATGCTTTCTTCCTATCATTCCCTCAAATAACATGGTTTTCACTTCTGCAGACAGCAGATTAGCTGTGGGTGATCGTTTGATGATAATGCGGTGTCAGCCTCTATTGTGTTAAGCCAGTGATTGCGTCTCTGCGACTGGCTCTGGACTTTGACCTCTTGCCTCACTTTCATGCTGTGTACTTCAGCTGAACTGTATAATGCTGAATAAGCTGGGAGAGTTCAGCTAGAAAAAACAACTTTTTTTTTTAGATCATAAAAGACAATGTGTGTTAGTTTATGTATGGAATGTTAATGTTCTGATAATTTTGAACTGTTTGTGTGCGCTTGACCTTGAACAACGATGAACCCTAAACACACAAACTTACCAACGCTTGATCTCCCATGCTTTGCTCAAGGAGGAACCTCTTGTTTTTCTTCATGCTCAGGGTGGCAGATTTCTCATAGTGTACAGATAGTAAGATTTCCCCAGTCTTACTTAGGCACTGCTGGGACCATCTTAGGATCTTCATGTGGCAGAGATTTAAACTAACTTATTTTCTTACAAAGCAAGCTATTTCATAAAGGAACAAAATAAAGATACAAAGCAGATTGCATGAATTTTACCAGTTTGGTGCAATACATGACACACTGCAGTGCATCTCAGGGTTTAATGTTGGCAACCCATTTAAAGGAGTGAGCTGCCTTAATTTTGTTTTCTAAAGGGAAGATATTAAAAAAAAAAAAAAGTGTGTGTGTGTGTGTGTGTGTAATTTTTTTTTTTTTTTTTTTGTCTTTATCAGCTCTGTGCAATAGCTCGGGCTGCTCTATGCAGAGCCTCCTTGTTTTTGTGCCCTCTGCCAGCAGTCCTGGGCCCCCCCTATATCAAGGCTCTTGCTGTGGGAACGCTCAAGCAGGCTCAATCCCGAGCCAGGCTCTGTGTATCCTTTCACACATCAAGTGTATCTTGGCCCCACCCAATTCTCTCTTCATTGGTTCACTGGCTGTGATTGACAGCAGCAGGAGTCAATGTCTCCCACTGCTGTGAGCCAATGAGGAGACCTGGGAGAGCTGCTGCTCTCATGCACATCACTGAATTGAGATGGGGCTCAGGTAAGTATAAGGGGGGGGGGCGGAGTTGGTGTGTGTGTTAACCTTCAGGTGCACTTCTTAGAACCACTTTAACGTAACCTGATGATCATAAAGGGCGACTGGGGGGGGGACTTTGAATGAAGCCATGACCAGGTATGGTCATGTGCCTCCATCCCTGTCATTGTGAGAGAAAACACGGGGAACCTCACCCGGCCCCGACACGGAAAGGATTGACAGATTGATAGCTCTTTCTCGATTCTGTGGGTGGTGGTGCATGGCCGTTCTTAGTTGGAACGATTTTGTCTGGTTAATTCCGATAACGAACGAGACTCCTCCATGCTAACTAGTTACGCGACCCCCGGCAAGAACTAATATATATATATATATATATATATATATATATATATATATTAATATAATAATTTTTTTTTATTGTTAATATAATAATTTTTTTTTTTTGTTTGTACATTATATTTGTGCTTTTCTTGTTTTATATCATACGTTATTATTTAAAAATTATAATATTCTTTTACATACTCGACTAATATCTTACCAGCTACTTGCCCCATTGAAAGTTCCCCCCTCTAGAGGAACCTGTTTTTCAACCTGTCATTGTGAGGAAAAGGAGCATCTGCACTTTCTAGGGTATTTCTGATCCCTGTCACAAAAAAATATTGTATATATGAGCACATATCTTAGTGGGCGTGTAATTGAAATACACGACATCTGGTAGCTTGATGCGTTTTGTGGCTTTAAGCTGCTCTTCAGGAGAAGAGGAGATTGTATCTGCAATGGGAGTGTAAATTAACTAAGTAAACTAGCTTGTATCAATATAGGGGAGGATTAACGAGATCACTTACAGGTGTATGTGAACTTTAATGGCACAGTGTTGGACCGTGAGCCACCCGAGGGCATCAGTATCAGGAGCTGAGGGGGCATGTTCAACGGTGGCACCCATCGCAGACAATGCCCCAGGTGGATCCGGGCACACCGAGCACTCCTGGTGTAAACATGGGACACGGTGTTGAGTGAATCAATCAAGTAAACCAATAATGTGAGTGAATTAATAATTAAAGATGAGGATGGGAAGGATGGTTAGTGCAAAAAAAAAAATGAAAAACCATATGGTTGTGACTAAGTGGTAATGGAGGACCATAGAGAAAGTTTGCCACCAAGGCACCTGGGGTGGGGGTGGGGGGGGGGGAAATAAGGCGAGTGGATGGTTTGTGAGGGTCTGATTAAATACCTGGCCCTTGGAGGGAGGGAAACCAGTCCAACAAAAAACACTTGAGCCAATGTTCAAGAGCTCAGAGCAACCCAGACCCCACCTATATGTGCACACCGCCACAGACCAACCCCCAATGTCACAAACACAAGCATGAAGGGAACTGAATTGGTGCACTAAAACAGATTGATAAAGTGTAGATGAGCCCTTGGTTTCCATGAAAACCATATGTTGAGTCGGCATTGTCCAGGTTTTTGACTTGTTTACCCCACCAGCATGCCTTTGCTGTCCATGCCCTCTAGAGTATGTTGGCCCTCCTAAGTGCTGCTGATCTAATGATGGAGGTTTTGTATTAAGCCTCATCTATTTTTATTTATTTTTTGGTCCTTTTTGCAGAAACGCACTACAGTTCAGTCACATGGTTTTTATATGGGGCACGTTCACATCTCTTTTTTTTTTAATTTTTATTTTTTTAGCGGTTGTATACCTGCAGGACAAAAAAAACAAACCATGTAAGGCAAAGGCATAATGAGCTAGTGTGCAGCGCATACTAGCTCATTATGAAATACTTACCTTGGAACGAGGCATCGGAATCTCACCTAATCCATGCCGAGGGAGCTGACATTTTGTCCTCGACGTGTCTTCCGGGTTTGCGGCTCCTGCGCTGTGAGTGGCGCAATGACTTCTACCGGGCGTTCACAGCGCATGTGCTGCTGACGTCAGCGGCTGCATGCGAAGTGAATATCTCCTAAACCCTACAGGTAAGCCTGTTTTGTTTAACACTGCCTAGTCTGGTAGCCAAGACCCTAGCTCGGATCTTGACGTCAGAGTTTAGCAATGATATCAGCCAGTAAGTCTCGGGTAATGTGTGGTCTTTTATCTGGTTTACTTATTACTATAATATTGGCATCTTTCTTGGATTCTGGAGGCTCAAACGATGTAAACTCCTGATTTGAGCATCGTCAGCAACTCTGGTAATACATTGCCATATATTTCTGATGGTAAATTGTCAATACGGTGCCTTCCCATTGGAAGATTATGATATTGCCTTAACCATCTCTTGTAATGTTAGGGGTGTATCTGGACTGCTTTAAATGATGGGTGACCTTACTTTGGTATAAATCCTTATTAAAAAAAAAAAAGAGGATACTATATCCTCTTGCTTATTGTAGAACTTGGATTAGTTTCTGACCTGTTAATTTTTTTCAAACCTCTGCCTCCATTTTTGAAATGCCTGTGACTGAATTTGAACGACAGACATTATCCCATGAACATGAATGACAAGCATGTATTTTGAGTAATCCTCCTACAGGGGTCAGTGATGAGACGGCAGATGCATTGTTTATGTAAATCCTGTAGTGACAAAGAAGCTGCATCCTAAGCTGGTCTGTTATTTCCAGGGCCAAGGTCAAGGACAAGATCCAGCTGATCAATAACATGTTGGACCAAGTGAATGAAATGATCATTGGTGGAGGAATGGCATTCACCTTTTTGAAAGTGCTGAACAACATGGAGGTATGTGCTGACATTCTGTCTGAAGTGTGCGGTCCTATACATTTGCAGGGATTTTAGAATTGCCACTTAAATTCCCCAACTAGAATTTTTTTTTTTTATTTATTTTGTTTTGATCGCAAGAAACCTTTTTTTTTTGTTTGAGAGCTTTAGATTTAAAGATCAAGGTTGAATAATTTATAGTTAAAGGCTACAAATTCAAGGCCATTTTCTGTGCATTTTCCTGCAAGAAATCCCCCTTTTGGCTGTTATGTTAGTTGAACCCTAGGCACATAAAAAGGCTCTTCTCCTTTCTCTGCGCAGTAACCACCTAGGCCCAGAACGGTCTGGGCTAAATGGGTTGAATGATGTTGGGCATCATGCTGAGAACATCTAGCAAAAAACTGTACCTGTTACTTTTGGCTGGAGTTCTCTTATGTTTTTATATTTTTTTTGCTAGATTGGTACTTCCTTGTATGATGATGAAGGAGCCAAGATTGTAAAGGACCTGATGGCTAAGGCTGAGAAAAACCTTGTAAAGATTACTCTGCCTGTGGACTTCACAACCGCTGACAAGTTTGATGAGAATGCCACTACTGGGCAGGCCACAGTTGCTGGTGGAATCCCAGCTGGATGGATGGTGAGTACCAGTATAAAAGAGGTCCTGGAGCTCCAATCAAATTTAAAAAGTAGGATGTGTTTTATTTATTTATTTTTTTAAGGGGTGCACCCTACTACACACTGCTTTATAGTATATGTCTGCACCTCTAGCAGACATAGTACAGGCGATGGTCAGACTGCAGACATGATACAAAAGATCAAATGCAGCCCACGTGTGGGTAGGGGAGAACTGGAGTGCCAGGATGCCCCCCCTGCAATGGGTGGCACCCGGCTGCAGAATAGTTGTAGCAATAATTTAGAATTCCTCCAAGTCTTTAGGACACCCCCAAGTGTCTAGCAATTTGAGTGGATTTCATTTAAAATTTTTTATAAAATATTAAAAGTGGTTTTATATCAAAAGGGGGGGGGGGGGGGGAGATGTAATATCGGTTTTATTTTTAAGCCGTACTTTCCACAGTTTTCAGTTGCCTGGTTCTACATAGCTCGGACTTGTTTCAAGTTGCATAAATACAAGCAGTTAAAGTGGAAGTAAACCCCCCTATCATTTTCAGCCAAGGAAGCTGCCATCTTTGCCTCTGTTTGATCTTCAACTGCCACAGTGCTGCACATGTGATCCGTTATGACACCAGCCATTGGATGGTTTGACTGTTTGGTTGAGAGCACAGCCAATGTGCAGTTAGCATTCACGGCATGCCTTTTTTTTTTTTTTTTAGACTGTTAAATCGATGGGTTTACTTCCGCTTTAAGGGTAGGAATTTAGACTGCTCCCTTCTTTCCTTTCTCCTATAAAAACGTATGCTTATCTTAAGCCATACATGTATATTCCCTTTACTCCCTCCAGAGTAGATGGGATGATCTCTGAATGATACAGAAAAGTCATCAATGGCAGAATGGACTTTCTGTTATAATTAAAAAATTTTATATATTCTACTGTATTTTATTTTTATTTTTTATACTATTTCCTTATGCAGGGTCTTGACTGTGGGCCAGAAAGCATGAAGCTGTTTGTGGAAGCTGTGGGAAGAGCCAAGCAGATCGTTTGGAATGGTCCAGTTGGGGTGTTTGAGTGGAACGAGTTTGCTAAAGGAACTAAAGCGGTAATGGACAAGGTGGTGGAAGTCACAGCCAACGGAACCATCACCATCATCGGTAAGAGATGACTGTTTCTATATTTTATTTATTTTTACGTCATTATTTAAGGTGTTAAAAAAATAAGTTTCTTGTACTGTGTTGTTGTGTGTTTTTTTTTTTTTTTTTTTTTTTTAAGACTGTTCAAACATGGTGCTGCAATCTGCATTTTGCCGCACTGGAAGAACATCAGTTACTGCTTGGACCCACAGAAAAACGCATTTTATTCACAATGCAACACAGGTTGGGTTCAACGAGCTGTGATAAAATGCAGCGCTACATTTTTTTATTGCAACGCACTAGCCAGGATCACATGGCGCTGTACAGCAGCACAACGCACTGCTGTACAGTTATGAGTGAAGTGTCCCTTTTTGTGTACTTCAAATAACATTTGTACAAAAAAGTGAACTGTGTGATGGGCTGAAATGTGCCCCACACCCCACCCCCTGCTGCAGGCTCACTGCAGCCAGAACAGACCGCTGTGGAACGCTAAACCGCTGTGTTTTACTGTGCGGCAGCTGTCCATTGATGTGTAAATGAGCCCTTTAACCATGGATTATATGCAACTACCTTCAGGTGCCTGGATACTGGCAAAAGGGTGAGCAAAAGGATGCCTATGTAACCCCCCTTTCTTCCAGTCCTAGCTAACCTCCATTTTTAGGTGATGGATGTTTTTCTATCAAGAAAGCTGCTGTTTAGCCTCTGCAGCCTACTGGATTGGTATGACTGGGGGCCCCATACCTGGACCCTGACTAAAGACAAGACTATGCTGTAATGTTTATGCTTAAAGGAGAGAAGCCCAGCCAAAGCTCACTTGGCTGGGCTTCTCCTATGGTTCCCAGGAGTACAGTTAGTTTTGCACTCCTGTGACCTGAAGTTGGCTCTCTGCTGACGTCACGGTATTGCGACAGTCTGGATTTGCCAGGTGCCTGGACTGACGCCCGTCTCAGTGAGCCCCTTGGATCCTGAGAAGACCCACTCTGCCCCCCTCCACAGCTCATCGTGCCTATGAGCAGAGAGCTGTGACTGACAGTCTACAGCTCTCTGCTCACGGAGCTCTGAAATCCAAGCGATCGGTGTTCAATCACACTTTTTTTTTTTTCAGTGCAGAGGCACCGTGGGACAGATGCTGCATCTACCTAGGTAAGTATGAAACTGAAATAAAAAAGAAACCCCTACTTCTCTTAATGCTTACACTGGATGTGGGCACTTGATCCCTCCATGAGTGCTCACCTTGCATAGAGTTGCATTGTTAGTTGACTGCAAGATCCTGTACAGGTCCAGGGCTGTGGTGGTGCCAGCTTGGCCCGGTCCCTGAAGGACTGAAGATCTATTGTGGTGCAGGCGATGGTTTAAATATTATTGTGTGTGTGTGTGTGTGTGTGTGTGTGTGTGTGTGTGTGTGTGTGTTCCAATTTGGTGCTGCAGTACTTGGTCATGAGGCTGTTCTTGCACTGCATATGGCAGATCAAAGACAGATTGCCCCCTCCTGTTCTGCAGGGACTTTGCTTACTCTTGTTGGTAATGCCTCACCTGTATACTGCTCACTGGCCTCTAGTGAGTAGTCTAACCCTCCCTAATCTGCAGTGGTCTCTGGGATAATCTGTAATTACTTGTATACTGTAAACCTATGGTCGATTTAGTTTAGCACAAACAATGCCCCCTATTTGGTCTTAAGTGGTTTTGTGTAACCCTTGTTGGTGTGTGATGTATACTTGTATGTTCACTTGTTTAGTTGTAAAGTAGCCTAAGGTGACTTGGTCACACACTACCATTAACCCTTCCTGATCTGCAGTGGTCTTTGATGAAATTTGTTGGTAATGTCTCGCTTGTATCCTGTTGTACAGAGACCATTGGTGACCTAGTAATGCTTGGCACTTAACCTGGTATGTTGTGGTGTAAATGGCCCTTCCTGATGCTATATTGACATGTTGGCTAACTCCGCTAACTACATTCAGTCTTCCTTGCCCTTTTCTCTAAAATCTTCTTAACTGGAAAATAAAGTGTACCTAGCCTTTTGATGAGCTAATATGTGGGGACATAACTCCTAGCCCTGGAGTTGCATTTATTTTGGCCAACCTGAATCCTAGAGCTGATCTCAAGACCTTCAGACATGTGTCTAGGAGTTGATCTCAAAGTCTGAGTTGGCAGACCTTCACCTTGCTCTGATGCAACTTTTTTCTGGTTTATGGCCAAGAAGACCTCTGGCCTGTACTGCTTCAAGGGGTTTAACCCATCCTCCCTGGAGGGCATATTTTTGCATGGAGTGTGACAAGGAATTTTTACCCTGGGAAATACTCCCCCCAGTCCCCCTAATACTTGCTTACCTGAGCCCCATCTCGATCCAGCAATGTTGCACGAGAGACTCGACTGGCTGGGATTCTCCCTTCTCATTGGCTGAGTCAGCAGTGAAGCGCCATTTTGCTTCTGCTGCTGTCAAAGTCAGTGGGCCAATGAGAGAGGGGGTGGGGCCGAGCTGTGGCTCCATGTCTGAATGGTCACGCGGAGCTGCAGCTTGGCTCGGGTTCCCCCATAGTCAGCTGCTTGCTGTGGGGGCCCTCGGCAGGAGGGAGGGGGCAGGAACTCCAAAGAAGGACCCGAGAGGAGGATAGTGGCTGCTCTTTGCTTTGCAAAACCACTGCACAGAGCATGTTTGTTATTTTTAACAAGAGACTTTAGTATCACTTTCTGTGTTTTTTTATTTTTTTATTTTTTTTTTTTTTTGTGAGATGCTCTCCTAAAGGGTTAATGTGATTGGTTTGTAAATGATCAGCTTGTAAAACAACCTATTCAGTTTAAAATGGAAATGAAAGGCAAAACCATTTTTCTATCGCTCTAAAAAATGTTTCCCTTGTAAGTGATCACTTTCCCTCTCGGCTGTCGGGGGGAGCAGCAGCACATTGAGTGTCAGGACAAGTCTGGGCATTTAAGGAGAGCACACTGTTCCCTGCATATCTAGAGAACTGACCACAGTGTGTTCTCCTGCTTAGCGTGGTCAGTTTTTTTTTTTTTTAAACTAGGAAAGCCGAGGGACTGGCAGGAACACCAGGGATTGCATTCAAAGAGGAACAAAACCTAACCTAGTAAAACCTGTATTTGCATGTTCAAGCTCCTGTGATGCCAGTGTCAGGCATAAGGTGCTACTAGGAGTTCTGTGGACCTTCTTGACCTGTCCCTGACGTGGCCCTGTTGGTGTTTTTCTGTGTTGCCTACCCCTCAGTTTAACCATTTTGGGCCGCCCACCATAGATATAAGTCGGTACTTTGACGTTAAATACCGTTGTTTCGGCAGCAGACAGCCGTAAGATCACTTTTATGAGCTGCCCCCCCCCCCCTCCCGCCACATCCCAGGTGTCTCTGCCGCTTACCGGAGCCGTTCTATTGCAGCATGCTTGCTAACGTGCATGCATAGCTGTCAATGGACCTGCAGTATAGTTTCCCTTTCACACTAAAATGCAGTGCCTAGCTGTGAACCACCTAGGACTAGGATTCTACTTGTACTGCAAATTGAACTGGAAAATTTCATGTATAAGCATTTCTAGCTAAAATGTTTTCTTTAGATTTCGATAGAGTAAAAAGGTGTCGCTTGCCCACGAGAGATTCACCATCTATTTAGCTTGGGATAATTGTCAATACAAAAAGTAATGGGAAAGCTAAAACTTCATGGTGGTTGCCAATGTGGGCATCTGTAACTGATCGAAGGGGGTGGGGTTGTTTTCCAGAAAAGTGAAAGCAAATCTCTCCAATAGGCTATGGATTACCTAATGTGCCTAGACCAGGGGTGCCCAACCAGTGGCCCTGGGGGCCACCTGTGGCCCGCGGAGCCCTCTGATGTGGCCCACGACCTCCTGCTCTGGGATGAAATAGAGTACTGTTATTAAAGGTCAGTTTTATTAATAAAATCACTGGGTATATATGGGCATATCTTTTCTGCAGTGGTTACTGGGCTGCTTTCAAACTGATCCGCAGGTGCAGAGCAGTTTACCTGCGGGTTACCTGCACTGAGCCATAGACTTCTGTTTATACCTGCGAGTTTGGTGAGCTTTCTGAAAGTGCACCAAACCTGCAGAATATAATAGAAGTCTATTGCAAAGTGCAGGAAAGCCAAAGGTACACTGCGTTGCACCAGCGGTGCGGGTAAACTGCAGCGCATCTGTGTGAAAGCAGCCTTGGGCCCCTTTCACATGGTCAGTCTGACCCAATTGGACCCTTCGTTCACCTCTAAAGGAGTAGCAAATGTAAACCGACTTGTGTCCTACATCCAATCCAGAAAAAGAGTATAGTGGGCTGTGTCCGCTCTTCATATACAGAGCAGACACGGAGCTGCCTTCCGCCTGCTCCGCTCATTGTGGCCCGCGACTGGTTACCAGGTAGCTTATGTGGCCCTCGCTCTTCAAAAGGTTGGGCACCCCTGGCCTAGACGGTCGTATAACCAAACTTGAAAGTTTGGGGTGAAGCAAAACAAGTTATCTGTGTGATATTTGGTAGTAGAATAAAACAAGAGAACAAAGAGGAAATCCTATGTAGACCATGGAGGAACATACACCGCACCCTGGGTTAGAAATTCACAATTGGACATTTTTGCAAATGTTATCAATCATCATCTGATCTTCTCTGTCCACAGGTGGTGGAGATACTGCAACCTGCTGTGCAAAGTGGGACACTGAAGACAAAGTCAGCCATGTCAGTACTGGAGGAGGCGCTAGCCTGGAACTGCTTGAAGGTAATGGCCAAAAGCTACTGGATGATTTGCATGACATTTTATCCAATTTCAGAAAAGTAATGTATTTCGGCATACCACTGCTTGGATGTGGTGGCTGCATTAATAATTTCTTTTTCATTAGTATATTTTCTGCAAGTACACAATTTCCTGTTGATCCTACCAGATATTGCATTGTTGTAGCTTTCAGTACAGGGGGTCCCCGACTTACGAACATCCCCCTACTTACGAACCGGGCGCTGCGGGGACCCTCTGCCATTTTCCGCGGACTCTCGGCTGTTCTGCGCATGCGCAGCCAGACGGAGCCTCGGAAAATGACGGCAAACATTGGAAATGTCTGTAATTTGCCGCGCATGCGCAGAACGGCATTCAAAGGAACATCAGAAATGTCCGTAATTGTCGGTCTGCGCATGCGCGGCCGACTTGCGAACATTTCGGATTTAAGAACAGGCGGACAGTCCCTAACGAGTTTAACTCGGGGACCCCCTGTATATTGTACTGAAATCTCAAACACTGCTAATTAAACATTCTTCCTCACAATCCTCTGAGGATTATAAAACTATTGCCCCATATGTAATGGAGATGATATTGATTGTAGCCCAATTTCAGCCTGGGCTGACAACTGTTAATCCATAAATACAGTAAAGTGAATAAACCTTGTCACCCTAGGGCAGGAGATGTTGCATACTGGATCAGCAGGTAAAAATAAATGGTGGGAAGCCTGAAAAACTAATAGAGAGGGAGAGAGGGGCTCATGCAGACACTGTACAGACAGCTATACTGACAGGCAGTTACTGGACAGCAGGAAGCTCATTGAACTAGCAAGGGGGCATGGCTTAGGAGCAGCCAAGGCTGAGGCCGCTTCTTACTACTAACACATTTGGGGCTGTCGGGTGTGTGGCGTGTGTACACTTTTTGGATGAGCATATTAGATGCCAGAACCCATTTTAACAAGTGGATCACCAGAGCGGCTATACCCAGTACTTGGATCAGTGCTCCAAAGCTTTTCATACAGGTCAACTAGTACATAAGCCTATCACGAATATGAAATGTTGGGGTAACATACACTTTTTAATGCAGAGCTGCCATTGCTGATCTGAAAAATCTAGATCCCTGGCTGTTAATGGCTTTAATAATTTGGAATAAACAGAATAAAATAAGAATGAAGTTGGAGCTCTGAAGCTGAATACTTCAGAGTTGTTGATTAGAAAGTACTTTGGGGCCCCATTCACACCTGAGCGTAGTGGTTTCAGGCAGAAAATTGCGCGATTTTACGACGTTTTGTCGCGATTTTTTTTTTTTTTTTTTTTTTTTTGCAGGGCAAAAGGTCACCAATGTAAAAAAACGCCCAAATCTACCTGATTTGAGCGACAAAAGGTCCGGAACTTTTTTGAGCTTCAGGCGACATGGAGTGGAGAGGTGAACCATCTCCATTGAGAATAATTTTTTCCCCTCTAGCGTTTTGTAGCCTCAGGCTTCAAGCTACAAAACGCTCAGGTGTGACTGCAGCCTAATTCTCTGGATTTGGCATGACAAGCCATTAAGCTAGTATTCTCTACTAAAAGGTTTCCTTTTTATAGTGGACTGACTATGATACAACAGATATACATATCAGGAATGTGACATGTTGGGGTAACGAAAACTGGACAATAGTACAGCTTTCAATCAGCAGCATAAAGTGCATCTCTAAAACAAATTACCGCTTCGGCCTCTTTCACACTGGGGTGGTGCGGGCGTCTGCGGTAAAGCAGCGCTATATTTAGCGCTGCTTTACCGTTGTTTTAGCCGCAGTATTCTGCCGCTAGCGTGGCGGTTTTAACCCCCGCTAGTGACCGAAAAAGGGTTAAACCCCCCCCCCCCCGCTGTATCCCATTGATTTCAATGGGTAGGAGCGGTGAATACACCGCTCCAAAGATGCTGCTAGCAGGACAATTTTATTTATTTTTTTACACCGTCCTACCGGCTTTCACACTGGAGTTAAAGGACCCGCTTTTTTTCAGGCGCTATTTTTAACACTGTAGCGCATGAAAAAAGCTTAGGTGTGAAAGGGTACTTATTCCAAGTTGGAAATGAGAATAAGGGAAAAGCTGAAGGGGGGGGGGGGGAGAAAGTAGTTTCTTCCACTAATGCCACTTCTCTACCTATCAGGCACAAAGGACAGCTAGTCAATCACCAGGGTAATAAAACAATTTTTAATGAAGGAAAAAAAAAACATTCAACTTGAGAAAAAAACGTATGCAGCTACCATATCCAAGGACTGGAAGCTGCAATATGTCAGATTTTAGTTTTTTATGCTTGGGTTAAGTTCTTAAAGCATTAAAGGCATATGGTTTCACATGTTGAAATTGGCATTTCTTTACTTAAAACCCACAACCTCTGAAAGACCCCGTGGAACAAAAAGCTGGCTTTTTTTTTTTATATTTTTTTTTTTTCAAATCTATATTTTTAGACAAACCACTAAAATTAATTGTATTCAAAGACCAATTTAATCCCCAATTGCTTTGTACAAATTCATAAATGGCTATCAAATGTGTCGGGCCTCAAAGCTGCGTTTGCCAGCAAAATGGCATAAAACTGCGTTTTTCAAAACTCAATGTGTGAGCCTTTTAAATGCTTTTACAGCTCATCACTTCAGAGTTGACTATAAATGAACAACATAGACTTATTCTCTCATTCTGCTGTACCCAGCATTGTACAATGTGTGTATGGGGTGCATTTTTTTTTACATTTCTGAAGCAGTCTGTGAGGGAAGTGGCACCCATGAGTACTGTAAAAATGACCCGGATCACATTTACATAAATACCAGGAGCTGGTTGAAGAAAACGTCTTTAGACTTTGAACAGTTTTAACCTCTTCAGCTATTTGTACATGTATACTATGTTTTTACTGGTTGTTTGCCCATGTCTAAAATGTCACTTCCTGTTGTGTTGATCTTCTAACATTCTGACTCTTTTAGATCCCTCTGTATATCAAACAGTGCAGTTGATATGCAATTTTTGGTTTCAACGCACAAGATTATTTTTCAATGTGTTTTCAACTCGTTACAGGTAAAGTCCTTCCTGGTGTTGATGCTCTGAGCAGCGTCTAATTTCTTTCACCGGATAAAGCGATGATCGAGAGGGAATGTCTTGGGTCACAATCCTGGGAAATGAAGCCAGAACCTGATGCAACCACAAGCACTTTACTTCGGCTTAAACTCACAGTTCTCTAAAGGATTTACAATGTGGTCAGGTTACCTACTCAGCAGCTTCTGCACTGTATTGATGAGTAGTAACAACGGTTAATAAGCACGCTCATTTCCCATTGCCCAGCTGGTAGCTTGTCTGGACAGAGTATGTTGTAGGCTTTGTGTTTTTGCTCTTAGATGTATATATTGCCCTGTAGCTGTCTGTGAATCTGTGTTGGGTCCTCACCAAATGGTTAATGTTTACAGGAAAACTACATGGGCACCCCAGAAATATCTGCTAAAATAAAAAAATATAATAAAAGAAAAAAACCTTAGTCTGCCTTTTTTTTTTTATTTTATTGATTGTTGTGTGGCTGTGATCACCTATTAAACTGATGCATCAGTTTGGAATGGCCAGTGCTTTTCCCATGTAGATTGTCATGGGTATGTATTGTGGGTCAACCCTGCACTTCCTATACAGTGGGTGGAAAATAATAATTTGATGTGTGTGTGTGTGTGTAATATAAAAAATAAAGATAGATAGATATATGTGTGTGTGTGTGTGAAATGATGGAGACAGAGCATCAACCAAAAAAACATATGATACAAATGTTTTATAAATTGAGTTGCCGTTCAGTGAGTAGAATAAGTATTTGATCTCTGAGCAAAACATGACTTGGTACCTGGTGGAAAAACCCTTGTTTTCAACCCCTTTAAGGTTTCTTGGCTGTCGCTTGGCAACTTGAAGTTTTCAGCTACCTCAAGTATGTCTATAGGCTTAAGGTCTGGAGACTGGCTAGGGCCACTCCATGACCTTCATGTGCTTCTTCTTGAGCTACTCTGTTATGGGTCATTATAATGCTGGAAGACCCATCTTTAGTGATCTGGCAAGAGAAGGTTCTCATCCAAGATTTTACACTAAATGGCCCCCGTCCATTGGCCCTCAATGCGACAAAGTCCTCCCCCCCCCCCTTCTTCTTTAGCAGAGATACCGCCCCAAAGCATAATGTTTCCTCCATGCTTAACTAGGGATGGTGTTCGTTCTTGGGGGGGTCATAGTCAGCATTTTTCTTCAATCACAGCGAGTCAAGTTAATGCCAAAGAGGTCCATTTTGGTCCCATCTGACCACAGCACTTTCTCCCAATCCTTTTCTGAATCATTTTAGATGTACAGGCCCATCTGAAGTTTGCCAATGAACATGTGCCTTCTTGAGGGGGACCTTGCGGCCACTGCCAAATTTTATTTTATTAATAAAAAAAAACCTAACCCTGACTTGTGCTTCTCAACAACATTGTCCCTTACTTATATATATATATATATATATATATATATATATATATATATATATATATATATATATATATATATATATTATATATATATATATATATATAAAGGAATTTCGCGCAATATATAGCTAAAATTAAGGTGCAATAAGGAATACTCCAATAGTAATAACACTACTACTGGTAAAATATAATAAATAATACAGTACTAATAAACATCAATGTCTACATACAGTAGTACATAAAGTGACGGGTGCATATGTGCAAAACCATTAAAGGTACCATATAAAGTGCTGTGAGATACAGATAAAGATAAATTCAAACAGTCAAATAAATTCAAACAATCACAGTGCATTCAAGTGCTATGCAATTAAAGTGCTGTGCCATTAGATGGTTAATAAGAAGCGTCAAATGGTGGATGAGTAATCAATGACAGGTGAATGGTTATCAGATGCTAGTGGAAAAAGTATTAAACAAATAAATAAGCAATAAATAAAATAAATAAAATGAATATATATAGTCCCAGGTTGGATAAAATATATATGAATGAGCAGTGTCCAAGTTAATCCATCCGGTCCTGATAGTGTATTTAGTCAGGTACCGTATTCGCTTTAGTTAAGCAGTAATTAAATATTCCATTCATTCAGGTTATCAGCATTAACTGCATGATATAAATATTAAATCCTGTATGTTTTCTGCAGCGGGTACTTGGTCCTGATTTTCATAAAATTCAATCCAATCACTAGTCTCTCAAAACTCTCACCTCAAATCTGAAAGATTGTAGCTTTTCGGGCATATCCTATAGCCCCATGGATTGTGGATACAAGTTGTTCAGCATAAAACTGGTAAGAGTAAAAAACTTCTCCTTTAAGAGCGTTTAAAATCTTGATTCCTGCAGTGCTCAGTGTCAAAGCAAGACAAAGGGCAAAGAAACAAGAAAGGGAAGCCTCCACTAGTGTAGTATCTTGGTTAAATATGGGCAAGTTTATTTAGGTACAGTGGGTGGACTCTTACATTAAAATCAAGGTTTAAAAGCAAAAAACGGCATAGACATATATAGAAGTAAATAACTCCTAGGCGTTCTCAGCGCCTTCTCACGTCTCACGTCTCCTCTGCCTGCGGCCACGTGAGACGTGAGAAGGCGCTGAGAACGCCTAGGAGCTACAATCTTTCAGATTTGAGGTGAGAGTTTTGAGAGACTAGTGATTGGATTGAATTTTATGAAAATCAGGACCAAGTACCCGCTGCAGAAAACATACAGGATTTAATATGTATATCATGCAGTTAATGCTGATAACCTGAATGAATGGAATATTTAATTACTGCTTAACTAAAGCGAATACGGTACCTGACTAAATACACTATCAGGACCGGATGGATTAACTTGGACACTGCTCATTCATATATATTTTATCCAACCTGGGACTATATATATTCATTTTATTTATTTTATTTATTGCTTATTTATTTGTTTAATACTTTTTCCACTAGCATCTGATAACCATTCACCTGTCATTGATTACTCATCCACCATTTGACGCTTCTTATTAACCATCTAATGGCACAGCACTTTAATTGCATAGCACTTGAATGCACTGTGATTGTTTGAATTTATTTGACTGTTTGAATTTATCTTTATCTGTATCTCACAGCACTTTATATGGTACCTTTAATGGTTTTGCACATATGCACCCGTCACTTTATGTACTACTGTATGTAGACATTGATGTTTATTAGTACTGTATTATTTATTATATTTTACCAGTAGTAGTGTTATTACTATTGGAGTATTCCTTATTGCACCTTAATTTTAGCTATATATTGCGCGAAATTCCTTTATATATATTACTATTTTGTGTATTTGTGAACACACCACATTTTGCAGCAGAGCACCACTTATTTACTTTGACTACTATATATACTCCAAGTAGCGCGAGGGACACATATCCACATTGTCCCTTACTTGTTTGGAGAGTTCCTTGGTCTTCATGGCAGTGTTTGGTTAGTGCAGTGTTGCCAACCTACCAGATTGAAATTTACTGACACAACACCCAAAATTTACTGACACATACACATTTTTACTGACGTTTCCAAAAGTTACAAAATTATTAGAGTATTTAGGCTACAAATACAATATGATTTAAGGTACATAATGCAAAAAACATATTTCTTTTATTTTTGATATAGTAAGTAGCTCAGGGACAGGAGACAGGAGGGCAAGAAATTAGAATGGGCAGAACACACACATAAAACTGACTCTCACAGTGACACCTTACCGATATGACACGTCCCCCTCCTGAGTCACAGTCTCTCTCCAAGCCAAGTAGTCCCTCCAGTCCACTCAAGTCTAAACAGCACTGGTGGTCCTGGTCCCAGCCTGCCTTGCTCCCATACTGTAGACCAGCACACAAGGCTCTGGCCACTCTGCTTAGCTCCATTGCACCGTGACATCAAACAATATGCTCAGGCACCGCCTCCGCCAGAGCCACTCAATCACACTGTAGCAGGCACTCGGATAGTCTCAGACGGCTCCGGACCAAGCCAAGCGTCACAGCCATATTTTTTACTGGCAACCTTTTACTGGCAGGAGAAAATTGCCTGTTTTTTTACTGGCTGCCAGTAAAAATACTGACGGTTGGCAACACTGGGTTAGTGGTGCCTCTTGCTTGGGTGTTGCAGCCTCTGGGGCCTTTCAAAAAGGTTTGTGTGTGTGTGTGACACTTGGATTGCACACAGGTGGACATCATTTCACTAATTATGGGACATCTGAAGGTAATTGGTTGCAACAATGGGCTTCATAACAAATACATACGCACATGCCAATTATTATCTATTTTTTTATTTTATTTTTTTCCTTTTCGGAAATGGTTTGTGTGTGTGTGTGCATGTAATTTTACTTCACCAACTTGGACTATTGTGTTCTGATCTATCACATATAATTCAGATTACAGAACCAAAGTTCAATGTTTTTTTTTTTTTTTAATGTAACAAAATAGGTAAAAAGCCAAGGGGGTGAATACTTTTGCAAGGCACTATATCACCTTCTCACCAAGCTTCTTGCTGATGGTCTTGTAGCCTATTCCAGCCTTGTGCAGGTCTACAATCTTGTCACTGATGTCCTTTTTGACAGCTCTTTGGTCTCACCCATGATGGTGAGGTTTGAGTAGAAGATTCTGTGGACAGGGGTCTTTTTATGCACAGAACGAGTTATGCTTAGGACCACCTTCTTAAATTGACAGGACTAATCTGTAGCACATGCAATAGTCAGTCTGTGGGAGCCATGAATTTGGTTAAGTTGGTAGGGGGATCAAATACTTATAAATAGGAGTTGCAGTTCAGTGATTAAAATAACGTGTGTGTGTGTGTGTGTGTTGTGGGGTTTTATTTTTTTTTTTATTTTCCCCTTTCTGGCTTTTTGGTTGATATTCTCTCTATCATTTAACATACACCTATGATAAAGAAAATGAAGGTCTATAATTTTTATCATAAGTGGGCAAACTTACAAAATCTGCAGGGGATCAAATACATGTTGCTACTGTATTTGCACCCTGGATGCTGGAGCAACGGTTACCTTTTTGGACCGCAGCAAAGTCAGTCTGGGGAGAGGGTAGTGTTGGATGCATTCAAATGTTATATGGACTTGACCAACAATTTTTAAAGATCCTCCAGCTCACACTTTATAAAGCAGTATCAGATGTGTGTATGCACCCCTGTCAGTGGTAAAAAGCCTATCTAAACTATCTACCTTCCACTGTCGCTAGATGGCTTAGTCTGGTTAAACAAATTGAAAAATATCAGACTTGCTGGCAGAATCAACAGGTGAAAATAAGGAAAGAAAAAAACAAAACAAATGCAGCCACAACCTCCTAAAAGATTGGTAAGCTGCAGGGCGTGGCCTAGCTAGCGGAGCATGTGAGTGGACGCATCGTAGAGCAGCTCTGGTCTCTCCTGCATCAATCCTTTGCCACCCTGCGTCATTAACTACCGAACCACACAGTCTACACTGATACTGAGAGTCCCTGCTCTGCGATGAGGTGTATGTTTCTGGTGGATGGGCAACTGCAAGAAACAACCGCTGGCCAAGATGAACATCACTACATGCTCCTGCCAAGATGGCTGCCACATCGCAATATGTCTCACCTGCATCTACCCCCGATCTTTGGGGAAACCCCTGACTCCTCTCTGCAATCATCCCTGGATGTCTCGGACCCTCCACATCTATCCTCCCAGATGTCCCTTGCCAAGAATGAAGGAGATGACACGGATGGCGGTCCTGGGCCTACACTGTCCAATGTATTACACACCATCAAGGTAAATCATACTGATCTAATGGGGATGGTGGCTGAACTTAAAAATTACTTTGAAATTATGTGGCAATACATACAAAAGATACAGGGCAGGGTCACTGACATCCAATGCCACATTAGTGATCTGGAGGACACTGCTAACCCTATACTGCCTAAACTTGGTACCTATGGCGGGAAGATAACAACAAGGTGGATGACCTTGAGAATTGCCTCCGCCTGAACTGAAGGCGGGGTCTGACCCGGTGGCTGAAGCAGGAGTTCAGCCGCGACAAATTATCCACATGTTTTGTGATTGAATGGGTCCAAAGGGTTCCAGGTCGGCCACTCCCAGCAGGAAATCCTCCCCACACCATGGTGATCCGTCTGCTGATCTACAGGGACTGGGACTCCATTCTCCATGCGGCCCGTCTGAAAGGGAGCCTCAAAATCAATAATGCAGTGGTCTCGCTATTTCCAGATTACTCCGTGGCTGTTTGCAAACAGAGAGCCCAATTCCAGCAAATGAAGCAGAGGCTACGGGAGAACTCCGTTCAATATGTCATGCGGTTTCTGTCTACCCTTCGGGTGGTCCACCAAGGGAAAACCCACTTCTTTAATCTCTTAGGGATGCCTTGATGTGGTGGGTATCACTGCCACAGCTTCCTCCCCTTCCCACCTGAGGGGAGATTTATTTCACCTATTGGCCTATATATTTTATACCAGGAACTGGAGCTTTCAGCCACTCCTTTTTAATGCCTGGCTTGACTTTCCAATATGTTTCTCATGCAGGAGAGTCCCAGGCCTTCTACTAAGTTGGCATGAGCTGCTATGGGGGATAGACTGTTCAATCCCCATTTCCCCTTTTTTTTTTTTTTTTTTTTTGAACACTGACTTTTTGTTTTCTTTCTTTTTTGGTTTATGGGAACAGGCCCCGCATATGGGACAAGCTTAGGGTCTAGGCCTGCTCTGTTTTTCAGGAGTTGGGCAGGGTTGTTGTTGTTACCTTTTTTTGGTAACCCTTACATGTATATAGTTCTGTTGTGTGTATGATGGCTGGATGGATGAATGAACGTGCACCGAAAAGGTCTAGCCTACGATATGGGGGGCCATGGCCGGAGTCTGGACGGCTCTGCCCTTCCTCCTCTTCCCCAATGATACCACCACTACTACAATATGGCTGATTTAGTTGTTTGCTCATGGAATGTCCGTGGTCTGAACTCAAAGTTCAAAAGAGCTTTGATTTTTTTTGATCGGATCAAACAACTTAAACCACATATCTTGTGTTTACAAGAAACTCATTTGATGGGTTCAAAAATCTTGGCTTGGGTCTCCCACAACTATCACTCCACACATTCCAGTTATCCCTGTGGGGTGGCAATCCTGATCTGTAAAGAGCTGCCTTTTATTTGTCATCAGGTGATCACGGATTCCAAGGGCCAGTTTATCATCCTACATGCCTCTGTACATGTGGTTCATATATTGCTGGCCACAGAACTGAGTACGAAGCTTTCCTCCCTACCAATTTACCCTACGCTCCTTGTAGGAGGTTTTAACTCCGTACTACAACCTGCTCCAGATAGGTTAAAGCCTTTCTTATCTGAATCTAAGTTGTTCCTCAAGTGGTACGAAACCTATGGATATGTAGATCTTTGGTGCCGGATGCCAATCTAAATCTTATTGTACCCTTTCCAGGTTGGACTATGCACTGACCACCAGGGACCTCCTTCCATCAGTTCTGTAGCCTACATACCCCAAATGGTGTCTGACCACTCAATAGTACAGGTAACCTTAACCTTGGGTCACAAGCCCACATTTTGGGCCTGGAGGCTCAGTCCCTGAAGGATCTCCACGCCTGAAATTCACGCATCCATCCCGACTGGACCTCTAACTCTGACACTGCAGCTACAAGACCATTGAGGGATGCGTTTTAAGGCAGTAGTGCGGGGCTCCTACATATCACGTATCAAACTCTACCGATCTACTGGGGGGGCCAAGCAATCTGACTTAGAACAGTCCCTCGACACTGCTAGATCCTGATATGTAGCACACGCATCCTCTGAATCTCGTGGGGTGTTGGTGGAGGCACATAACGCACTGCCAACTACACATGGTTGATATAACAAACTGCATCTTTCTGCTCGCATTTATGAACGCGGGGGAGGCGATTGGAAGGCTGTTAACCTTCCTTAGAAAGAAAGAGTTGAAGTGGAAACCGCGCTAATTAATATTCAAAACACATGGTGGGTTCCCGCCGCTAGTGTGTGCTGTGCTGTGGTGTCCCCACAATCTTTCAATCCCAAATGTGCAGGTGCTAGCCTGTCATATATTAATACCTTATTCAAATAAGGAAACAAAAATGCAAAAATGTGTCAGGTGCCAAGTGTTAGTTGTATGCCTTATTAGGCTATTTTAAAGTGCTTAGTGCATGTGGATATCATAGGTTGCTATCCTGTAGTGTTTAAGCTTAATATGTGCTGGTTACAGGGTTTGGTGCTCTTACTAAAAATAACAAATATATTCCATCAGTAGCCCATATTCACTACCCCAAAAATGGTGATACAAAGGGACATATAAAGCAAATATCTATTACATGTGGTCTAGGTTTTCTAATAGCGTAATCAATGCCATAGTTCCATCAGTTTAGCCATATAGAAAACAATTATTCAATTTTCCAATATCACAGCAATAAAATATAAACAAAAACAAAAAGCAGGGCTGAAAGGTGTATAAAGAGTCCGTGACACCACCGCTTGTGCTTGATAAAAGTATATATAATTTGTGCAGATTTCTTGCTTAGTGACCGTCACCACCTATGGAATGGATCACTTACCAGAACTTGGTAAGTGTAAAGCCTGCGGTTACTTTAGGATAACCAATCCTGTCAATGGCCTCCCTCTTTCTCTCACCTCCTGGTCGGGTATTGTATGGGTATTTTGCGGACGGACTCCACAGCAGGTGTCCCCAAAAATGAAATAATAGACAGGGGGCTTCCAATAGTGAAGTATGTTTAACAAAGGGTCATTTATTAAAAGTAAATGGTTAAAAAGACTCACATGGTCCAGTGCCGCAGCTGGCACCAAGCATATCCAGCCTTGTGTTATAAAATCAGAGTTGATGTGCGTCCTGAACTCCCTTCCTGGTCTGAGGTCCCTCTCCCGGAAGTGATGCAAGCGCGTACGATTACCCAGCAGCCTCTACGCGTTTCGCAAAGGTTATTGCGTCATCAGGCAGCTTCCTGATGACGCAATAACCTTTGCGAAACGCGTAGAGGCTGCTGGGTAATCGTACGCGCTTGCATCACTTCCGGGAGAGGGACCTCAGACCAGGAAGGGAGTTCAGGACGCACATCAACTCTGATTTTATAACACAAGGCTGGATATGCTTGGTGCCAGCTGCGGCACTGGACCATGTGAGTCTTTTTAACCATTTACTTTTAATAAATGACCCTTTGTTAAACATACTTCACTATTGGAAGCCCCCTGTCTATTATTTCATTTTTGGGGACACCTGCTGTGGAGTCCGTCCGCAAAATACCCACACAATACCTGACCAGGAGGTGAGAGAAAGAGGGAGGCCATTGATAGGATTGGTTATCCTAAAGTAACCGCAGGCTTTACACTTACCAAGTTCTGGTAAGTGATCCATTCCATAGGTGGTGACGGTCACTAAGCAAGAAATCTGCACAAATTATATATACTTTTATCAAGCACAAGCGGTGGTGTCACGGACTCTTTATACACCTTTCAGCCCTGCTTTTTGTTTTTGTTTATATTTTATTGCTGTGATATTGGAAAATTGAATAATTGTTTTCTATATGGCTAAACTGATGGAACTATGGCATTGATTACGCTATTAGAAAACCTAGACCACATGTAATAGATATTTGCTTTATATGTCCCTTTGTATCACCATTTTTGGGGTAGTGAAGATGGGCTACTGATGGAATATATTTGTTATTTTTAGTAAGAGCACCAAACCCTGTAACCAGCACATATTAAGCTTAAACACTACAGGATAGCAACCTATGATATCCACATGCACTAAGCACTTTAAAATAGCCTAATAAGGCATACAACTAACACTTGGCACCTGACACATTTTTGCATTTTTGTTTCCTTATTTGAATAAGGTATTAATATATGACAGGCTAGCACCTGCACATTTGGGATTGAAAGATTGTGGGGACACCACAGCACAGCACACACTAGCGGTGGGAACCCACAATGTGTTTTGAATATTAATTAGCGCGGTTTCCACTTCAACTCTTTCTTTCTTTTGAATAGCCACCTATGGGTGGTTATATTGCACGGAACTGCAGCTCACTAAAATATTTTATTTTATTTACTCTCATTTTTATTTGTGGAACACACTAACCAGCGCCAGTACCACACGTTTTTATTGTTAACCTTCCTTGCCCATACTGACTTTCAAGATGGTTCAATCCCTGCCATTCAACTTGCTGATGGGTCTGTAGCGTCCGATCCACTGGTTATCAACCAGGAGTTTGCACCCTATTACTGTGAACTCTATGATGACCAGGTGATCCCTCCGGAGACTGCGTTTGCTGTTTTTTTTTTTCCCCTCCTCCATTGGTTTCCCTGTTCTTAGCGCCCCTCAGACTCCTCCTGGGACAGCTCCTAAAGGTTGAGGAAGTGGAGACGGCTATTCGCTTTCTACCCCCCCCCCTTCCAAAACTCCTAGCGTTGACGTTCTCCCCTCTGAGTGGTACCAGACGTATAGCGAAACATTGGCCCCTAAACTTCTCACCACCTTACGAGCATCCATGCATGTAGGTAGGCTTCCTGACTCGAATGATGCGCTTATTGTGGTTATACCTAAACTTGGACAAGAGAAACTATTATGTGGGTCCTACCAACCCATCTCTCTCAATAACGATGCAAAAATATTAGCCAAAATATTAGCACTACGTTTGCCGAAAGTTATCCTTTCCCTTATCTCTCCCGATCAATCCGGGTTCATGCCAGGCTGGAGCACCTTTGACAAAATCCGGAGGCTTTACCTACATGTCCATAAGGCTTTGATAGATGAACGTCGTGGTCTAGTGCTTTCTTTAGATATACTGAAAGCATTTGACACTGTTCGGTAATCTTCTTCTTTTTTTTTTTTTTAATGGGAAACTATGGCACAGATGGGCTTCGGTCCACAATATGTGAAATGAGCACGCTTGCTATATGCGGATCCAAGGGCTAGAGTTTGTACTAACACAGATGTTCCCATTATCGTTTTCACTAAAGAGGTGCCCCCTCTCTCTGCTTCTGTTCGCTCCTGCCATTGAGCCTTTTGCGCGGGCGGTGCGGCAGATGATGGAGATTGGGGGGATCTGCTATGGTCTGCTGGAGGAGAAGATTTCTCTGTATGCGGATGATGCTCTCGTAAACCTTGACGGCCAGGAAGGCTCTTTCAACAAGTTATTGCAGGTGGTGGGGGAGTTTGGTGAGGTCTCTGGTCTGAGGGTTGGCTGAGAGAAATCCATAGCATTTTCTATTGGTCCCTCCTTTCCTACGGACTATCTAGAGAACTCTGGCTTATGTACCTCGCACACTTTCAAATATTTAGGGGTCTATGTACATAATGACATTTCCAAATATGAGATGCTTAATATTGCCCCAATTATGGGCTAGATGACGGATAAGCTCCGCACATGGTCAACATTACCACTAAACCTCATCGGAACAACCCTAACTTCCCTGATCTCTATGGACACCCAGATTCAATTTGGTGGGCCCGTTTTGAGGTCCCTCATCTCTCGCATGTAGTCCATGGGAACAACTTTTGAGACTCTAAGGCGGGAGAGGGACATAGATAACAAATTCTTCTTTAAATACTTGTTACTCGCCATCAGTACTCAACTGGGAACATTGACTGTAGAGCTCACGGAGAGCCCTATGGAAGATCTGCTCTATCCCGAACTTACCAAACTAGTGACAACATTCTATACCAGACTGTCACTGAGGGGGGCCGACCCATTTCAGAACTCATGTGATAAATGGTCGATCTCAGATGAGGGCTGGGAAGAGGCCACTGAGGTTTGCTTACAAGATATCAGTACTGCTGACCGATTTTTATCCAATTGAAATTTATACACCACCTGCATTACACTCCAGCTAAACTGTCCTGCATGTTATTAGGGATTACCGCTGCGTGCCCTAGATGTAATTTAGCCGATGCAGACTTACTTCATATGTTCTGGAGCTGCCCAGGGCTGACCTCTTACTAGAGGGAACTGTTCCGTTTTTTCAAGAATCAAATCAGGGAAGGACTGACAACAAATGGGGCCCCCGGGCAATCAGAGATTATGGGGCCACACAGTATACACACACATGTTTCTATTGGCTGAGAAGGTACTGGAGAGGTGGGGCAGCTATAATCTTGGGATTTTTAGACCAAAAGGATGTCGGTAAGGGACATTTCAGAAATAGATGTAAAAAATAAAAAAAAACACAGATTTTTACATACTGTCCCTGGTTTTACTTAGGCTGGCAACCCTGGTGGGGCCCCCTAGTGGCCCGGGGCCTTCGGGCAGTGCCCGAGTGGTCGAATGGTCAGTCCGCCCCTGAATCAAATAACGCTTCCTATACCTCAGACTCCGGACGTTGGACTCTTAGGTATACTAAATGATTTTGTACGCAGAACCCATACTCGAATCCTACTCTGCACAATTTTGTATTATGCACGGAAAGTCATATTATTGCACTGGAAAGATGTAAACTCTCCAACGACCCAAGCCCTTTATCGCATTATTAATGGGGAACTCCCCAAGCTCAAACTAATAATATAAAAGTAGAGCTTGTACAAAAAAATTCACTAAAATATGGCAGCCATGGCTGGATGTCACTAATTCATTTTGGGGCACAGTTTTGTCATCTCAGATGACCCAATCAAGCTTGAGTTACAGTGAGTGGTACCCTCGCACGCCAAGAGGGAATTACATATCGACTTGGAAGTGGCTCTTTACAATTAAGGCATACCCCACTTTTAAGTACACAATGGGGTTTATTTACTAAAGCTGTAAAGTGCATAATCAGGCTCACTTCTGCATAGAAACCAATGAGCTTTCAGGTTTTATTACCCAAGCTTAATTGAGCAATCTGGGGTTAGAAGTAGACATGTGCACAACAAAAAAATTTGTTTATTTTCGTTTCGTTTTTTCCGTTTCCGTTGATTCGTAACGATACGTACATTCGTAGGTCGTCGGTGTTCGGATTCGTAACGATTCGTACATTCGTAAGTCGTCGGTGTTCGGATTCGTAACGATTCGTACATTCGTAAGTCGTCGGTGTTCGTATTCGTAACGATTCGTACATTCGTAAGAGTTATTTTTTCGTTGATTCGTTTTTTCGTTAGTTTAATTTTCGGACGCATTCGTATTTTTTTCGTACATTCGTAGATTCGTAATCGGAGCATAATTCATAGTTTTTACGAATCGAAAAAAAAAAGTTACGGATCGAAAAGTTACGAATGTACGAATTTTTTTGTTCAATAGAGACAAGGAAAATTACGAATCGAAAAAAAAAAAAAAAAAAAGTTACGAATCGAAAAAAAAAAGTTACGAATGTACGAATTTTTTTTGTTCAATCCATTCGAAGCACGTTTAGCAGCACCATTGTAAGGGACATGGAAAATTACCAATTCAACAAAAAAAAAAAAGTTACGAATGTATGAATTTTTTCGTTAGTTTTCGTTTTTCGGATTTAGTACATTCGTTGTTTCTAATTTTGTTTTTTTCTGATTTTCGTTGTTTTTCGGATTCGTTCGATTCGAATGATTCGTTAATCGGATTCGTACGATTCGAACGATTCGTTATTCGGATTCGTACGATTCGAACGATTCGTTCATTCGTACGAAAACGAACGAACGAAAATAACGAAAAAAAATGAAAAACGAAAAAAAACAAAACGAATTGCACATGTCTAGTTAGAAGCTCATTGGTTTCTATGCAGAAGTGAGCCTGATTTTGCACTTTCCAGCTTTAGTAAAAAAAAAAAAAACATTGTGTACTTAAAAGTGGGGTATGCCTTTAATAATCTTTTGCCTCGTTTGAAACAAAGAGTGAGGTGGGCTGAGACCAATGTACTTTCAAGGTGCATAAGTGTACACCTAAAGCATGAGATCTAATATTTATAAAATTGCAGAATATAGCAAGAGTGCCCTCTACAGGCTAAAAAAAAAAAACATGCACAACAACTGCAGGGGATGGTCACAAGGAAAGAATATTAGTGTTAGTGCAAGCAGTGGTTTATTTGGGTGTATACAGAGTTACTCTAGAACTTTACATTTGCAGACACATGGGTTAAATTAACTTTACAGCTAAAGGTATTTATGAAAAAAATTATATTTATTTACATTGAGGCCCCTTTTACACCAGTGGACAGACTGGTTTGCCTGTCCGTTTTTCGTCTGTCCGGGGATCTTTTTCCATCCAACCGCCCCATAGAGAACAGCGGGCTGTGTCCGACTCTGCATAGCGGAGTGGACACGGACCTGTCATCCACCTGCCCAACGGAGAAATCCCCTGTTGAGCAGGCGGATCCGCTTGGACAGATTCTGCTCCATCTAAAAGGGGGTTGTTTTCAAAATGGATGTTTCAGGCCTTGTTCACATGGGGCCTGTTTACCTGCATGGGGAGGCACAGGTAGTTCCATTGATGCCAAATGGGATGCAGTAGATGCAGGGACACAGCCGCTGATCTTGTTATTAACATCTGTGTGGGTTAGACATGTGCACAATAGAAAAATTTGTTTCGTTTCCTTTCGTTTCTGTTTGTTTCCGTTGATTCATAACGATTCGTAAATTCGTAAGTCGTCAATGTTCGTATTCGGACTTGTTTGTATTTTCGTAGAGTTATTTTTTTGTTGATTCGTTTTTTCCGTTAGTCTAGTTTTCGTTTATTTGAAATTCGTATTTTCGTTGTATTTTGTATTCGGACGCATTCGTATTTTCGTAGATTTAGTTACATTCGTACTTTCGTAAGATTGATTTATTCGTACTTTAGTAACATTGTTTTCGTAGAATCGTAATCGGAGCATAATTCATAATTTTATGTAATGTGTATGCTATTATTACATTGTAAGAGACACGGAAAATTACTCAAAAAATCAAAAATCAACAAAAAAAAAAAAAAAAAGTTACGAGTGTACGAATTTTTTCGTTTAATCCATTCGAAGCACGTTAAGCAGCGCCATTGTAAGAGACACGGAAAATTACGAATCAACAAACCAAAAAAAGTTACAAATGTACAAATTTTTTCGTTCATTTTGATTTTCGCTATTTTTGAATCTTTGTTCGGTATTTTCGTTGTTTCTGTTTTCGTTTTCGGATTTTCATTCATTCGTAGTTTCGTTGTTTCTAATTTAATTATTTCGTATTTTCGTTGTTTTTCATATTCGTTCGATTCGATAATTCGTTAAAATTTTTACTAAATCATTCATCATTCGTACGATACGAATGAACGAATATAACGAATTTGAACGGAAAACAAATTCGTAACTAAACTAATTGCACATGTCTAGTGTGGGTGCACAATCCCAAATGCATACTTTCTGCATTTGGGGCCATGTACCTGCTTGGATGTCAGATTGGGAACAGCAGCAGTGTCCATGCAGCTGCTGCATCCCAATTGACATCAATAGGATTGCCTGCAAGGAGATGCACTGAACCTGACCCTGTGTATCCCTATGTGGATAAACATGCCCCATGTGAACAAGACCTTATCTCTGTTTCATTACCACATATGCAGTATATAATACACACACACACACACACACACACACACACACACACACACACACACACACACACACACACACACACACACACACACACACACACACACACACACACACACACACACACACACACACACACACACACACACACACACACACTAGTCCATATTGACTTGATAGAATCACACAGTTGCTGCAGTATTATTGGCTGCACATCCATGATGCACACCTCCCATTCCACCACATCCCAAAGGTGCTCTTTTGGATGAAGGCCATTGGAGTACAGTGAACTCATTGTCATGAAACCAGTGGTGAGATGATTTGAGCTTTGTGACATGGTGCATTACCCTGCTGGAAGGAGCCATCAGAAGATGGGTACACTGTAGTCATAAAGGGATGGACATAGTCAGCAACAATGCTCAGGTAGGCCGTGGTGTTTAAACCAGTGGTCATCAACCCTGTCCTCAGGGCCCACTAACAGGCCAGGTTTTATGTATTACCTTGGGGAGATGCAGACTAGAATACTGCAATCACTGAGCAGCAAATTCTATCACCTGTGATGTATTCCAGTTATCTTGCTAACCTGGCCTGTTAGTGGGCCCTGAGGAAAGGGTTGATGACCACTGGTTTAAACGATGCTCAATTGGTACTAAGGGGCCCAAAGTGTGCCAAGAAAATATCCCCCACACCATTACACCAGGACCACCAGCCTGAACCATTGATACAAGGCAGGCATGCTTTCATGTTTACGCCAAATTCTGACCCTACCATCTGAATGCCGCAGCTGAACTTGAGACTCTTTGGTGAGCCTGTACGAATTGTAGCCTCAGTTTCCTGTTCTTAGCTGCCAGTCTGCCCATTCTTCTCTGACATCAACAAGGCATTTTCGTCCACACGACTTCCTCTCACTGGATATTTTCTCTTTTTCAGACCATTCTCTGTAAACCCTAGAGATGGTTGTGCGTGAAAATCCCAGTAGATCAGCAGTTTTTGAAATACTCAGACCAGGCCGTCTGGTACCAACAACCATGCCACATTCAAAGTCATTTAAACCCCCTTTCTTCCATTATCTGATGCTCGGTTTGAACTTCAGCAAGTTGTCTTCACCACATTTTTTTTTTAACAAGAAAGTCTTCACCACATTTAAATGCCTAAATGCATTGAGTTGCTGCCATGCGATTGGCTGATTAGCAATTTGTATTACCAAGCAATTGAACAGGTGTACCTAACAAAGTTTACATTATAACATTTAATTTTTAAAATAGAACAAATGATTCCTAGAGCAATAAGCGCAGAAGTAATTCTCTCTCTATTTGACATGTTGTCTTTCACTGAAACCTCAGATAGAGATGTTAGATTTAGAAGAAAGTGGAACATTGAGTCAATGCTGTATGACATTCATCTACTCGTAAAAATTAAAGTTTGAGCTATTGGCCTTGATTTACTTAAGGCAAAAAGGTGGTTCACTGAGAATGGGCAGTTTGCAGGACATTTACCTTAGCTTAACCACTTGCCGCCCACCCTATAGGCGAATGACGGCGGCAAAGTGGTTTCAAAATCCTGACCGGGCATCATATGACGTCCTCAGGATTTTGAGCCGATGCGCGCTGATCGTTGTGGGGTGTCAGTCTGAGACCCCACAACTACGATCTCGGTAAAGAGTCTCCAACGGAGACTCTTTACCGCGTGATCAGCCGTGTCCAATGGCTGTGTCCAACGGCTGATCACAGTGTAAATAGGAAGAGCCGTTGATCGGCCTTTCCTCACTCGCGTCTGTCAGACGCGAGTAGAGGAGAGCCAATCGGCTGCTCCTCTGACAGGGGGGGGGGGTCTGTGCTGATCGATTATCAGCTCAGCCCCCCTGAGGATGCCCACACTGGACCACCAGGTATGCCACCCTAGACCACCAGGGATGCCAATCAGTGCCCACAATGGGCATCACTGATTGGCATGCATTATTGTTTGGCATCCATCAGTACAAAACAATACAATACAATGCCACCTATCAGTGCCCATCCATGCCGCCTATCCATGCCAATCAGTGCCAGCTGACAGTGCCCATCAGTGCGCCTATCAGTGCCACATATCAGTGCCCATCAATGCCACCTCATTGGTGCCCATCAGTGCCCATCAGTGAAGGAGAAAACTTACTTATTTACAAAGTTTTGAAACTGAAACAAAAAAAAAAAACATATTTTTTAAACATTTTCGGCCTTTTTTTTATTTGTTTAGCAAAAAAAAAAAAAAAAAAACTGTAGAGGTGATCAAATACCACCAAAAGAAAGCTCTATTTGTGGGAACAAAATGATAAAAATTTCATTTGGGTACAGTGTAGCATGACCGCGCAATTGTCATTCAAAGTGCGACAGCGCTGAAAGCTGAAAATTGGTCTGGATAGGAAGGTGTTTAAGTGCCCAGTATTGAAGTGATTAATATTTCCTATTTATCCATAACTTTTTTTATTATACTTTTAATCTCGACTATAAAAATAAATAAATAAATAAATATTGCTTATACCTTATATACAGTGTATACTCTTTGCTGTTCATCATAGGTGACAGGAGAGTGTACACACTGCCCAATGTGCATCTGGAAAGAACAAGGAGGAGCTCCCTCCCGTGGCACTAGGTGGCGCTGGTTCTTAAAGTGGTTGCAAACCCTTCCATATACTCGGTAAAGCAGGGGTCTTCAAACTATGGCCCTCCAGTTGTTCAGGAACTACAATTCCCATCATGCCTGGTCATGTCTGTGAATGTCAGAGTTTTACAATGCCCCATGGGATGTGTAGTTCCGCAACAGCTGGAGGGCCGTAGTTTGAGGATCCCTGCGGTAAAGTGACTGACCTCAGGTGATACACAACGATGAAACAAATCCTCCTACATAAGTTGTACCCTTTTATCTGCGGTCCTATCTTCTCTACAGCTGTTCAAAGTGAACAATTTATACAGCTTGTCTCAGTTTCCAGAAAGCAGGGAGCTGAAGTTAGACTCAGTGAGCTGATTAGAGGGAAGTAACACTCCCCCCCCCCTTTACACAGCAAACTGAAACAGAGCTAAGGCTGTCAAACACAGGCTGTGTGCAGGAGCGTCTTCCCCATCACTTCTTTCTTTTGGTGTTAGGAAAACCTTTGAGAAGTGACTGCAGATAGCAGAACAACAAGGCAGCAGACAGAAAGGAGACCCAATCAGAGGCGTAACTATAACCTTCAGGGCCCCAGTGCAAGAAACCATGAAGGGCCCCTGAACCGTAGTATGATGGTGGGTATTGTGAAAAGATGGGGGGGGGGCAGTGTGATGGGGCATTTTGACAGGAGGGGGGCAGTGGGACCAAAGAAGGGTATCTGGAAAATGTGACCAGAGGGGGGGAGTGTGAAAGAAGGGGGGCAGTGTGACAAGAAGGAGTAGTATATTGGGGGCAGTGTGACAGGGGGATATTGTGACAAGGGGGGGGGGGGCAGTGTGACAGGAAAAAAAATACCTGGGAAGTATGACAGGAGGAGGCAGTGTATTGAAGGAGCACTGTGAAAGGAGGGGGGCTGTGTAACAAGAGGGGGCAGTATGACGAGACAGTGTGACAGGTGGGGGGCAGTGTCACAGGTGAGGGGCAAGTGTCACAGGTGGGGGGGCCAGTGTCACGGGTGAGGGGGCCAGTGTCACGGGTGAGGGGGCCAGTGTCACGGGTGAGGGGGCCAGTGTCACAGGTGGGGGCCAGTGTCACAGGTGAGGGGGCAGTGTCACAGGTGGGGGGGGCAGTGTTGGGCCTACCTTACATGAGAAGTCCAAGCAGCAGCCCTTGTACATGCTTCCTTGTGACATCTGCAGGATGTCCCCCCAGCCAGCACAGTTCACTTCCTGAGTGTCAGTGTATACAATGGAGAGGGGAGGGGCCTCTGACCCGAGCAAGACTGAATCTGGTGTCTGCTCGGGTCAGAGGCCCCTCCCCTCTCCAGTATACACTGACCAACACTCGGGGAGTGAACTGTGCTGGCTGGAGGGACATCACAGAGCTGCCGATCGCCCCCCCCCACCGGCTATGTGACTGTGACACAAGGAGAGGAGAGAGGGGAGCAGTCCTGACGCTTCGGCGCCCCCCCTTTGCAGCGCAGGGGTGCGGAGCGGACTTCACAGTGTACTGTACTATCTCCCGGGCGGCGGCGGGCCCCCCTACAGTGGCGGATCCGAGGGCCCAGTCGCATATGCGACTGGTGCGACCCTGGTAATTCAGCCACTGCTTCTCTACCAATTTATATGTATATATGCCCTTAGTAATTAAACAATTATTATGCTCATTGGTTCGTTTCATTTAGTAGTGTGCTTCATATTAAGTCCCACAATCTCTTTCCTTTTTCATATATACTCAACACTTAATTTGTATAGCACTTTCCCCCCTGGGGACTCAATACACTTAGAAGGTGAGGCTGATATCTTGGAGATGGCGTTGGCCGGGAATCGAACCCAGGTCATCTGCTTAGAAAGCAGCTATGCTCACCACTGCACCACCAACACAAAGTAGCATGTCTTTTAAAGTGTCGGAGGAAACCGGAGAACCCGGAGGAAACCCACGCAAGCACAGGGAGAACATGCAAACTCCATGCAGTGTCCTGGTCAGGATTTGAACCAAGGACCTCAGTGCTGCAAGGCTAACCACTAAGCCTCTGTGCTGCCCATATACGGCCTCTGTTCTATAAGGCCCGCCCCCGCTGAGCGGGGTAAGTCATTGATTGAAAGAAAGCGAGAGAGAGAAGGAAAGAGAGAGAGGGAGAGAGAGAGAAGGAAATAATGATATAGAGAGAGAAGGAAAGAGAGCGAAAGAAAGAGAGAAGCAAAGAAAGAGGGATGGAGGGAGAGAGAGAAGGGACAAAAGAGAGAAGGGAAGAAAGAAAGAAAGAAAGAAAGAAAGAAGGAGAGAAGGAGGGAAAGAAAGATGAAGGGAGAGAGAGAAGAAAAGAGAGAAAGAAAGAAAGATAGGAGAGAAAGAAAGAAAGAGGAAGGGAGAGAGAGAAGAAAAGAGAGAAAGAAAGAAAGAAAGAAAGAAAGATGAAGGGAAAGAGAGAAGAAAAGAGAGAAAGAAAGAAAGATGAAGGGAGAGAAAGGAAGAAAGAGAGAGAGAAAGAAAGAAAGAAAGAAAGAGAAAGAAAGATGTAGGAAGAGAGAGAAGAAAGAAAGATGAAGGGAGAGAGAGAAGAAAAGGGTGTTATTGCACTACAATAACACCCTATAATAACACTGCACTACAATAACACACTATAATAACACTGTACTACAATAAGGGAGAGAGAGAAGAAAAGAGAGTAAGAAAGAAAGAAAGAAAAGAAGAGAAAGAAAGAAAAGAGAGAAAGAAGAAAAGAGCGAAAGAAAGAAAGATGAAGGGAGATAGAGAAGAAAAGAGAGAGAAAATGAAAGAAAGATGAAAGGAGAGAGAGAAGAAAGGAGAGAGAAAAAAAAAAGAAAGAAAGGTGAAGGGAGAGAAAGAAGAAAAGAGAGAGAGAAAAAGAAAGAAAGAAAGATGAAGGGAGAGAAAGAAGAAAAGAGAGAGAGAAAAAGAAAGAAAGAAAGATGAAGGGAGAGAGAAGAAAAGAGAGAGAGAGAGAGAGAAAAAGAAAGAAAGATGAAGGAAGAGAGAGAAGAAAAGAGAGAGAGAAAAAGAAAGAAAGATGAAGGGAGAGAGAAAAGAAAAGAGAGAAGAAAAAAAAGAAAGAAAGATGAAGGGAGAGAGAGAAGAAAAGAGAGCGAAAAAGAAAGAAAGACACCACTACAATAACACACTATACTAAAACTGCACTACAATAACACACTATAATAACACTGCACTACAATAACACACTATAATAACACTGCACTACAATAACACACTATAATAACACTGTACTACAATAACACACTATACTGACACTGCACTATTTATAATATAATAACTAAATAACTGCGCCCGCGCAGCTTAACACACAACTCTGGCAATGCCGAGATACCTGAACTCCCACGCCTGCGTGGGAGTGACATCATGTTGGCCCAGCCAAATAAATCTGTCAGAGATTGGTACCTGGAAGCCACCTGGCCACAGCTGGCAGTGGCTCCGGGACACCATAGCGCTGGAGCGCTATGAAAAGTAAAGATCCGGTTTAAGACTCCTGGCAGTCCTCCTTGGTTGCCCTGCCCTTCTTCACTACCTGGAATAATTCCTGTAGGTGAAGTCGGGTCTAATTATTACGAGTTTCAACATTGGGATCAACAGCCAGTGTTGCCCTTAGTTGACTAATGCAGGAATCCAATAGCATATTTATCTCATCAGTCACTGGTGGCATAACGAAATTCGGTAATGAGAGGATACCACCATTCTGTGGCATGATGTTGCTTTGATCCCTAGGAGGCCTGACGCTGGGAATGGGAACGTCAGTCTCCGTAGCGCTCGCTGCATTTTTGCTTGTTGGTGGAATGATGACATCACTTGGTGGGGTGATGTCACTCTTTCGTGGGAAGATATTCCTGTGCCCGACCACCATTTCTGATTTCAGCTTCTCTATATGCTGGCTTATCCTAGCACTAAGGGAAGCTCGAGGAGGTGTGACTCTGGAAATGGGAACGTCAGTCTCTTCCATAGAGCTGTCCACATTTTTCCTACGACATGCGACGCTGGAAACGGGAAAGGCTGTCTCCGTAGCGCTCGCTGCATTTTTGCTTGTTGGTGGAATGATGACATCACTTGGTGGGGTGATGTCACTCTTTCGTTGGAAGATATTCCTGTGCCCGACCACCATTTCTGATTTCAGCTTCTCTATATGCTGGCTTATCCTAGCACTAAGGGAAGCTCGAGGAGGTGTGACTCTGGAAACGGGAACGTCAGTCTCTTCCATAGAGCTGTCCACATTTTCTCTTGGTGGAAGGATGTCATCACTTGCTGGTAGAATGATGTCACTTGTTGGTGGAATGGTGTCATCACTTGCTGGTAGAATGATGCCACTTGTTGGTGGAATGATGTCATCACTTGCTGGTAGAATGACGTCTCTTGTTGGTGGAATGGTGTCATTACTTGCTGGTAGAATGATATCACTTGTGGGTGGAATGGTGTCATCACTTGCTGTTAGAATGATGTCACTTGTTGGTGGAATGGTGTCATCACTTGCTGTTAGAATGACGTCACTTGTTGGTGGAATGGTGTCATCACTTGCTGTTAGAATGACGTCACTTGTTGGTGGAATGGTGTCATCACTTGCTGTTAGAATGATGTCACTTGTTGGTGGAATGGTGTCATCACTTGCTGGTAGAATGACGTCACTTGTGGGTGGAATGGTGTCATCACTTGCTGGTAGAATGACGTCACTTGTTGGTGGAATGGTGTCATCACTTGCTGGTAGAATGACGTCACTTGTTGGTGGAATGGTGTCATCACTTGCTGTTAGAATGACGTCACTTGTTGGTGGAATGGTGTCATCACTTGCTGTTAGAATGACGTCACTTGTTGGTGGAATGGTGTCATCACTTGCTGTTAGAATGACGTCACTTGTTGGTGGAATGGTGTCATCACTTGCTGTTAGAATGACGTCACTTGTTGGTGGAATGGTGTCATCACTTGCTGTTAGAATGATGTCACTTGTTGGTGGAATGGTGTCATCACTTGCTGGTGGAATGGTGTCATCGCTTGCTGGTAGAATGACGTCACTTGGTGGAATGGTGTCATCACTTGCTGTTAGAATGTTGTCACTTGGCGGAATGGTGTCATCACTTGCTGGTAGAATGACGTCACTTGTTGGTGGAATGGTGTCATCACTTGCTGGTAGAATGACGTCACTTGGTGGAATGGTGTCATCACTTGCTGGTAGAATGATGTCACTTGGTGGAATGGTGTCATCACTTGCTGGTAGAATGATGTCACTTGTTGGTGGAATGGTGTCATCACTTGCTGTTAGAATGACGTCACTTGTTGGTGGAATGGTGTCATCACTTGCTGTTAGAATGATGTCACTTGTTGGTGGAATGGTGTCATCACTTGCTGGTGGAATGGTGTCATCGCTTGCTGGTAGAATGACGTCACTTGGTGGAATGGTGTCATCACTTGCTGTTAGAATGTTGTCACTTGGCGGAATGGTGTCATCACTTGCTGGTAGAATGACGTCACTTGTTGGTGGAATGGTGTCATCACTTGCTGGTAGAATGACGTCACTTGGTGGAATGGTGTCATCACTTGCTGGTAGAATGATGTCACTTGGTGGAATGGTGTCATCACTTGCTGGTAGAATGATGTCACTTGTTGGTGGAATGGTGTCATCACTTGCTGTTAGAATGACGTCACTTGTTGGTGGAATGGTGTCATCACTTGCTGGTAGAATGACAGCACTTGGTGGTGGGGGTATGTTGCTACTTGTTGGTCGGAACAGTCGACAGAATGGCTTGAAATATATTAGCAGCAGTACCACCAGCATGGTGATAAGCCCCAGAAAGCATTCTGACCGATGCTCAGTAGCAATATTTATAAGCAGGGGTGGGACTGTGGTCTCTAAGGCGACCCACCCCTTGGAGCAGACTGATAAGAGCCCGGCGACCACCCATTGGTACCAATCACCAGCATTTTTAGGCAGGGATTGGATTGTGTTCTCAAAGGATGCCCCCCTGCTGTTCCAGATATCAATCAGTAGATAAAGAAACCAACATAGCTTTAGGAATATCAAATAGCGTTCTAATACTCTGGCCAGGTAATTTCGGTCATATATCAGGACTGCCAAGATAAACCAGAATAGAGGTTGGGTCAGGAATAACATCCAGTTGGTGAGTTCTAGGATTATGTTCTCAAAGGATGTCTCCCTGCTGTTCCAGATATTGGTGAGTAGATAAATGAATCCACATAGCTCCAGTAACATCATATAGCGTCCTAATATTCTGACCAGGTAATTTTGGCGCAGGATGTACTTCAGAATGAGAAAACTTATCAGGACTGACCAGCTAAACCAGAATGGAGGGCTGGTCAGGAATAAAAACCAGCTGATGGGTTCTGGAGGGTCATTTTCAATTCCTCTAACTGTTTCCTCCACTGGCTGCTCCGTCCTCTTCATGTTCTTCTCCTGCACGCGGGACCCTCTGGTGCCATCCCTGGGTACAGCCCATGGGTATAAGATTCTAATAATCAGCGGAATCTTCGCTGGTTGCTGTGTTGTCTCCACAATCCCCTCCTCTGGGGACCCTGTGATGACATTTCTGGGCTCCTCCATGCGGGTCTGTGGGGATTGGACATCCCTGGGTACAGCCCATGGGTATAAGATCCTAATAATCAGCGGAATCTTCGCTGGTTGCTGTGTTGTCTCCACAATTCCCTCCTCTGGGGACCCTGTGAGGACATTTCTGGGCTCCTCCATAGGGGTCTGTGGGGATTGGACATCCCTGGGTACAGCCCATGGGTATAAGATCCTAATAATCAGCGGAATCTTCGCTGGTTGCTGTGTTGTATTCACAATCCCCTCTTCCTGATCCATGTGGACCGCTGGGGGTTGTATGACAGTATTTCTGTTTAGTTCCCAGGGAACCAACAGAAAAAAAATCACGGCGAGGACTTCGTTCCTCATTTTTTATTTTTATTTTTTAATAGAAAATGACAAGAAATGCCAATTACTATTAATAGAAGATTAAACAATGCCAATCAATAAATTGACTCTCAATTCCAATAACTGGAGATAATATCAGCAAATACAAATCACTCTGTCGAGAGCTCGTCAAGAGGGATCTTTCTGCTGTGAAGACCAAATGTCAACTGACAGGTTTTCCCTCTGCAAAGCTACTTAACAGCTGCAGGTCATGTGACCACCACTATGACATCATCGTGCTTGCAATCTGTGTGTTGCTATTTATAGCCTACAGGTCTTGTGACCGGGCACTGTGCATGTATACAACCTCCAGCCAATCATTGGTCTCCTTTGCAGCTGCTTCAATCTGATTGGCTGATCTGGGTCTACAGCAGATCTGGAAAGGATCCTATTATATAACATAACATGTCCTATATATTCACCAAAGGGGAATGTTTAATTTTGGGTGTAATATTATAAGAGGCTTCAGGAACAGAATTATGGGGGCAATAAAAACCGTTTACTGAACGAGAAAATTAAATCAGATAGAAAAAAAAAAAAAAAAAAATATATATATATATATATATATATATATATATTTGTATTATTAGAGCAGATCATCATTTATTATCATTAGTTTTATTATTATATATTTAAATAAATTATTGTTGTTCAAACATGATTCTATATTTTTTATTTGTATAATAATAATACAATGTAATATGTTTTATTATTTATTTATTTTAATATAATAATATTAATGATATTATTTGTAATAATATTTACAGTAATAATAATAATTATCATTGTAAACATGAATACACTTATTAATAATAATAATAATATTAGTAGAATGAAATGTCTCTCTTTATGCAGTCATTTCAGTGACTGCACTGATCTCTGGTGCCACTAGAGGCCAGCACTTCCCATTCTGGGCGATCACTAGACAGTTCTTCCGGAAATTAGCATAGAGCTCCGCCCAGAACCGGAAGTGATGGGGGAGGAGGGGCGTACACTGTATACAGCGGTCCCGGTAGGCGGGGTGATGATGGGGAAGGCGGGGAAACTCTGCCCCCGGGTGCCATGGCTACTCCCTGTGCTGCTGGCTGGGTTTACAATCACAGGTCCCTAGATGAGCGGCGTAGCAACCAATAGAATTGATCATATAGGTGGGAGGGCGGAGTTACTGATGAGTTACTCCACCTCCCGCTACCTGTATAGCTATTTAGCCAATCAGTACACCTCTGTAACCCATCCCTTCCACAGCCCGCCATATTCTGACAAGAGAAGATGCCAGTGGGTGGAGCCGAGCGGGCGGGGGGAGGGAGAGACACTTGGACCTGCTTCTAGTACAAAGTGTGACACCATTCCTGTCATGTAGAGCAGAGAGAATGGGACAAGGGGAGCACAGAGAGAATGGGACAAGGGGGAGCACAGAGAGAATGGGACAAGGGGGGAGCACAGAGAGAATGGGACAAGGGGGGAGCACAGAGAGAATGGGACAAGGGGGAGCACAGAGGACGGGACAAGGGGGAGCACAGAGAGAATGGGACAAGGGGGATCCCAGAGAGAATGGGACAAGGGGGAGCACAGAGGACGGGACAAGGGGGAGCACAGAGAGAATGGGACAAGGGGGAGCACAGAGAGAATGGGACAAGGGGGGAGCACAGAGAGAATGGGACAAGGGGGAGCACAGAGGACGGGACAAGGGGGATCACAGAGAGAATGGGACAAGGGGGAGCACAGAGGACGGGACAAGGGGGAGCACAGAGAGAATGGGACAAGGGGGAGCACAGAGGACGGGACAAGGGGGATCACAGAGAGAATGGGACAAGGGGGAGCACAGAGGACGGGACAAGGGGGGAGCACAGAGAGAACGGGACAAGGGGGGAGCACAGAGAGAATGGGACAAGGGGGAGCACAGAGGACGGGACAAGGGAGAGCACAGAGGACGGGACAAGGGGGAAGCACAGCGAGAATGTGACAAGGGGGAGCACAGAGGACGGGACAAGGGGGGAGCACAGAGGACGGGACAAGGGGGGAGCACAGAGGACGGGACAAGGGGGGAGCACAGAGAGAATGGGACAAGGGGGAGCACAGAGGACGGGACAAGGGAGAGCACAGAGGACGGGACAAGGGGGGAGCACAGCGAGAATGGGACAAGGGGGAGCACAGAGGACAGGACAAGGGGGGAGCACAGAGAGAATGGGACAAGGGGGGAGCACACGGGATGGGGGGAGCACACGGGACAAATCAATGGGCAGCGCCGCCAAAGCGCCCGCAAAGCACCTCAGCAGCAGCGCTTTGTGGGCGCTTTTAACTCTTTATTCGGCCGCTGGCGGGGGGTTAAAATCTCCCAAAAAACACAGGTAAAGCGCCGCTAGCAGTGTGAAAGGGCTCTAATTGGATATCAATGGAGTGATTGCACAGCTGATAAACGAAGGAAATTAAAGCTGGCCCAGAACCTATGTTTACACGGCTATACTCTGCCTTATCTTATTAAGTTGGGAGTGTCTGTTACACTCTCATTCACACTGCCCAACCCAGCGCTAACAACCCCCCCCCCCCCCCCCCCCCCCCCCCCCCCCCCAGACACACACACACACGGAGAGGAGAGAGGGCTCGATCTGCTCTTCTTCCTCCCGCCCCTGCCCCTCTGTGTCTGCCCGCACTCCAATCCCTGGCACTATGCCTCAGAAAAGGAAAGTTGGGACCGGAAAGTCCAGCAGCCTCAGATACATCTGGATGAGAGGTGCTGACTGCCAAGGGGTGAGTGAGCTCACCATCCACCCTCCACCCCTGTCTGTGACTGAAGCCCCTCCCCCCCTCTTCTCCCTCTTGCCTGAGTGATTACACTAAGGAAAATCAGAGTTCACGGGGGCGGGGGGGGGGGGGGGGGGGAGAGGGGACTCTGTGCATCGTAGAGATTTCCTACGATTCTACGTCACAGTAACTACATGCAATATCTGGATTTTTATTTTATTATATTTTATTTTAACCGCTTACGCCCGCTGCAGGAATACGTCGGCTCTTTGAAGAGGAATACCGTTGTTATGGCAGCAGCTATCTACCATAACTCCGTTATCCTCTTCTTCAGCGGGTGGTCCGCTACAAGATAAAAGTGGTCTCTGCGGCGGATTCACAAGAATCACTTTTATCAACGGCGGGAGGGGCCACCCCTTCCCATCGCTCTCCGGTGCCCTCCGCCGCTCACCGGAGCCGACGGCAGCGGGGGAGGCGATCGCTTCTGTCCCCTGCCTGGGTATGGAGACAAGTGAGGGGAAGATGGCCCCCACCCGTCTCCATATCACTGCAGGGCGGAGGCGACGTCAAAACATCACTTCCTCCCAATGCTCTTAAAGAGGCATTCTTTTTTATTTATTTTTTTAGAATGACATTTTATTTTTTCTATTGCATTTTAGTGTAAATATGAGATGTGAGGTCTTTTTGACCCCCAGATCTCATATTAAGGAGGTCCTGTCATGCTTTTTTCTATTACAAGGGATGTTTACATTCCTTGTAATAGGAATAAAAGTGACCCAAAATTTTGTTTTTAAAAAAACAGTGTCAAAATAAAGAAAAATAAATAAGAAAAAAAAGCGCCCTGTCCCGACGAGCTCACGCGCAGAAGCGAACGCATACGTGAGTAGCGCCCGCATCTGAAAACGATGTTCAAACCACACATGTGAGGTATCGCCGCGATCGGTAGAGCGAGAGCAATCATTCTAGCCCTAGACCTCCTCTGTAACTCAAAACATGCAACCTGTAGATTTTTTTAACCACTTAAGCCCCGGACCAATTTCCAGCCAAAGGACCAGGCCCCTTTTTGCGATTCGGCACTGCGCCGCTTTAACTGACAATTGCGCGGTCGTGCGACGTGGCTCCCAAAGAAAATGGGCGTCCTTTTTTTTTCCCACAAATGGAGCTTTCCTTGGGTGGTATTTGATCACCTCTGCGTTTTTTTATTTTTTGCGCTATAAACAAAAATAGAGCGACAATTTTGAAAAAAATACAATATTTTTTACTTTTTGCTATAATAAATATCCCCAAAAAATATATAAAAAAGCATTTTTTTTTCCTCAGTTTAGGCCGATACCTATTCTTCTACATATTTTTGGTAAAAGAAATCGCAATTAGCAATTATTGAAAAGTTATAGCGTTTACAAAATAGGGGATAGTTTTATAGCATTTTTATTAATATTTTTTTTTACTAGTAATGGCGGTGATCAGCGATTTTTATTGTAACTGCGACATTATGGCAGACACATCGGACATTTTTGACACATTTTTGGGACCATTGTCATTTATACAGCAATCAGTGCTATTTAAATGCACTGATTCCTGTGTAAATTACACTGGCAGTGAAGGAGTTAACCACTAGGGGGCGGGGAGGGGTTAGTGTGACGTGTTGTGTTTTTTTTTACATTAGGGGGCGTGGCTGTACGTCTGACGTCACTGATCGGCTTTCCCGATGACAGGAAACAGCCGATCAGTGTCAGTCTCACTAGGAAGCACGGGGAGAGGTTTGTTTACACATACCTCTCCCCGTTCGTCAGCTCTGTGACCCGATCGCGGGACACCAGCGGCGATCGGGTCCACGAGTCCCGTGGCCACGGAGCTCAGGACCGGGTCGCGAGCCTGCCGCTGGCGGCGCGCGACCCACGGCTGGGCACTTAAGCGGTTAAACATCGCCTATGGAGATTTTTAAGGGTAAAAGTTTGTCGCCATTCCACGAGCGGCGCAATTTTGAAGAGTGAAATGTTGGGTATCAATTTACTCGGCGTAACATTATCTTTCACAATATAAAAAAAAAAAATTGGGCTAACTTTACTGTTGTCTTATTTTTTAATTCAAAAAAGTGTATTTTTTCCAAAAAAAAAAGTGCGCTTGTAAGACCGCTGCGCAAATACAGTGTGACAAAAAGTATTGCAACGACCGCCATTTTATTCTCTAGGGTGTTAGAAAAAAATGCAAACACCAAATCTCAGAAAGAGGCTCATTCTTATCCATGTATAAATGTTACCTGTACAATTTGGCCCCACATACCCAAGGTCCATTATTATGTGTATCATGTTGGGATAATTGTGTACTATCAATTGTTTTGATGATATCTGTCGAGACCTTTTTTATTATATTGCATTATATATACCTTCTCTACAGAGGCATAACTATAACCTTCAGGGCCCCAGTGCAAGAAACCATGAAGGGCCCCTGAACCGTAGTATGATGGTGGGTATTGTGAAAAGATGGGGGGGGGGGGGCAGTGTGACAGGAAAAAAAATACCTGGGAAGTATGACAGGAGGAGGCAGTGTATTGAAGGAGCACTGTGAAAGGAGGGGGGCTGTGTAACAAAAGGGGGCAGTATGACGGGACAGTGTGACAGGTGGGGGGCAGTGTCACAGGTGAGGGGGCCAGTGTCACAGGTGAGGGGGTCAGTGTCACAGGTGAGGGGGCCAGTGTCACAGGTGAGGGGGCCAGTGTCACGGGTGAGGGGGCCAGTGTCACGGGTGAGGGGGCCAGTGTCACAGGTGAGGGGCCAGTGTCACAGGTGAGGGGGCAGTGTCACAGGTGGGGGGGCAGTGTTGGGCCTACCTTACATGAGAAGTCCAAGCAGCAGCCCTTGTACATGCTTCCTTGTGACATCTGCAGGATGTCCCCCCAGCCAGCACAGTTCACTTCCTGAGTGTCAGTGTATACAATGGAGAGGGGAGGGGCCTCTGACCCGAGCAAGACTCAGAGTGTGCAAGCAGAGGGACAAACTTGTGCACTGAATCTGGTGTCTGCTCGGGTCAGAGGCCCCCCCCCCTCCTCAGTATACACTGACCAACACTCGGGGAGTGAACTGTACTGGCTGGAGGGACATCACAGAGCTGCCGATCGCCCCCCCCCCCCACCGGCTATGTGACTGTGACACAAGGAGAGGAGAGAGGGGAGCAGTCCTGACGCTTCGGCGCCCCCCCTTTGCAGCGCAGGGGTGCGGAGCGGACTTCCCAGTGTACTGTACTATCTCCCGGGCGGCGGCGGGCCCCCCTACAGTGGCGGATCCGAGGGCCCAGTCGCATATGCGACTGGTGCGACCCTGGTAATTCCGCCACTGGACCCAATGCTGTGGATTGAGACAAGGACATGCTATAGAAGGCTATGCTTTGTTCATATTTCATGACTGAGGCTTACAACCACTTTAACACTACTTGAGACTGAGCCATTACAGGCTGCAGACGATTTTAAGAAACTTCTTTTAATGTGATTTTGGACTACATTCTTTAAACAGTAAGGGTGCCCGGGCTGGAAAGTAGGTTTAGCACGTTATGCTGCTACACCCATTTGGGACAGCATAGTGTGCTTTTTTTTTGTGTGTGTTTTAAAAGAGAAGTATGGTAAAATTATAATTTTTTTTAAATCAAATTTACATAGATGGATGTAGCATCAAATGTTTAATGTTTGCGGCTTTATAGGGTTCCAGAGCTATTACTAAGTTTGCCCAGCAGAGGGTGCTACTGCAGTATATAATAATGATAGTCAACTATGTATAGTAGTTACAAAGCTTGGGAAAAAAAAAAAAAGCTCCATGTTCACTGTCAGATTGGGACAGGCAAAACCTCTACTGCTCCATGGAAGGCATCTTGATCTGCTGCAGGGCAATAATAATGGACACATTTGACAAATAAGAGTGGTCCAGAAAGGTGCTATCAACTTACAGTGTATCATGCTTAGGGAAAAAACTAATATTATTTAAATTGTTACTAAACCCAGGACCCTGCATTCACTATATCTGGTCTCCCACAGTACACAGAACTTGGAAATGCAATTATTTGAGTAAATATAAACTGCTAAATACCTTTTCTCATCAGCAGTATGAAGCAGTCTTGTGACTTCTATCAGTGTCTGGCTGAGCACTGGTTAAAGCTTGTAGAAGGAGTTTTCATTCTCCACTGACTGTGCTATGAGGCTGCATGACCCCTGACCTTCTGTCTGGACAGTTCTGATTGGCCCTGTGCTGATCACATGCACCCTCCCAAAAAAACAAAACAAAACTCTAGCAATAAACACCAAACTGAGCATGTGCAGAGTGCCCCCAAGACTCTGTACTGTCAGCAGATGGATTGGGGACAGCAAAAGAAGGGGAGGATCAGAGAAGACAGGATCAAACAGCCTTTTTACACAATATGGATATCAGGGAAATAGGCGCATTCCCAGGCGCAATAGTGCAGGGATTGCGAACCGTGTAGGCAGAGGCACGCCGGTGCGAGTCAACACACAAACATGCGCAGCGGCGGCACATGCACAGCGTGATAGTGGCGCCACTGCCTATTTAACCACTTTCAGATCGGACCATTTTGCTGGCTTAAGACCATGCCACTTTTTGCGATTCGGCACTGCGTCGCTTTAACTGACAATTGCGCGGTCGTGCGACGTGGCTCCCAAACAAAATTGATGTCCTTTTTTTCCCACAAATAGAGCCTTCTTTTGGTGGTATTTGATCACCTCTGCGGTTTTTATTTTCTGCGCTATAAACAAAAAAAAAAGAGCGACAATTATGAAAAAAACACATCATTTTTTAATTTTTGCTATAATTAATATCCCCCAAAAATATAAAGTTTAGGCCGATACGTATTCTTCTACATATTTTTGGTAAACAAAATCGCAATAAGCGATTATTGATTGGTTTGCGCAAAAGTTATAGCGTTTACAAAATAGGGGATAGTTTTATGGAATTTTTATTAATACTTTTTTTTTTTACTAGTAATGGCGGCGATCAGCGATTTTTATTGTGACTGCAACATTATGGCGGACACATCTGACATTTTTGACACATTTTTGGGATCATTGTCATTTATACAAATGCACTGATTCCTGTGTAAATTACACTGGCAGTGAAGGGGTTAACCAGGGGGTGTCAGTGTAGGGGTTAAGTGTGCCCTAGGGGCGTGTTACTAACTGTGGGAGGCGTGGCTGTGTGTTAGTGATCACTGATCTCTGCTCCAATCACAATCACAGTGTTGCTAGGCACAACGGGGAAATGCTGTTTACTTCCGCATCTCCCTGTTCGTCCTCCCCGTGCGACGATCGCGGGTATCCCCACGGCGATCAAGTCTGCAGGACCCGCGACCGGACTCATGGGGGTCCCGACCGGCGCGCCCCGCCCCCGGCATGCACGCGATGGCACGGCAGCATTTTCAAAGGGACGTACCTGTACGCCCTTATGCCTGTCCGTGCCATTCTGCCGACGTACATCTGTGTCTGCCAGTCGGGAAGCGGTTAAACCCACTGCTGACAGTGGTGCATAGCTGGTTTTTCATCAGCTCCCCTCTGTGTTCCTGTGCCTTGTATATCCTTCTGATCCCCTGTGTAACGACCCGGATTGCCTTGACCTGCTCTTCTTGATCTCCTGGCTTGACCATTTGTCTTGTATCCTGATGTATTTCCTGCTTGCTCCCTGCATCTGATCCCGGCCTGGCTTCTGCCTTTACCTGTCTCCTGTGCAAAGACCCGGCTGATTCCTGTTACACTTATCTTGGAGTGTCTTACTGTGAGTTACCCCCGGCCTGGCTCCCGACTCAGCTATCCGGTCTGCTCCACTGGTCCGCATCTCCTGGACTTTCCCAGCATGCCTGCCTTGCCTATTCCAGCAAGTTCCTGGCAACCAACTCCTGCATTCAGGCAACCCGTTCTTCTTTGGGCACCACACCTCGTGTTACCTTCAGGGGTGTGCTGCACTTGGCCGCAAGGGGAGCTCTCCCAGCATCTCAGACTCCTGCCTCTGACAGTGGAGGATTAACCCCTTAGGTTCCACAGTGAGTATAACAAGCATGCTTTACTGCATATACACAATGATTTTACTGTTGTGGGTTTCAGTGGCGTCACTAGGTTGGTGTCACACGGTGCGAAAAAAAAATGGTGTCACCCCCCCACTAACTATAGTCCCCCCTCCACTAACTACAGACCCCCCTCCCGCATTATAGATCCCCTCCCTCAGTACAGACCCCCCCCCACTAAGTACAGACCACCCTCCATCAATATAGACCCCCTCCCTCAGTATAAACCTCCCCCCTCAGTACAGACACCCCTTCAGTGCAGACCCCTCCATCAGTACAGACACCTCCACCTCAGTTCAGACCCCCCCAGCATTACAGACACCCCCTTCAGTGCAGACCCCCCAATGCAGACCCCCCTCAGTACAGACACCCCCGCTCAGTGCAGACCCCCCTTAGTACAGACACCCCCCTCAGTACAGACCCCCAGTGCAGACCCCCCCAGCAGTACAGACACCCCCCCTCTGTTACAGACCCCCCAGTGCTGACACCCCCCCTGTGCAGACACCCCAGTACAGACACCCCCCTGGGTGCAGACCCCCCCAGTGCAGACCCCCCAGTGCAGACACCCCCCCCAGTGCAAACAGACCGCCCAGTACAGACCCAGCAGTACAGACACCCCCCCTTCAGTGCAGACCCCCCAGCAGTACAGACACCCCTGTTAGTGCAGACCCCCCAGCAGTACAGACACCCCCTCCCCTCAGTGCAGACCCCCCCCCCTTACAGACCTCAGAACAGCAGATACACACAGCAGTGTGTGTCTCTCGAGCTCGGGCTCCTCCTCCTCTGTTGATGCAAACAGAGAGGAGGGGGAGGCGGCTTCGTTCCGCTCCGCTGAGGGACACAGCCGCGGTGCGAGGCACAGGGCAGCTGACGGTGTTAGCGGTGCTGCTACCCATGGGTGTCACCCCTCTGGCGGGTGTGGCCCGCACCCCTCCGCACCCGCCTAGCAACGCCACTGGTGGGTTTAGTAACACTTTAAGAGTCACAGGAGCTGTTGTAGCCCTTAAAAGACCACGTCTTCCATTCAGCACAAACAGTATTTGGACAGATTAATGTTTTATAGGTAACTGGGAGGTGGGCTATACATACATAGAATATCACCAGAAAAGGTAAAAGGTTTATTTAGCTAGATACTAAACAAAGTGCTAAATGAGCCCTGCGATTTTTTTATGATTTGAATTTTAACAGTGAAGCTTGGTGTTGTACGTGCTTTTGTAAGTAATTTTTACTTATTGTATGTATTATTATTATTATTACCTGCCTATGTATATTCTTTATGTATCATGTTTTCTTTTATGTTTGTTTTATATAAGCAAATTAATAAAGTCACCCGTAACAAATAAAACAATGAAGCTTGGAGCAGTTGAGGCCCAGTGTACCGGCGGAGCCTAATGTCTAGGGTCCTCCCCTCCCCACAAACCAGATCAGATTTGCTCTTGCTCTTATGGTAGGCTGCGCACCTCTTTTGCTAATTATCCACCTAAGTTTAGTATCTTTCTAAAGGCCCGTACACACGATCAGACTTTTTGACAACATGCAAATTAGCTGGTTTGGACCAACATCCGACCGTGTGTACGCTCCATCGGACCAACTTTTTCCAGGTTTCATCAGACTTTTGTTGGCTGTGCGAACGGACCAACTTTCTGCCAACAAAAGTCAGATGGACCAAAGTCCGACCGTGTGTACACAAAACCAACGGACTTTTGTACAAAGTACAAACACGCATGCTCAGAACCAATGCAAAAGATCGGACAACAATATAGAAGTTGACCAAAGGTGACGCTGGAGTATTCGAACGTCCTCTTTTGAAGTGTCGTCAGTACGTTGAAACGTCACTACGTTCATGTTTGTTGCCTAAAAAGTCAGATTGTGTGTATGCAACACCAACTTGGGGCCAACGCCCTTTGGACAAAAATCCACAGGAAAGTTGGTCCACGGTCCGATCGTGTGTATGAGGCTTTACAGCGTCAGACATCACAGCTATCCACTTGACTTTAAAGCTGGGTTCACACTAGACAGGGAGTTGCTGACAGCAGGGGGTCCAGTGTGTCCCTGTTCTCCGTTTCAGGGATGAATCAGGGCTGAATTTTTGCCTGAATTTGGCCCTGAAACGGAGCCAAAGATGCACGGGACTCCTGTACAAGCCGCTCCGCAGCCACCCATGAGATATGTGAACCGGCTCCAAAGAGAGACAATCTTCTCTCATGCGAATTGGATGTGGAGAAATCCACATCCAATTCGCACTAGTGTGAACCCAGTCTAAAACCAATGAAAAAAATATATTAGTTTGTAGAATTATTCCAGCGAACTTTAAAAATATTATACTTTGAATATTTAGGCCAGCACATCAGGTATTTGAGGTATCCATGTATTCATACTGTTCTATGTTTACGGATATACTAATTATGATTCCATATATGGTGAAGCGTGGGCCGGAAATTGAAAGGGAAGTTAAGCTTCCAAAAAAAAATAAAAAAATTGGTGAATGGGAAGGAAGATGGCTTTTAGAGAAAGAGCAGCTCAGTTCATATCATAGGAAAGTCTGGTTCACAGCCAGCTTCCTCCCCTGTTTAAAATTCAGGGGAATTCCTGAAACCATTCCTTGGCTCCGGATTGTTCCCTAGTCTTTCCTCCGTCTATAAGCAAGGAGAACCAAAGACTGGAGATTTACCAGTGAGAACATCTGCTAGATAAAAATGCCAACTTGTTTAATAATCTAAAGCATTCTGTGCAGATTGATTGCTTCTGACTGAGCTATATACAGGTGAGAAACCGTACAGACGGGACTTCTGTCTGCTTGATTTTATAGAGTTCTTCTCCAAGGACCAATGACAATCCAAAGTACAATCAATAACATTTATGGATATACTGTACATATACTGTATATAAAACCTTACACACAGTTCTGAGGATTTGAAGAGTAAAAGATTACAGTTCTGAAGGTTTGTTGCATAAAATGTTGGACTTTTTACCTTGTATACTTGTATGTGTAGCACACTGATCCTAAACAGGGCTGCTCATAAATGTAGTCTGCTAGGTGGTAACTAGCCTGGCTAGTTGTTAGGGTGATACACTGACTTTTGCCCTAAACCTGAATTTGGTGCACCTCTCTCCTCTGTCACTAGGTGGCATTAGAACAGGGGTCTCAAACTGGCGGCCCTCCAGCTGTTGCAAAACTACAAGTCCCATGAGGCATTGCAAGGCTGACAGTTACAAGCATGACTCCCACAGGCAGAGGCATGATGGGACTTGTAGTTTTAAAACAGCTGGAGGGCCGCCAGTTTGAGACCCCTGCATTAGAATGACAAGGGCATAGTGAGTTTGGATTAGGAGTGGCTAGGTTGTCCCAGCCAATTGGTAGGGGTCTCTTTGGCTTAAGCTATGAGTAAGCACTCTTGGTAGTGTGAAACGCGTTAGCTATTTTCCTGCTTTGCTGTGACCTATTTTTGTGTGATTCAACTTTTTACCAATAAAGGCTTTTGAATTTTTCTTGGAGTGCGGCCGTCCAGAGTCCTCAATTTGCATCATTATCAGCTTGTGCAGTGCCTGAACCTGGGTCCTCTAACCATAGGAACAGCTGTGAGATTGAGTCTGTGTGGATCATCCTGGAGCGGTGGATCTCTCTATACTAGGGGTCTCTTTGGCCTCATGGACTGCTGTGAGAGCCTATTTATTTGTGAAGAGTCAGGTGATCGGGGTTCTGTGCCACATGGATGGCTGTCTGGGTGGACGTGTGTTGTATTGCTCCCGGTTGCTAGGCCAGAAGCCTAAAGCCTATCCGGGAGCACCTGGCTGCTAGGCTGTCTGAGGCTTATCCAGGACTGTGAGAAGCAGCGTGGAGTTGGGGCTTTAGGTCGGTAGCCTAACCAAGCTACAGAGGTTATAAAGAGAAAGAAAGGCGAATGGTAAAATTATGCTTGTATAGTGCCGCATCCAGTATAATAGAAAAAGAGAAAGGTTTCTCCTAAATGGACTTTAAAAGCACATAGTAGTATCTAATGGAGGAGTATACAGAGTATTTGTAGTAGAAAAATATTTTATTAATGGTTAAACAACATTATTAAAAATACATATAGAAATGAAATATTGATTATCTAATCAATGTCAACTGTTGTCACCATGCTAGAAAGCATATAGAATATTCTCCTTACACCCAACACGTTTCGGAGTACAATTTTTGTCCTTCAGGGGTGTATGAAGAGGAGAATGTATCTATGCCTTGGAATGTGAGAGACCTGTCTCTTTTTTGGGGATAGCAGCTACAGTACTAAATCTTTTTCAGACTTTTTTCTGATGCCTATATGTCTTGATATACCAACCCTATCGACACAGCTCTTCGTGTTACTTACCTTCATCTTTTAAACGTTACATAATGAAATGTTTAAAACCACCTTGCTATTAAACACTACGTAAGTGGACAATTTAAATATTTGATATAAACATGTACTATAATTACAACCTTTTATTTTTTAAACTGACTATTTTTAAATTATGTCATAGATACATTCTCCTCTTCATACAACCCTGAAGAAGCACAAAAATTGTACTCTGAAACGCGATGGGTGTAATAATTGTTTTTCTTTCTATGTCATGCTGGGGAGAGTTCCTTTCCCTTTCTGTCTTGGAAATGCAAAAGGAAGTAAAAGAAAATCTCCCTGTAGGGTAAGGTGACCAATTTTTTAAATGAAATCCGGGGACATATTTTTTATTACTAGTAATGGCGGCAATAAGCGACTCTCTGCCCGTTGCTGCCCGCCTCACAGCCTGTTAAGTCTCACTCTCCGGGCCACTACTGGGTGGGGCGCAGAGGAAGATCACTCCGCCAGGGAAGGCAAGGGGATAAGCAGGTAGGCGGCTGGCCGGGACATGAGCCAAGGCAGAAGAACATGGACCCGATACTGAAAAAATATTCCCTCCGCTCCGACCAACACAGGATCATCAGAGAGGGGCACAGATAATGGAAAAAATACAACCCCCTTAGCTAGTAGGAGCGGGGGTGTGTAATTCAGAATTTTTATTAAAATTGTTTTTATATTTTTGAAATTGCCCCAGTCTCTGTTCAAATCCAATCCGGGGACAAAACTGGGGACAGACTTGGTCCGGGGACAGTGTCCTCAATCAGAGGACTGTCCCCGGAAACCGGGGATGTCTGGTCACCCTACTGTAGGGAAGGGAATTGCCATCTTAAGACAGTTGTCACCAGAACATGTGCCCCCATTGTATGATTTCCCCTCACCCCTTTTTCTTATGACAGTTCTAAAATGTGTGATTTTCCTTTTACCTTCTGTCTTGCTGATATAGGTCACTAGGACAGATAGAGAGGCAAATCAGCCAGCAGAGACACAGACCACAATAAAAACTTAACAGTGTTCATTATAAATTGCTCCATAAATGTACTCAGGTTTAATGGAAATCCATAGGGATGAAGTATGGAGGCTGTCAATGCAACCTTAACCTTATACAAATACCAGGTCTCGTGCTGTCAATCTAATCCAATAGATCCAGTGCTTGACTCAAGACCAAACATCAGTCTAAAGCCTCGTACACACGATCGGATTGTTGGCCAACAAAGCGTCAGACTTTTGTCCGAAGGGCATGTGCCAGGAACTTGTCTTGCATACAAACGGTACACAATTGTCGGCCAACAATCACGAACGTAGTGACGTACTACGTGGAATTTCAGCTCTTGAGCGCCACCCTTTGGGCACCTTCTGCTAATATCGTGTTTGGTGAGCATTGATTCCGAGCAAGCGTGTTTGTACTTTGGACTTTTATGTGACAAACTTGTGTACACACGATAGCAAAATCTGACAACAGACCCTAGTCCGCCGAAAAATTTACTAGCCTGCCATCCAACATTTGTTGGTGGAAAGTTGGACAACAATTGTCTGATGGAGCATACTAATGGTTGGATTTTAGGCAAACAGTCTGACATCACACAATTCCTTTCCGAAAATCCGATCGTGTGTACGAGGCTTTACTTTCCTGATCTACAGGTCAGAGACTTAAAGTGCCAGAAACAGCCAGGAGACTGGTATATATATAGCAGGTGGTCAGCAATGGCACCCTCCATATAGGTTTCCTTTAGGTGAAAAACTGACTTGGTGCCTTAGAGGGAATACTATCACAATGCTTGGGCAGGAAGAGTTAAATGGTCACGTATTGTCACCAGGGAAGCTGTAATGTTTACAGAACCCGGAGTGACTGCGGTCAGCATCGGTAGTTAGGAATACCATATCTATTAATCACAAACATTCATCATACTTTACTCTTTCAGGCATGGAAAACATAGGACAAAGCCTTAGACATGCAAGTTGAAGATACTGTACATTTACTTTGTCTTTATGAAACCATCTATATCTATGGGAGATCAGTAATTAAGTGGAACTTCACTCTCCCAATCAACATTGATTATTTTGAATCCCTACGCTGCTAGCATTAGTAAATACATAGGAGAGCAGTGTTGGTCATCTTACTTTAAAAAAGTAATTAGTTAAGTTACAAATTACTTCTCCCAAAAAGTAATTGCGTTAGTAACTCAGTTACTACATTGGAAAAGTAATTAGTTACGCAGCAAAGTAACTGACTTTTTTTTAATATTCTATACGTGTAACTAAGGGGCGGGTCTAGTATTATTGTAAGCAAGGGGCGCATTTATTATTATTGTTATATATCCTGTAACCAAGGGGCTGCTCTATTATTACTCTAATCAAGGGGCAGATCTGTTATAGCGTGTAAGCAAGGGGCGGGTCTATTATTATTATATCGTGTAAGGGGCGGCGGGCTACAGAAGAGGGCGAATGTTAAATTAATGGGCAGAGCTCGATATATAACAATAATAATAAATGCGCCCCTTGGTTACAGTAATACTAGACCCGCCCCTTAGTTACACGATAGACGCCCCTTGCAGAGTAGCACGAGCATCCGGTGCGTGCGGCATCGCCTCGTGCAATTACATGTGCTACATAACTGCACCTGCGCGGTGTAGAGTTCACTCAGAGCTGTTTAGGTTCGGCAATTTTCGTAAGCTCCGTAGTCCTTCGTACTGCGCAAGCGCTGCGCCTGCGCAGTACAGGGGGGTCCTTATCCGGCGGGGGAACTTTTTCGGTAGGACACCGGAATTACACTACTACAGTCTAGTGGCGGTAGATGTAATTGCGGTAACGCCGCTCAAGTAATGGGAACTGCGTTACCATGAGGGGAAAAGTAATCAGTTAGATTACTCGTTACCCTCTAAAGTAACTGCGTTAAGTAACTCATTTATTTTAACTCAGTTACTTACATCACTGTAGGAGAGTATATCATATTTACTTGTTTTAAACTTTTTTTATTTTACATTTCTTTAGTTACTTCCTGGTTTCTTGCCTAGGCAAATTATGTCATACATCCCAGGAGTCTTCAGGAGGAGAGGAGGAGGTTTTTTCCCAGCTAAGCACACTCTCCTGCATGCTTAAAGCGGAGTTCCAATCAAAAGTGGAACTTCCACTTATTCGTCTCCTCTCCCCCTTGGCACCTTTCACTACCTGTTTTTGACAGGTACCGTTCTCCACTTCCAGGATACAGGGCCACGGCACTGTCCCTGTGGCTCCCAGTCACTGCCTTGGGGGCCGACATGTTCCCCCAGCGTTTGTTCTGGGTTTGCGGGCTTCAACGCTGTAAGTGGCCGGAGCCGCGGTGACGTCAGTCTCGCGCATGCGCACAGGAGCCCTCAATTTCGGCAAGAAGCTCTGAAGTTCCGGCAAGACCTTCAGAGCACATGCACCACTGAAGTCAGCGACTGAATGCAGGATGAATATCTCCTTAACGGTGTACGCTTAGGAGATATTAATTTTACCTACAGGTAAACCTTATTATAGGCTTATCAATAGGTAAAAATCACAAAGCGGGGCATACAAAAGCTTAAATGCTACATGAACTATCTGCCCTTACTCAAGATGGCCACTGCCAGAAATGCTGGGAGGTTGTTTTTCAAAGTGATTTCTCAACATAATAAAGCATAGAGACATGGATGGATGGATGGATGGATGGGGGAGTTTGCTTTGAATAATAAAAATTAATTAAATAGAGTTTTTGGTTTGTGGTGCTCAGATGCATTGAAGATCCGCTTGTCAAAATGATCCCATGATAACTTTTCACAATATCCAAAAATATTCCTGAATATAAAGCCCAATAAAGCCACTAAGGCCAAAACTACACAAAGAATTTGTCTGGAGCCTCATGACTTGAACGACCACATATTTTGTGTGTGTGTGTCAACCGCCAATCCATGGAGCATGGACTTGTCCTCAGACCAACTGATGTGAATCCAAAGTTCTCCAGCCATATGCAGTTCAAAATCATGTCTGAGGTGACTATGTGGCTTTTTTTACCAAGGGGGACACATCCGAGACAAACCCAGCAAATGTATGAAATGTCCAGCAAAAAATGTTGTTACCTTATTTAAAAAAAACACAGATCCTGTTTCCTTAAAGCATGTTATACAGAACAGTGCTTGTGCTGTGTATTTTCTCCCCCTGTATCACCTGAAATAACTGACTGATCCTGCCTGGTTCTTCCCTCCCACCTGTAAACTGACCACGGTATATCATAGCTGTTGAGCCCTGACAACGTGGTCAGTTTACATGCCTCCGTCATCCGCAACCCTGCTCTGTGCTCCTCTCCCCTCATCCCTTCCTGTCTGTTCTGTGTCAGTGCCCACCCCCTCCCCTCCTGCTCTCATAACTAAAATAAAATCCGCCCATCCCCTCTGTAACATATTGTTTTGTGTGTTGTGATATTGGGGGGGTTTAGCTCTAGTGATAGATGCATTTTTGTGGTGCGGGTACAGTGTGGCTCTCTCTCTGGTTGTGCGGGTACAGCGTGGCTCTCTCTGGTAGTGCGGTGCAGCGTGGCTCTCTGGTAGTGCGGTGCAGCGTGGCTCTCTGGTAGTGCGGTGCAGCGTGGCTCTCTGGTAGTGCGGTGCAGCGTGGCTCTCTCTGGTAGTGCGATGCAGCGTGGCTCTCTCTGGTAGTGCGGTGCAGCGTGGCTCTCTCTGGTAGTGCGGTACAGCATGACTTTCTCTGGTGGTGCTGAGACTATTAGTTCCCCAGCACAGTCCTCTCTTTCGTTTTCCATGTCTTCTGTAGTAGCTGCTACAAGCACTCCTCAGCTTGTTTCCGGGTTTTCTCTTTCACCCCAGCAGAGTGCATGCTGGGGACTGTAGTCTGCTCCTTGCTGAGAACAAGTGGGCCAGCTATCTCTGGGACTACATTTCCCATGATGCCCCTCTAGTTGCATCTGATAGGCCCTCCACTGTGGCCAATGGGGAGGGAAGAAGAACAGGCAGCACAGGAAAGCCTTCTCTTCCCCTGCTGCCGACATGAGAAGGGGCAGGGAAAACATTGTGTCAGCAGCAGTAGCAGCCTGCAGCTCTCCCTACCGTGCAGACGCCCACGGCTGGAGGAGGAGAGCGGAACTTTCAGCGCGGCTCTGAGGCTGAGCTTCTGTGTGAGAGAGACACACAGCTCAGCCCATGCAGCCGCCAGAGATGACACAGGCATGGCCGTTTAGCGTTAGGCCGTGGCCTGTGTCACCCATGTTTAGGCAGCGGTCGCCACTTACCTCCTGCTGTGCGGCCTGATCAACATGTGGTCTGGACCTTGCAGAGCCGTTTCGCTCTTGGGGGGGCCCCCCACAGCGGCGGGGCCCTACGCAACTTGCGTAGTCAGCGTATAGGGCGGATCGGCTCTGATCCTACCTCCCCTTTCTTTTAGGTAGTTGACATCCTACTAGTCACCTCCATATTTAAACTTGTTGACAGGTCAAACTCACAACGTTGTTAAGCTTTACGTATTTGTTTTTTCATTATACTGTTCCATTTCTGGCTTTTCTATTGCTTTTAATTAATGTTTAGTCTATACTTGGACCTCATGTTAGTTTATACTTTACCTTACACCTTTAAATATAATTATTCAAATAAGAAAAACTATTGACGTTACAGGTAGATTGCATCGTCTTCCAATATGATGCAGCTTGTTCCCATATGGGGTGTCTGGGGGGTGTCAGACAATAATCCCTACCTCATATTCAGCCCTCGGGACAGGCTACATTGTTCACGCAAGCTCATTACTACGGCTCTGTCATAAATACCCATTCATGTGATACTGTTTCCTGTGCACCAATGTATGTCTAATACTGTTTACCTTCTTTACTGTTTCTTCTGAAAACCTCAATAAAATTTTAGAACAATGAAAAACGCACCTGCGAATGCATTTTTGGTGAGTCGCGTATCCTTTTTTTTAGAGGTGCAAAATGCACTGGAAACTCGCCAAACCGCGTTTTTGCAATGGACCAATGTGAATGCAGCTTTAATGCATATGTAAACTCTTACCATTTAAAACAACCCATTCAGTTTAAAATAGAAATGAATGGCATAAATTTGTGTATAGATATAAGAATAATTATAATTATTTTTTATAATTATAATTATAATACCTCCCCCCCCCCCCCTTCTTATAAGTGATCACATTCCCTCTTTTCTCAGCTGCATAAGGAGCCGAGGAAGGAGAAACAGCAGTACGCTGATCTTCCCATTGAAAGGCTGTGAAGAGGGGGCCTGCCAGGACAAGTCTGATCATTGGAGGAGAGCAGGCTGAGTTCCCAATACAGCCAGAGAACTGACCACGATATGACCTCCTGGTTAATGTGGTCAGTTTAGGAAAGCAGAGGGACTGGCAAGAACACTAGGGATTTCACACAAAGGAAGCAATACAAAGAGAACGGGATACTTTTTATCACAAGTACATGGTACAGCAGGCACATATCAGGACGGCTGCTGCAGATGCAGCCCCAGTGTGAAAGCCCAGGTGCTTTCACACTGGGGCGGTGCGCCTGCAGGATGGGAGAAAAAGTCTTGCAGGCAGCATCTTTGGGGCGGTGCTGGAGCGGTGTATACAGTGCTCCTAAACCGCCCCTGCCATTGAAATCAATGGGCACTGCTGCCGAAGCACCTGCAAATCACTTCAGCAGCAGCGTTTATTCGAGAGCTTTTAACCCTTTCCTCGGCCGCTAGTGGGGGTTAAAAGCGTCCCGCTAGCGGCCAAAAAGCGCCGTTAAAATTAGGGGTGCTATACCGCTAATGCACCCCCGCCCCAGTGTGAAAGTAGCCGAATATAACATGTGGGATTTACATACTCTTTAATAGTACAGATGGTTGCAACAAATGTAACAGCTCGCTACTTTTCACCAAAGTTTACATAGTAGATTTGCTGGTTTTAAATACAATGTAATATAAAAGTGCTGACTTTTGTCCTGTGGCTGTCCCTCATCACTCCTAAGTGGCCTCTTTTGGCAGAAGCCATGTCCTGATTGCAATAAATATTTGGACAGGATAGAAGTGGGCAGGACAGCTTGTGCAGGAAGTTAAAAAGGAAACTGCCATTTTAAAATAAGTCACCGTTATATATTAGCTTCTATTAATGTACAACAAGTAAAGCCAATTAGCGAACCATTAATGTTACTCGGCGCACATTACAACAATGCTAAGGTATTTTACCTTAATTTACCTTAAAGAATACGTTCATGTTTGCAGCAAAAATAAATCGATGTTGCTTCTATTGAATCAGCATGTAATGGGTGCAGAAGGGTCATTTTAACTGTGGCTATTCTGCCCAGTTGATTATATGAGATTTTGTTTATTCAATACATTTTTTCTTGGCACTGGGAGTTCAATGCTGGTAGTTTTCAGCATGGAGATGCTGGGGGCAAGAATAAAGCTGGCTATATACTTATATACTTTTTTTCGTTCAGCCTGAAATGTAACAGATTTCTTCATCTATGATAAACAGCATTATTGGACGAGTCTCCCCTGCCGGCTATTGTTTTCTGAAAACCGGTGCTGCCAGCTGGCAGAATACCCGAATAGTGCCTGCATCTGATCGTACGCAGTCACTGTTCACTCGACAATTTTACACCTGGCTTCTTTGACAAAAGTCGATCTGGGTGTTGCCGACAGGGCCTTGCACAGAGGAATTTTAACTGAATCAGCGTGAATTGGCCAAAATGCCTGTATGGTCAGCCCAAATCTGAGCCTCCTCAATTACCGTATATACTTGAGTATAAGCCGAGTTTTTCAGCACATTTTTTTGGCTTATACTCGAGTCAAACACTTGGTGCTAGGAACCCCAATTTGGCGTGCAAACCCAGTGGAACTAGCAATACAACTTATCCAAATTAGGGGTTACTAGCACCAAGTTGCCCCAAGATACAGGGCCCCAAATTCGGTCATCTGCAGCAATGTCATTTCGGGATCCTTTAGGGTAAAATTTTGGCGGCAGCTGGGGGGCATCAAGGAACCCTTAAAGTGGAAGTAAACCCCCCTATCGTTTTCAGCCAAGGAAGCTGCCATCTTTGCCTCTGTTTAATCTTCAACTGCCACAGTGCTGCACATGTGATCCGTTATGACACCAGCCATTGGATGGTTTGACTGTTTGGTTGAGAGCACAGCCAATGTGCAGTTAGCATTCACGGCATGCCTTTTTTTTTAGACTGTTAAATCGATGGGTTTACTTCCGCTTTAACTACCAAGTGACACCACAGACTCAGGGCCATTTTTTTCTTCTCAGTGACACCACAGACTCTGGGGTATTTTTTTCTTCTCAGTGAGATGCAGAATAGAAAGTCAAGTCAGGCAGGGACCGATGTACAATAAACATAGTTACATAGTTACATAGTTACATAGTTAGCTAGGCCGAAAAAAGACACAAGTCCATCCAGTTCAACCATAAAAAAAAAGAACTAATAAATAAAAATAACAAATATCGTACAATCCAATATACCCCATTTTATAACCACAGTTGATCCAGAGGAAGGCAAAAAAACCCCCCAAAAGAGCATGCTCCAATCTGCTACAGTATCTCACAAAAGTGGGTACACCCCTCACATTTTTGTAAATATTTTATTCATGTGACAAAACTGAAGAAATTACACTTTGCTACAATGTAGTAGTGAGTGTACAGCTTGTATAACAGTGTAAATTTGATGTCACCTCAAAATAACTCAACACACAGCCATTAATGTCTATACTGCTGGTAAATAAAGTGAGTACACCCCTAAGTGAAAATGTCCAAATTGGGCCCAAAGTGTCAATATTTTGTGTGGCCACTTTTATTTTCCAGCACTGCCTTAACCCTCTTGGGCATGGAGTTCACCAGAGCTTCACAGGTTGCCACTGGAGTCCTCTTCCCCTCCTCCATGACGACATCACTGAGCTGGTGGATGCTAAAGACCTTGTGCTCCTCCACCTTCCGTTTGAGGATGCCCCACAGATGCTCAATAGGGTTTAGATCTGGAGACATATTTGGCCAGTCCATCACCTTTACCCTCAGCTTCTTTAGCAAGGCAGTAGTCATCTTGGAGGTGTGTTTGGGGTCGTTATCATGTTGGAATACTGCCCTGCGGCCCAGTCTCTTAAAGGACTTCAGTATGTCACAGTAAATGTTGGCATTAATGGTTCCTTCAATGAACTGTATCTCCCCATTGCCGGCAGCCCTCATGCAGCCCCAGACCATGATACTTCCACCACCATGCTTGACTGTAGGCAAGACACACTTGTCTTTGTACTACTCACCTGGTTGCCGCCACACACGCTTGACACCATCTGAACCAAATTAGTTTATCTTGGTCTCATCAGACCACAGGACATGGTTCCAGTGATCCATATCCTTAGTCTGCAGCAAATAAAATGAATCTAGACATTTGGAGGAATCTAGGGGCAATAGAAATTACTTTTCTGAGTTAAAAATACACACTTGAATTGATTTTCTTTAAACTCAGAGTTTGGTGTCACTTTAAAGCAACTGATGAAAGAGTTACTTAACTAAGCCAAACATATTGCTGATTGATGTCATAGTTGTGCAGAATAAACACGCCTCTTGCTTGTGTTTACACAAACAGACTAATTGCTAACAAATGTGTAAAAATACTATTGTCCACGCTGCTTTGCTGCTGCACCAGACCATTAACTGATCTGTATCAGTCAAAGAATAGCCTATTATGCATTTACACATTCTTTATTAAAAGAGCAATTCTTCTAAGCTCTATTTACATCAACATCTAATCATATATAACATTACCCCTATGTTGTTTAAGAAATATGACATCTGTTTCTGTGAAAACATTGTTTATGGGGTCCCCATGCAGAGAGGGAGAGAGCGAAGGGAGACAGGGAAAGGGAGATGGAGAGAGAGAGACAGCGAGAGAGAGAGCTAGAGAGTGAAGATGGGGGGGAGAGAGAAGGGAGACAGGGTAAGGGAGATGGAGAGAGAGAGAGAGATAGAGAGGGAAGATGGGGGGGGGAGGGAGACAGGGAAAGGGAGATGGAGAGAAAGAGAGAGAGGGGGGGAGGTGGGGGAGGGAGACAGGGAAAGGGAGATGGAGAGAGAGAGACAGCGAGAGAGAGAGATAGAGAGGGAAGATGGGGGGGGGGGGAGAAGGGAGACAGGGAAAGGGAGATGGAGAGAAAGAGAGAGAGGGGGTGAGGTGGGGGAGGGTGAAAGGGAAAGGGAGATGGAGAGAGAGAGACAGCGAGAGAGAGAGATAGAGAGGGAAGATGGGGGGGGGGAGAAGGGAGGCAGGGAAAGGGAGATGGAGAGAAAGAGAGAGAGGGAGGGAGGTGGGGGAGGGAGACAGGGAAAGGGAGATGGAGAGAGAGACAGAGAGAGAGAGGGAGGGGGAGATGGGGGGGGGGGAGACAGGGAAAGGGAGATGGAGAGAGAGAGGGGGATGGGGGGTAAGAGAGAAGGGAGACAGGGAAAGGGAGATGGGGAGAGAGAGAGACAGCGAGAGAGAGAGAGATAGAGAGGGAAGATGGGGGGGAGAGAGAAGGGAGACAGGGAAAGGGAGATGGAGAGAGAGAGATAGAGAGGGAAGATGGGGGGAGAGAGAAGGGAGACAGGGAAAGGGAGATGGAGAGAGAGAGATAGAGAGGGAAGATGGGGGGGGGGGGAGAGAGAAGGGAGACAGGGAAAGGGAGATGGAGAGAGAGAGATAGAGAGGGAAGATGGGGGGAGAGAGAAGGGAGACAGGGAAAGGGAGATGGAGAGAGAGAGATAGAGAGGGAAGATGGGGGGGAGAGAGAGGGAGACAGGGAAAGGGAGATGGAGAGAGAGAGATAGAGAGGGAAGATGGGGGGGAGAGAAGGGAGACAGGGAAAGGGAGATGGAGAGAGAGAGATAGAGAGGGAAGATGGGGGGAGAGAAGGGAGACAGGGAAAGGGAGATGGAGAGAGAGAGACAGAGAGAAACAGAGAGATAGAGAGAGAAGATGGGGAGGGAGAGAGAAGGGACATAGGGAAAGGGAGATGGAGAGAGAGAGAGAGATAGAGAGGGAAGATGGGGGGAGAGAAGGGAGACATGGAAAGGGAGATGGAGAGGGAGACAGGGAGATGGAGAGAGAGAGAGAGATAGAGAGGGAAGATGGGGGGGAGAGAAGAAAGACAGGGAAAGGGAGATGGAGAGAGAGACAGAGAGAGAGAGAGATAGAGAGGGAAGATGGGGGGAGAGAAGAGAGACAGGGAAAGGAAGATGGAGAGAGAGACAGAGAGAGAGAGAGATAGAGAGGGAAGATGGGGGAGAGAGAGAAGGGAGACAGGGAAAGGGAGATGGAGATGGAGAGAGAGACAAAAAGAGAGAGAGAGATAGAGAGGGAAGATGGGAGAGAGAGTAGGAACTCATGTCTATCCGAAACCCCCAACAACTCGGCCTGACAAAATCTCAAATAAAAAACATAATGAATAACTAAAAAGAAAAATATGCTGGAGAATGGAGAAATGAAATAACAAACTCCAAGAAACAAACTGTTTACCAGTCACTGCAATTAGAGCCTCAGGCTCTAATCATGTGCTTCAAAAATAAAAAAAAGCTTGTAGAAATCTGTGCATCTGGCGCCCTGCCTAGAAATAAGAGGGGTGGCGCCCCTGCACCCCTTATGGACCGGCCGCCACTGGTTACGATGATCCAGCTTGGACCTGTGGACTTGTAACTGTGGATATACCATATCTGGCTGTGATGTGTTTAGCTGCTTTCTCAAAAAATCCTACATGCTGCAGTTTTAGTATCTTGCTCAGTCTGCCTTGGACTTCCTTGGGAACACCACAGAACTGTGGGCCATGTTTGACTTGAGGCTTTAGAGCAAATGTGTGACGAGACCTTAGTCCACCTAAAGACATGAGCTGAGCATTCTTGCATAAAACTGCAAATATAACAACTTCTGACCCTGTTTGGTTAAGTATCTGTTACTTTCAAATGGCAAATCATTTATTTTTTGAACACTACCCACTGACCGTATTTAAAGTCATGGTAGGCAGCACCCATTGAAAATCCATGGTCGATATTGGTATAGTACACATATATAATACTATAAGTGTTTGCTTACTTTGTTTAGTGAATGCTGTTATTGTGCTACCATATACTAATTTCTAGTATGGCGTCAGTGAATCAATATGACTAGCCTACCATACATTATTCATTTTAGCACTGTATACCTTATGATACCGGGACAACATTATATCAATCCTTTAAAAAGCAGCATAGTAAATGAACGAATAGCCATGGATCTTCATGGTCTTTTGGCTGTTTACTGTGTAAATCATGTGCGTTTTCTGTAAGGAGAATATGTACCCTTAAACAACTAAAACCGTCATGGAATTTAGCAGAGATTTCATGGTAATTTGGCTGTAACCCGTTAAGTCTATGGGGGAGATTTACTAAAACTGGTTCACACAGAAGCTGATGCAGTTGTGCATAACAACCAATCAGCTTCTAACTTTAGCTTGTTCAATTAAGCTTTTGTAATAAGCCCACTGTCACATTGGGCCAATTTGGCATGCGATTTGACATGTCAAATCACATGCCAAATCGGCAGCTATTGCCAGCAATAGCACCATCTGAATCGGTGCGGCGCCAACTTTGTGGCCCTGCACCAATTCCCAAAAGTAGTTCCTGTACTACTTTTGGCGACTTCAGGGGCGATTTGAATAGACATCTGTGCAGGAACCCGCACAGTGTCTCTGAAATCGCTCCTGAAGTCGGACTGACATGCGGGTTTGAAATCGTGCGAGTTCAGCTGAATTTGCACGATTTCTAATCCGCAGCAGTGTGAACCTGGGCTAAAACCTAGAAGCTGATTGGTTACTATGCACAGCTTCACCAGATTCTGTGTGCAACAGTTTTAAGAAATGTCCCCCTAAAAGTCTCTTGTTGTTAGAACTAATCATTCTACTTTTTGTAAATTACTGTACAGACAAAATTTAAGCTGTAAAGCGGAACATTAACCACTTGAGGTCCGCGCTATAGCCGAATGACGGCCACAGCGCGAACCTGAATTTCCGGGAGGCCGTCATAAGACGTCCTCCCCTTTGTGGGCGCGCACGGTGCGCGCTGTGATCACAGAGTCACCGAGACTCGGATGATCACCGATCCGAGTAAGGGGCTGGTCATTGGCTGACAGCTGATAACGTTTGTAAACAAAAGCTCAGTAATCAGCTTTTTTTTCTCCTCACGCTGACAGCGTGAGAAGAAAAAAAAAAGCCGATCACCTGCTTATGCTCAAGGGACATTGGTCCCGAAGAGGAAGGAGGCACATCTGCCTCCTCCTCTGTGCCTGCAAGTGCCACCTGCCATTGCCCACAGTGCCCACCTCTGCCACCTATCAATGCCCATGAGTGCCACCTATCAATGCCCACAAGTGCCACCTATCAATGCCCACCAGTGGTGCCAATCAGTGCCTCATCAGTGCCACCTAGCAGTGCTGCCTTTCACTTTAACCTATACGTGCCCATCACTGCCACCCATCAGTGCCCATCATTGCCAGCTATCAGTGCCACCTATTAGTGCCACTTCTCAGTGCCCACCAATGCCACCTATCAATGCCCTTCAGTGCCACCTCTCAGTGCCGCCTATCAGTGCCCATCAGTGCAGCCCATCGGTGCCCATCAGTGCAGCCCATCGGTGACCATCAGTGCAGCCTATCGGTGCCCATCAGTGCCGCCTCATCAGCGTACATCAATGAAGGAGAAAAATTACCTGTTTGCAAAATTTTATAACAAAATAAAAAATAATATAATTTTTTAAAAAACAAATTTGGTCTTTTTAAATAAAAAAAAAACAAAAAATAAAAAAACCCAGAGGTGATCAAATATCACCAAAAGAAAGCTCTATTTGTGGGGAAAAAATTATAAAAATTTCATTTGGGTACAGTGTTGTATGACCGCGCAATTGTCATCAAAATGCGACAGCGCTGAAAGCTGAAAATTGGTCTGAATAGGAGGGGGGTTTAAGTGTCCAGTAAGCAAGTGGTTAACCACATGCCGACCGCGCTATAGTCAAAAGACGGCTACAGCGCGGTCGGCTTATCCCGGGAGGACGTCCTACGGACGTCCTCCCAGAAACTTGCTCCCGCGCGCCCCCTGGGGCGCGCACTCGGGAACATCCGTGACCGCCGGGTCCCGAGGACCCGGCGCATCACGGATCACGGTAAGCGGCCGCTGATAGCGGCCGTTTACCACGTGATCGATCCGTCAAATGACGGAGCGATCACATGTACACAAACCGGCGTCACGTCATGACGCCGGTTCCTCCTTCCCCTCTCTGTACCGATCGGTACAGAGAGGAGAGAAGCGGAGAGGGGGACAGACGGGACCAGCGCTGTGGGCTGGATGTGTGCCCACAGCGCTGGTCAATACACTGCCACCACTGTGCAATACTCTGCAACCAACCGCTGTGCAATGCTCTGCAACCACTGTGCAATGCTCTGCCACCAACCACTGTGCAATGCTCTGCCACCAACCACTGTGCAATGCTCTGCCACCACTGTGCAATACTCTGCAACCACTGTGCAATGCTCTGCCACCCACTGTGCAACGCTCTGCAACCACTGTGCAACGCTCTGCCCCCACTGGGCAACGCTCTGCCCCCACTGTGCAACGCTCTGCCCCCACTGTGCAACGCTCTGCAACCACTGTGCAACGCTCTGCCACCACTGTGCAACACTCTGCCACCACTGTGCAACGCTCTGCCACCACTGTGCAACGCTCTGCCACCACTGTGCAACGCTCTGCAACCACTGTGCAACGCTCTGCCACCACTGTGCAACGCTCTGCAACCACTGTGCAACGCTCTGCCACCACTGTGCAACACTGCAACACTGCAATACTCTGCCAATACTCGCCAATACTCCGCCAATACTCGCCAATACTCCGCCAATACTCGCCAATACTCTGCCAATACTCTGCCAATACTCGCCAATACTCTGCCAATACTCGCCAATACTCTGCCAATACTCTGCAATAAATTTTAATAGAAACAAAGAATTTTTATTTATTTTTTTACCGAATTTTCAGTATATTTTGATTTATAGCGCAAAAATTAAAAAACCCAGCGGTGATTAAATACCACCAAAAGAAAGCTCTATTTGTGTGAAAAAAAAGGACACAAAATTCATTTGGGTTCAGTGTTGCATGACTGAGTAATTGTCATTCAAAGTGTGAGAGCACCGAAAGCTGAAAATTGGTCTGGTTAGGAAGGGGGTTTAAGTGCCCAGTGGGTAAGTGGTTAATAGCAGGATGAGTAGATTGTAGCAAGTTTTAAAGAATAATTATTGTTGCTGTTCCTTTTTTTTTTTTTTACAGCCAAGACAGATTTTTTTGCCCCCCTCCACACCCACCACCTCCTCCTCCTTTGTTGTCTACTAGAAGGTTATTTTCAGTAATGATCTTAAAATGAAACACATCACAATAACAGGAAAGAAACACAGACAGTCAAACTTATGGTGTCCCCTAAAGCTAGTGGTCAGTGTAGATGAGAGATCAGGTTGTCATTACTTGCTGCTTAGGGAACCCCTTAACAACCTCAAGAAGAACCCTGACAGCGCATACAGTTCTCAGTAAAGATGTCTGTGAAATGAAGCCTTCAAAGGAAAATATACATATAAAATAAAATGCTTTTATAGCACTCTGTAGTTTAGGCAGGGAGCTCCTCGCAGATTTACTTGCCAGGAGTAGTTATCCTGGTTTATTGATAGGGAGAAATCAATGGATCTCTAAGTTTGGCCTCTTTGCACTTTTCTCTTCTACCACTAGGTGGCCGGATACTTGGTGGTACTAGATACAAGAGCAACCCAAGGTATGGTTATGGGTATATGGGGTATCTCAGCCAATGGGCAGGGGTTTTCTTGAATACCTTGGCCTGCTATATCTGGGTGAAGTGAGGTAATCTACTGTTCTGTGCCACCTGGATGGCTGCTGGGTGGGCGTGTGTCGTACGCCCTGGGATGCTAGGCCAGAGATTGGGCATCTGGCTGCCAGGCTGTGTGAGGGCCTATCCAGAAGTAAGAGGGCAGCCCTTTCCTCCCACGCTATGTCTGCGTAAGGAAAGAAGAGGCGTTAACTGCCAAGAATGTCAGTAAATTGTTAACACTGATAATCAGTGCTGCCTATCAGTGCCACCTATCAGTGCTCATCAATGCCACCTATTAGTGTCCATCAATGCTGCCTATCAGTGCCGCCGATCAGTTCTGCATTTCAGTGCATCCTATCATTGCTCACCAATGCTGTCTATCAGTACCACCTATCAGTTCCCATCAATGCTGCCTATTAGTGCTGCCTATCAGTGCCCATCAGTGCTGCATTTCAGTGCCGCCTATCAGTGCTCATCAATACTGTCTATCAGTGCCCATCAATTCTGTTTATCAGTGTGCATCAATGCTGCCTACCAGTGCCCATCAATGCTGCCTATCAGCATTCATCAGGGCCGCCTATCATACGGGCACGTCACTTTGCCCACTGCGGCTGCTTGTCAACAGTACATTGTGGGTGGACAGTCAGCAAGTGGTTAAAAATCTGTGCATAACCTCAGTCCATCCCTGTTGCTGCTGTTTTTCAGTATTTCTGGTTTATCATAATTGGCAGCAGGGGGAAAAAATGGTTAAATATCAGCTTTCTGATGATTGTACAAGAGAAAGAACACATCTCTGGGCTCTCTGTAGATGTACATGTTCCAGAGAGGGAGCTGTCCACTGTGTGGTGAGGACCTTAGCTAAGCCATCTGACTGTCCATTGCTTGATTACATTCTATCATACCTGCAGGAACAGCATTCAAGCAACTGATCAGCAAAGCAAAAGTCTGCACCATCCGGTGGCAAGCGGGGAGGAACATGCTCCTCTTAAGGGATGTCAGGGATGTGTTCTTTCACTGGGGTTCATTACTTCTCATCACTTACACTTTCTGTTCTCAGTGCATCTGAATAGGTGTCTACAAAAGGAGATATTGAGAGAGCAGAATAAATTAAAGACACAGGCATAAAAGAAATGAATGACGACGGGGATCCTTGCAATTATTCTATGGTATTTATGAGGAATAAACTTACACAGACTTTTAAAGAAACAGGATGAAACAATTGCAAATGGATATTTAAGGCATATATGTAATTTTTGTTATTTGACTTTTGGTACACTTTAATAGCGAGCAATAAGAGCAATCATACATTATCTAGTTTAGCGCCCGCTTGTACCTGTATATTTCACTCCCACAAAATGTATGTTTTACAGGCAACTGCAGTTTATGTGTAAAATCTATTAGTTTTAATAAAACGTATTCAGCGATAGTTCTGCAGTGCATTTAACCGCTTCCCGATCGCCTCCTGTAGATATACGTCTACAGAATGGCACGGCTAGGCAAAGGCACGTATATATACGTCCCCTTTAATTGCCTAGCCGGCGGCACTCTCGCGACCCGGTCGGGAGCTCCGTGACCCCGGACGCGGGACCAGTGGACCCGATCGCCGCTGGTGTCCCGCGATCGGGTCACAGAGCTGAAGAGCGGGGAGAGGTCTGTGTAAACAAACCTCTCCCCGCGCTTCCTACACTGCCTGTCACTGATCGGCTGTTCGCTGTCATCGGGAAAGCCGATCAATGACGTCAGACGTACAGCCACGCCCCCGTACTGTAAAAAAAAAACACAACACGTCACACTAACTCCTCCCCGCCCCCTAGTGGTTAACCCCTTCACTGCCACTGTCATTTACATAGGAATCAGTGCATTTTAATAGCACTGATTGCTATATAAATGACAATGGTCCCAAAAATGTGTCAAAAATGTCTGATGTGTCCGCCATAATGTCTCAGTCACAATAAAAATCGCTGATCGCTGCCATTACTAGTAAAAAAAAAAATATTAATAAAAATGCTATAAAACTATCCCCTATTTTGTAAACGCTATAACTTTTGCGCAAACAAATCAATAATCGCTAATTGTGATTTTTTTTTTTACCAAAAATATGTAGAAGAATACGTATCGGCCTAAACTGAGGGGGAAAAAAAAATTTTTTATATGTTTTTTGGGGATATTTATTATAGCAAAAAGTAAAAAATATTGCATTTTTTTCAAAATCGTCGCTCTATTTTTGTTTATAGCGCAAAAAATAAAAACCGCAGGGGCGATCAAATACCACCAAAAGAGAGCTCTATTTGTGGGAAAAAAAGGACGCCAATTTTGTTTGGGAGCCACGTCGCACGACCGCGCAATTGTCAGTTAAAGCGTTGCAGTGCCGAATCGCAAAAAGGGGCCTGGTCCTTTGGCTGCAAATTGGTCCGGGGCTGAAGTGGTTAAAGAATGAGGTTGCTGCCATTATGCTGCATTATAACTTTCTGAAAACATCAGACACATTAGGCAGGTACTGGCTGAGCATGGACAACCCAACTGCTAAATGATAATTTTTTTTAAGTATCATTATACAAGCATGTAACTTTGCATCAGGCACACGTACTGTACATATGTTTTTCTATAGAGGAGGGGGGGGGGGGTGCCCCCTCATTGCACTGACCATGCTGCAGTGTCCACTTACAACAAGGCCATGCCCTCTGAGGTGGCCATTTTGCCTCCCTCACCAGTGGCAATGATTGGTGCTACCTCAGGAAGTAGGTCAGCTCCGTGTGCCTCGGGCTATTCAAAGTACAGGCTTAGCATCACTGAGCCGAGTTTTCAGGGGTGTCCAGCAGTGCTGTGATAAGTGACCCTGAAACTGCACATTTAACAGTCTCTGCGCCACTGAAGGCCTCGGCTTCTGTTTCTACCTATGTGACAGGGAGCTCAGTAGCACTGAACCTTTGGCTTTCCTAGGCCAAACATTACTGAGTTGCACTGAAGATGGAGTGCCTGGTATGCTGCCCTCCACTCTGCCTCCATGGGGGACACCTGAGGTAATTGCCTCAGTTGGTTTCATGGTCCTACCTTAGTCCTCTAGGTCTTTTTTTCACTCTACTTTTCTGTTATATTAGCTTTAAAAAATAACCAATGCAAAAATCTGAAGTTTAGTCAGTCAGAGGACAGAGGAATAATCACCACTACTGCATGGACTGTCCCTGCAACTGATCTTTTCCCCATTGCTGCCTCACCATGCCTTGTTCTGCACTATGGCTCTGTATGGAGGCAGCCATCTTGGTAGAGGCAGGATTTTGCTTCCTCATATGAGAGCCTTCAGCAAGGAGAACAGTGATCAGCACAGTAATAACATCCCCAGACTAATGCCGCGTACACACGGTCGGAATTCTCGTCGGAAAAAGCTCTAAAGGTTTTCCCGTCGGAATTCCGACGGAATTTCGCTCAAACTGTCTTGCCTACACACGGTCACACCAAATTCCGACGGTCTGTAACACAGCGGCATAAAACACGTTCGACAGCACTATAGAAGGGAAGTTTAATGCTTCCGAGCATGCGTCAAATTGTTTCCGAGCATGCGTCGGAATTTTACGTGTCGGAATTGCATACACACGATCGGAAAATCCGATAGAAAGGTTTTCCGTCGGAAAAATTGAGAACAGGTTCTCAATCCAAAGTCCGTTGGAAATTCCGAAAAAGACAGATGGGCATACACACGGTCGGAAAATCTGTTGAAAATCTCCCATCGGACTGTTTCCATCGGAAATTCCGACCGTGTGTACGCCGCATAACAGTCAAAAATAATAAAAGGTCTGGTGTCACCGGTAACCCACCTCCATCCATCCCTGTAATATGCAACATATTATAAGGGTGAATCCTTTTTTGTTGCAGACTAATGCCCCATACACACGGTCGGATATTCCGATCGGATTATGTTGTCGGAAAATCCGATTGTGTGTGGGCTCTAGCGGGCTTTTTCCGTCGGAATTTCCAATGGAAAAATTTGAGAGCAGGATCTAAAATTTTCCGACAACAAAATCCGATCAGACTTTTTCCGATCGTGTGTAGAGAATTCCGACACACAAAGTGCCACGCATGCTCAGAAGAAATTTGGAGACGAAAGCTATTGGCTACTGGCCTGTACGTAGTCCCGTCGTACGTTTTATACGTCACCTCGTTCGGAATGATCGGATTTTCCGACAACTTTGTCCGACCGTGTGTGTGCAACACAAGTTTCGACAAAATCCTTCGGAAAAAATCTGATGGATTTTGTGGTCGGAATGTCCGACCGTGTGTATTAGCCACACATTACACACGGTCGGACATTCTGATCACCAAATCCATCGGATATTTTCCGAAGGATTTTGTCGAAACTTGTGTTGCACACACACGGTCGGACAAAGTTGTCGGACAATCCGATCATTCGGAACGAGGTGACATACAACACCTACGAAGGGACTATGTAGAGGCCAGTAGCCAATAGCTTTTGTCTCTAAATTTCTTCTGAGCATGCGTGGCACTTTGTGTGTCGGAACTAGGCTACACACGATCGGAATTGACGCGATCGGACCATGTTGTCGGAACATTTGAGATCCAGCTCTCAAATTTTTTCCAACGGAAAAAGCCTGCTAGGGCCCCCACACGATCGGATTTTCCGACAACATAATTCGATCAGACTTTCTCCATCGGAATATCCGACCGTGTGTACGGGGCATTAACAGTCAGAGGCAGCAGTACTTCAGATATACAGCTATGAGACTGCAGATACAGAAATGCCTAGACACCCTCATATCGGGGTGCACACGGCTATCTTCCAGGAATAATGTGCCAGTGCTCCGGCTATGTGATTGGACGGAGCCGTGATGACGTCACTCCTGGGCACAAGAGTGCCAGTGCTCCGGCTATGTGATTGGACGGAGCCGAGATGATGTCACTCCTGCGCACAAGCGTGCCAGTGCTCCGGCTATGTGATAGGACGGAGGCGCGATGACATCACTTCTGCACACCAGGGTGCCAGTGCTCTGGCTATGTGATTGGCCTGAGCCGTGATGACGTCACTCCTGCGCACAAGAGTGCCAGTGCTCCGGCTATGTGATTGGACGGAGCCGAGATCATGTCACTCCTGCGCACAAGCATGCCAGTGCTCCGGCTATGTGATTGGCCTGAGCCATGATGACGTTACTCCTGCACACAAGAGTGCCAGTGCTCCGGCTATGTGATTGGACGGAGCCGCGATGACGTCACTTCTGCACACAAGAGTGCCAGTGCTCCGGCTATGTGATTGGCCGGAGCCGTGATGACGTCACTTCTGCACACAAGAGTGCCAGTGCTCCGGCTATGTGATTGGCCTGAGCAGTGATGACATCACTCCTGCACACAAGAGTGCCAGTGCTCCGGCTATGTGATTGGACGGAGCCGCGATGACGTCACTTCTGCACACAAGAGTGCCAGTGCTCCGGCTATGTGATTGGCCGGAGCCGTGATGACGTCACTCCTGCGCACAAGCGTGCCAGTGCTCCGGCTATGTGATTGGCCGGAGCCGCGATGACGTCACTTCTGCACACAAGAGTGCCAGTGCTCCGGCTATGTGATTGGCCGGAGCCGCGATGACGTCACTTCTGCACACAAGGGCCGATGTTTCTGGCACTATAAGCGGACCTTCATGGCACATGTGCCCATGATGTCACCTCTGAATACACACAGGTGAGTCTTATTAGTAGCACACAGTTTTCTAGCACTTTAAGGCAGTTCTGAAGACAAAAGGGGGACCTGAGCCGGTCCTAGCTGTGGCCGCAGAGTGTATAGAAGAATATTGATGAGTGTTCTCTGTATACAGAACATTCTGCCATCCTCTCTTCTTGTCTTCAGCACTGGAAGAGTTACCAGACCTTGCCCTGAATAAACCCGGGCAGCACAATAGACTCCTGTGTGATCGCAATGGGCAGTAGAGCGCACCAATAGGGCGGCGAGCGGCATGGCAGCTGTCCAATGAGAGTGGAGGGGGCGGGGGCAGAGCCGGAGCTCGGCGTTCTCCTGAGCAGTGAGTGTAATCAGAGTGAGTTGGTGTGCGGAGTGAGGACGGCTCTATACGGCGCTGCACGGGGAGGCGGACGAGCCCATATGGTCAGTATTCTCGGGGGCCACACACTGTAACACTTGTGTATTCGGGCTGTTGGTGCTCCGCGGAGGTGCCGTGCATCCGGGCTTCTCATCACTTTCTATAGAAGAGCTCAGGGCACGAGGTGACAGCTGACGTCTGATTGGTCGGTGGGGCTGCAGCCTTTCTTCTAATGACAATGGATTGTGTGCTGACACCTGATCGGAGATCAGATCTCTGTGCGTGTGTGTCACCTGTCACCCTCCTCCTGGAATGTCTCAGGTAGTCATTGTGACATCTTCTGGGTCATGTGACTCTTTGTGGATGGATCTGTCAGGAACAGTCTAAAGCTGGACATACACTATACAATCATAAGATCACCACCAGGGGGACTGACAACTCATGGGGCCCCGGGCAATAGGAGATTATGGGGCCACACAGTATACACACACACAGTATACAATCACACAGTATACACAGACGCACACACACAGTATACAATCACACAGTATACACACACGCACACACACACACAGTATACAATCTCACACAGTATACACACACACAGTATACACATACATGTACACACAGTATACAATCACACAGTATACACATACATGTACACACAGTATACACATACATGTACACACAGTATACACATACATGTACACACAGTATACAATCACACAGTATACACATACATGTACACACAGTATACACATACATGTACACACAGTATACAATCACACAGTATACACGTACATGTACACACAGTATACAATCACACACAGTATACAATCACACAGTATACACGTACATGTACACACAGTATACAATCACACACAGTATACAATCACACACAGTATACAATCACACAGTATACACATACATGTACACACAGTATACACATACATGTACACACAGTATACAATCACACAGTATACACGTACATGTACACACAGTATACACATACATGTACACACAGTATACAATCACACGGTATACACATACGTATACACACAGTGTATACACACACACACACACACACACACACACACACACACACACACACACACACACACTATACAATCACACAGTATACACATACATGTACACATAGTATACACAGACACAGTATACAATCACACAGTATACACATACATACACACACACACACATAGTATACACACACACACACACAGTATACAATCGCACAGTATACACATACATGTACACACAGTATACACAGACATGTTTCTATTGGCTGAGAAGGTACTGGAGAGGTGGGGCAGCTATAATCTCGGGATTTTTAGACCAAAAGGATGTCGGTAAGGAACATTTCAGAAACAGATGTAAAAAAAAAAAAACACTGATTTTTACATACTGTCCCTGGTTTTACTGAGACTGGCAACCCTGATGGGGGGGGCCCCCTAGTGGCCCGGGCCCTTGGGCAGTGGCTGAATGATCAGTCCGCCCCCTGATCACCACACATGTACAACCTCCTTTTAGGTCTACCAACACCTCTGTAGTGCAGCGGCCCGACTGATTGGATAGTTTAGGTCCTCATATGAGATAGTTGTGGTGAATCTAAAGGTGATTGTTTTGGCTGATTGTCACGTGTATGGCAATCTTTAGTTTTACAGAAACGATGTAATAGGTCAGCGTTAGGCCCCTTTCACACTGATGCGTTTTTTACCTGCGTTTTTTTACTCTGCAAGAAAAATGTTTCCCTTTAGATCCTAGAGGGCTTTTCACACCACTGCGCTGTGGGTGCGACGCGTTATGAAAAAAAGTGCTGCATCTTTTGGTGCGTGTTGGAAAACTGCACCAAAAACGCCCATTGAAATAGAAATTGCGGTAAAAACGCACCGCGATTTGCATATTTGGTGTGTTTTTGAGTCCATTTTTTTTTTTCCCACAAGTGCCGGTGTCCTGTCGGATTGTGTCCCCCCCCCATCACATACTGTCCGCTGTGTACTGCGCATGCAGGACAAGCACATTCCGAGAATAGCCGAAGATGAACGGCGCCTGCGCCCTGAGTCCAGGTTCAAGCCCCACCATCCAGGTGGACGTAGAGTTAGAATAAAAAAGAGCCGAGGGCAGCGAGGCCGTGCCCGAAGCGTGGCGAGCGACCCTCTAACTTTATGTGTACCCCTATGTCCACTTGCATGGTGGGGCTTGCACCTCAACTCACGGCGCAGGCGCCGTTCATCTTCCCCGAAAATTTCCGAATGCCTTTGTCCTCCCTACTGCGCATGTGCTGCGCCTGCGCAGTACACCCCGGACACATTTTGACAGAACACCGGCAACCCAGAGACGCGTATGAAACGCAGCAAAATCGTGATTAAAAACGCACACGGGGTTTTACCAGGATTGTGACGCAGAGCAGTGTGAAAGGCGCCTTTAGTTGTCATGGACTCAGGCAGGCCCTGGCACTACATAGACCTAGAGGAGATTGTACAATCAGATTGTATAGTGTAGGATCATTTACACCACATTCTCTGCATTCCGTGTTTCCTGTATGTTGCGTTTCCATGTATTTGCAATGTTTTTTTTTGAAAAAAATGTAATGTAAGTGTAATTTACATGCGTTTTCACTGCAGGGAAATGCAGAATGATGCACTTCTTTTAAACGCAGATGAAAGCCCTGCAGTGGTGTAAACTATTCTCATTGGAATACATTCAATTTTCTTGTACATGTTTTAAAAATGCATCTGAGCGATCCCTAAGGCTCCATTCACACTAGCGCGTTTTTTGATGCATTTAGCATTTTGCAGAAATGCAGGGAAATTTTTTAACATGGGTTCCTATGGAACATGTTCACATCAATGCATTTTTGTGCCTCTGCGTTTTTGGAAAGGGTCGGGGACTTTTTTTTCATGCAAAATGCAGCGTTTTGCATGTAATAGAAGTCAATGGACCCGCATCCAAAACGCAAGTGCCGCATTTTTACCGCGATTTTGAATTTTTTTTTTATACTGTATATAGCTGGTTGGCTAAGCAACCACAGTGTAAAAAAAAAAAAAATACAAAAACGCAAATCGCGGTAAAAACGCGTGTCCAAAAACGCGGCAAGCACCGCAAAAAAGCACTGCAAAAACGCTCAAAAGCAAAATGCATAGATGTGAATCGAGCCTAAGGCTGGAGTCACACCTATGCATTTTTAGTGCTTTTTGCGTTTTGCAGATTTGCACTACAGTCCATTTTACATGGTTTCCTATGGAACACTTTTTGTAGTGCAAATCTGCAAAATGCAAAAAGCATTAAAAATGCATAGGGGGGAATCCAGCCTAAAACAAGAGTAGAGGTGAGCCTATCGCAGCCAATCACATCCTGTATGTTATTATAAAGGTGAAGATTTGATTGGTTAATACATTTGTGTTATCCTCAGGTGCTGATTTATTAGATTTTTCTGGTTGCTCTCATATTTATAGGATCTGGAGATTGGTGTTTGTTTCTGATTGGACGGATTGTAGAGTAGAACACCTGTCTCCCTGTGAAATCCGCCACCTGCTCCTAACGGTGTCCCACCTCTCGCCTCCTCCCCCCCAGACACTCAGCCCGGCCGCACTCACTTTCCAGGGAAGAGGAGGAAGGGAGGAGCGCCGTTTGGCAGGGAGGCTTCCTACGTGGCTGGAGACCTGGGGAGGGAGCATGAGATTCCTGTCTCCAGGAAACCGCAGGACCACATTCTCCCTCCACACAATTCCCCCCCCCCCCCCTCCTCTTCTCATAGCAGTGTCCAGGATACCCAGCCTGCAGTGCCCCATCACGGGCTGTGGCATAAAGCTCCGCTCACTTGGCTCTAGATTGCTTTCAGTTTAACTTCATTCTTCTCATTCTCTTCATGCGGAATACAAATATCAGATTGGGAATGTGGTGTTTGATGACTGCAGCAGCACCGAACTTTTAATTATTAAGGGCTCCCGCACACGAGCGCAAAATACACCGCGTTTATCATCCCGAATGCATACGTTTTGACGGATGTGAATGCAGCTGAATGTTGGTCCGTGTTACTGTGTACAGCTCTGTGATCTGGACCTCATATTTACCGCTTCTACCCATTGAAATCAATAGGGCAGCCCGGCAATACCGCCTCTTTGCGGGGGGGTTTTAACCCTTTTTCGGCCGCTAGCGAAGGTTAAAACTGCCCCCCTAGCGACCAAATACCGCTGCTAAAACGACGCTGGGGCCCCCCCACCCCAAAGCACCTTACCCCCATGTTGATGAGGACAAAGCCCCCCACCCTATGTGAATGAGTATGGGGTACGATGTACCCTACTCATTCACCTAAGGTGTAAAAGTGTAAATAAAAAAAAAAAAAACACACAATTTTTGTAAAATATTTTATTGCACAGCTCCGGGGGTCTTCTTCTGTCTTGGGGGGGTCTTCTCGCCGGACTCTTTCTTCTTCTTCTTCTTCTTCGTCGCCGCCGTCGTCTGGGGGTCTTCCGGGGTCTCTTCTGTTCTTGCCGTTCTTCTTCTTCTCCTTCTCCTTTTTCCTTCCTTCCTTCCTTACCTTCCTTCCTTCCTTCCTTCCTTCCTTCCTTCCTTCCTTCCTACTTCTTCTCCCTCCTTCCTTATTACTTCTTCTCCCTCCTTCCTTATTACTTCTTCTCCCTCCTTCCTTATTACTTCTTCTCCCTCCTTCCTTATTACTTCTTCTCCCTCCTTCCTTATTACTTCTTCTTCTCCCTCCTTCCTTACCACTTCTTCTCCCTCCTTCCTTCCTTCCTTACCACTTCTTCTCCCTCCTTCCTTCCTTCCTTCCTTCCTTCTTATTCTTCTCCCTCCTTCCTTCCTTCCTTCCTTCCTTCCTTCCTTCCTTCCTTCCTTACTACTTCTTCTCCCTCCTTCCTTCCTTCCTTCCTTCCTTCCTTCCTTCCTTCCTACCTACTCCTTCCTTCCTTCCCCTTCCCCCCTTCCTTCCTTCCTTCTACTTCTTCTCCCTCCTTCCTTCCTTCCTTCTTCTTCCTTCCTACTTCTTCTCCCTCCTTCCTTCCTTCCTACTTCCCCCCCTCTCTCCCTCCTTTCCTTTCCTTCTCCACTTCTCTCTCTCCTCCTTCCTTACCACTTCTTCTCCCTCCTTCCCCTTCCTTCTTCCTTCCTTACTACTTCTTCTCCTTCCTTCTTCCTTCCTTACTTCTTCTTTCTTCTTCTCCTTCCTTCCTTCACTTCCCTTCCTTCCTTCCTTACTACTTCTTCTCCTTCCTTCCTTCCTTCCTTACTACTTCTTCTCCTTCCTTCCTTCCTACCTTCCTTCCTTCCTTCCTTCCTACTTCTTCTCTCTCCTTCCTTCCTTCCTTCCTTACTACTTCTTCTCCCTTCTTCCTTCCTTCCTTCCTTCCTTCCTTACTACTTCTTCTCCTTCCTTCCTTCCTACTTATTCTTCTCCCTCCTTCCTTCCTTCCTTCCTTCCTACTTCTTCTCTCTCCTTCCTTCCTTCCTTCCTTACTACTTCTTCTCCCTTCTTCCTTCCTTCTTCTTCCTTCCTTCCTTCCTTCCTTACTACTTCTTCTCCCTCCTTCCTTCCTTCCTTACTACTTCTTCTCCCTCCCTCCTTCCTTACTACTTCTTCTCCCTCCCTCCCTTCCTTCCTTCCTTCCTTCCTTCCTTCCTTCCTTACTACTTCTTCTCCCTCCTTCCTTCCTTCCTAATGGGTGGTGGTTTTTTTTTTAAACCATAGTTTAGTGTCACTTTAAATGTAAATGTTGGAGCCGTGCCTTGTAGTCCTTTGTGTATAATATCCGGCATGTCTGTGTATTGAAGTCTCCTGGGTCCTCTGTATTATGTGTCTATAGAGTGATGCGGGCCCAGGGCACAGAGGCTGGCTTGTTGTACTGCAGTGCCAGTTATCTAACAGAGCTGCAGTTTCATCCTGTGAATGGTCCATTTGTGACAGAGATACCAAGGAATGTGAGGTTACCGGGTCACAGGATTAAAGCCTATCAAATGGGAAAGAATCTTTGGATTAAAGGGAATATTTGACCCCCCTTCGGCCCGGAGCCTCTGTGGGATATTTTCTCACCCTTTTATTTCTACAGCAGATGTGTGGAGCGGCGATGTACACTTTGGTATCACAAGGACTGTACGTTCCCGGGAAGGAGTTCCTATGGAAACGCACAAGTAATCACTTTGACTTCTAATTATTATCAGGGATAGCACAATGCAAGTGCAGATTGTGCCGATGAATGGTGTGTAGGACACGTCACCATCATTTCATTGTCTAGCTTTGTGGTTTCATATTTTTATTTGAAGGTTTATCTCCTTATTAAACAGCAGTGTTGGGGCAGGTGGAATCCTATGGGGGCTTCTTTTAGCTCCACAATCTCCAGCAATGAGATTCCACTCCAGGATGCTCTCCCTCTCACAAAGGCCATGATGACGTGTCCTTCAAAGATGGGTTTAGTAGGTAGTTGTGTGACCTCCACCATGGGAGGACCACTTAGAGCATAGGTCTCAAACTGGCAGCCCTCCAGCTGTTGCAGAACAACAATTCCCATGAGGCTTTGCAAGGCTGACAGTTACAAGCTCGACTCCCATAGGCAGAGGCACGATGGGACTTGTAGTTCTCCAACAGCTGGAGGGCCACCAGTTTGAGACCCCTGACTTAGAGAGTGACACTGGTTGTCTGTACTTTGTTCTTAGCAGTTGAGCAGATCTGGATTTCTGCATGTGATAATTCTGCACTCGGATCCCAAGGAGCCTATTCTCTCCATTGTTCTGCAGTAAAATATCCCTTGTGCTACTGCAGTGTACTGTAATACATGAAGCTGTGCATTGACATTCTGTTTATCTCAATGTATAGTGTGATTGGACCCTTATAAAATGTCTAGTCATCGTTATTTTTTATCTGATCACCTGCTTTCTCACCTATGTGGCTTTTATCTTCTAAATTCTTTTTGCTGCATTTAAAGGGCAATTCCACCCAAATTCTTTCCTAGACTGTTAGGGAACTTTTTGGGCATGCACAGTCACTGCCCAAGTCTCAAGTCTTTTACAGACTCTTAATGGGTTTTCTTCTAAGATTGCCCTGTATTTGGCTTCATCCATCTTCCTATCAATTCTGACGAGCTTCCCTGTCCCTGCTGAAGAAAAGCATCACCACAACATGATGCTGCCACCACCATGCTTCACAGTGGGGATGGTGTGTTCAGGGTCATGTGCAGTGTTAGTTTTCCACCACACATAGCGTTTTGCTTTTAGGCCCAAAAAAAATAAAATGTTGGTTTTTATCTGACCAGAGCACCTTCTTCCACGTGTTTGCTGTGTCCCCCACATGGCTTCTCACAAATGGGACTTCTTGTGGCTTTTTTTTTTTCTTTTCTTGCCACTCTTCCGTAGGGCCAGATTTCTGGAGTGCATGACTAAGGCTATTTTCACACTGGGGCGCTGGGTGCGCTGGCGGTAAAGCGGCGCTATATTTAGCGCCGCTTTAACGTCGTTTTAGCGGCGCATTTCGGCCACTAGCGGGGCAGTTTTACCCCCGCGAGCAGCCGAAAAAGGGTTACTACCGCCCAGGTATTAAATAGTAGTAAATACACCGCTCCTACAGCACTCCAAAGATGCGGCTTGCAGGACATTTTTCAGCGTCCTGCAAGCGCACCACTTTCACACTGAAGACACACCAACGGCTGTTTCAGGACGGTTTGCAGGTACTATTTTTAGCGCAATAGCGCCTGCAAACTGCCCAGTGTGAAAGGGGCCTAATAGTTGTCTAACAAACCTCCTGAGGGCTTCACAGAACAGCTGTATTTATACTAAGATTAACCACTTCTGCCCAAGAAGGTTTTACCCCCTTAATGACCAGGCCATGTTTTGCGATACGGCACTGCGTTAAAAGAGAAAACTATCTCTCGTGTGTGTGTGTGTGTGTGTTTATATAAAAAAAAAAATAAAAATTATATCTATATATATTATATATATATATATATATAAAAATTCTGGATCAGTGAGCTTTGGGTGAACTATACTAAATATTTAGATAGATTTTATGTTGTCTGTATGACAAGCTGTAAGTAAGCAGGGATATAATACAATACTGCGCCTAATTATTGTTTTATGAAGCGGAGGTCATTATTTGTGTTGGAATCAAAGCTCCACCTAAGGTTTGGAATGAATAAGTGGAAACCAGTGTGGCAATATTATTACTTGTAATACTTTTATACTAATAATATTTACTTTTTTTGACTTTATCCTCCTAAAGTCCAGAGATTTTTAAGTTTTTCTTCATTGGGGAAATCCGTTTACACACCTTGTATAAGAAAAACAAGTAATAACAATGTACTAATTCTCACAAGAATTTTGTCAATGGTTTGTGTCTCTGCAATAGGGGAGATTCTTTAATTCTGCTACTGTGCCCCCCGTAAAGGTGGCCTAACGCAGGGCTGTTACCTTTGGCCGGAGTGCTGGGGCAGTTTATAGTTGTTTAGATCTATAGAAGAATTAACCTTAAAAAGCCTTAAGTTGGCAATACAGTACTAGTAGTACAATTTCATTAAAAATGTTTCTTTTTAAAAATGGTCTTTTAAATTTCGAATTCTTGGCGCAGTCAAATCCGCATTCATTTTCGACTGGGGTGATGAGAGAATTCAAAAGAGCATGATGGGGGATTTTTTCTCCACGTCTTCTTTTGAAAGTGTCCCCCAGCTTCACTGATGTGTTTCCCATTCAGTATAGTACCTATGGAAACATGTAGGTGCCCCTCTGTGTGCTTCCCAATCTGTACTACCACTGTACATGCAGCGTTTTGAGTGCCGCATGCATATAGGCAGCACGAGAGGGACACAGCAAAAGCCATGCGTCTTTTCCTCCTCCACAACAATGGTTGGCAGCGGCTCTGTTTCTCTTGCTCACTGCCTGTGTGTGGTGCAGAGAACACACTGCGTGTACAGTTGTAGTACAGGCAGGCACATTCACATAGAGGGCACTCCTGCAGGACTCCATAGGCCAAGGGGGCAACAGGAAGTGTGTTTAGTGTGGCTGGGGGACACTGTCAAAACTATATGCAGAGGAGCAAAAAAAAAATTTTTTATTAGTTTTGTTTGTTTTATGGTGTGTTTTGTGTTTTTTTTTTTTTTTAGGAAAAAAAAAAAAACAGCAAATACATATTGTTTTATGAAAAAAAATACTTGTCACTTTAAGGGCATGAGAAGAGATAATTGTGGACTTTGGGTTGGATGATGAGCCTTATGTTTGGGGATACCAGAAGATCCAGTCCAGGTATATGATCTGGTAGGAGAAAGGGGGCCAACAATTTGGTAATGTTGGATATTTTACTGCTAACAGTAACTTATTGGGAGAGTCTGCCAATTTTCACCCCCCCCCCCCAATGCATAGGCAAGAGGTAATTGAGACGTTGTTTGAAATGGCATCGGAGACCCCCAGAGATCTTGAGGGATAGTGATTGGACAGGCCAAAAAACGTTGTCCAGTTTCTATTGCTTTCTGTGAAATTAGCTCATATTAGGACTATTTACCTCCTACAAAGCCACAACAGGAAAGGCTATGTCACCAAAGCATTCTTGTGTCTGGCTGAAACTTGGGCAAAAAAAAAAAACCTCATGAGACCATCATAGTTACATAGTTAGCTAGACTGAAAAAAGACACAAGTCCATCCAGTTCAACCATTAAAAAAATAAAAAAAAATAATAAATAAAAATAAAAAATATCGTACAATCCAATATACCCAATTCTATACCCACAGTTGATCCAGAGGAAGTTCATGCTTGGATGTCCAACCGTCCTCTGCTTTTGGCCTGTTGTAAACAGATTCATGTATATATGTATATATATATATATATATACACACACACACACACACACACACACACACACACACACACACACACACACACACACACACACACACACACACACACATTTTCTTTAATAGTAAATAGAGCGAATATATATATATATATATATCTCTATTTATTATTTTAAAAAAAAGTATGTGTGTGTTTTTATTTATTTATTTATATATACATACATACATTTTTTTTTTAATGAATATATAAATTTGTATTTTTTCATTTAATTTCTATAGGCATCTTAAATGATGATAATTTTAAGGTTGTGTTTTTTTTCTTTCTCTCGAATCTGCCTTTATCCCCGGAGTGCGATTCTCCTTAACATGTTTACATTCCCATCAGGTTTTCATTACACCACCCATCACATATTTAGGTGAAGACAGAAATTTTCCTTTTACGTTTTTGTGTCCATTTACTGAAAGCTACTTGGAATCTTGCGGCCTAGATGTTTCTGATGGCGGTCTGTTTTTGAGTGTGTTCCTGGATAGTTTTCGATATTATTCCAAGCCAGCTTTGGAGACTGAAGACCCAAAGAGGTCGGTGTGTGAACGATTAGTTTTAAGCACACACAGATTCCTACACGCTGACGGATTTCCTGCTAACTGGGATTTTTTTTTTTTTTTTGCTGATCTTTCCTTGTCTGTCCCTGGCCACTCAGTACAGAGTTTCCGTTTCAGTGGCCCCACTCCAGAGGGCTGCGAGGCATCCTGGTTTTGGGAAGTTCTAACCCTTTCATTGCTGTTTTCTACGCAGGCACATTTCTACTTCGGCTCTGCTTCTAAATGACTTAACAATGACTTTATTATGCAGGTAAAGAAAGCCAACAGCATCAGAAGGTTGAAAAAGTGCCACTACTGCTACCATTCTTGACCACATGATTGTATACAAGCACTTGTGTTCATGTAGGCAGACAATGGTGTAGGTGTATCTCTGAAAGGTGCCTTAAGTCCTGTCCCTATGAGTCAATACACCATACGATGGCTTCATGAAAGTCCAGCGAATAATTAAGTTCCTTCTTTTTATTATTTTTTGTCTAGCCTTAAAGTGTTTTTTTTTTTTTTTTATCTTCATGCATTCTATGCATGAAGGAAAAAAAAAAAAACCTTCCGTGTGCAGCAGCCCCCCCCTAATACTTACCTGAGCCCATCTTGATCCAGCGATGTTGCGCGAGAGCGCCTGCTGTCCGAAACGCTCCCTCCTGATTAGCTGTCAATGGGGAGAGAGAGAGAGAGAGGGGGCGAGGCAAACGCTGTGTTTTCAGGAAGTCCAATGTTCCAGGAAGTGAGGAGAGCCACTGTGGAACACAAGGCAGGATGTGATGTCACACACGGGGCAGGCTGGTTGGCTAACTGTGGTTTGTGCATTAGCATTTATTTGTTCAATTGTAAGACCTGGGAGAGTAGCTGCTCTCATGCACGTTGCTGGATTGGGCTCAGGTAAGTATTGGGGGGGGGGGGGGGTTGAAGGTTTTTTACTTTCATGCATAGAATGCACGAAGGTAAAAACTTTCTAGCCTTCCCTGTCCCTGCTGAAGAAAAGCATCCCCACAACATGATGCTGCCACCACCATGTTTCACGGTGGGGATGGTGTGTTCAGGGTGAGGTGCAGTGTTAGTTTTCCACCACACATAACATTTTTGCTTTTAGGCCAAAAAATTCCATTTTGGTCTCATCTGACCTGAGCACCTTCTTCCACGTGTTTTCTGTGTCCCCCACATGGCTTCTCGCAAACGGGACTTCTTATGACTTTCTTTCAGCAATGACTTTCTTCTTGCCAGTCTTCCATAAAGGCCAGATTTGAGGAGTGCACCATTAATGGTTGTCCTGTGGACAGATTCTCCCACCTGAGCTGTGGATCTCTGCAGAGTTAATATGGGCCTTTTGGCTGCTTCTATGATTAATGCTCTCCTTGCCCGGCCTGTCAGTTTAGGTGGACGGCCATGTCTTGGTAGGTTTGCAGTTGTCATACTCTTCATTTTTGGATGATGGATTGAACAGAGCTCCGTGAGATGGCCAAAGCTTTATACTTGACCTGTCTGGTGTGTTCCTTGGCCTTCGTGATGCTGTCTGTTCACCTAAGGTTCTCTAACAAACCTCTGAGGGCTTTGCTTCACAGAACAGCTGTATTTATACTGAAATTAACCAGTTCTGCCCCAGAAGGCTTTACCCCCTGCTTTCTGTTAACGGACAATTGCGTGGGCGTGCGATGCTGTACCCAAACAAAATATTTTGTCCCCCACAAATAGAGCTTTTCTTTTGGTGGTATTTGATCACTTCTGCAGTTTTAATTTTTTGCGCTCTAAACAAAAAAGACTGACAATTTTGAAAAAACAAACAATAGTATTTTGTTTAGTTATTACTTTCTGCTATAATATAATTCCCCCCAAAAGTAAAAATGTCTTCATCAGTTTAGGCCAATATGTATTCTTCTACATATTTTTGTTAAAAAAAATTAAAATCCCAATAAGCATATATTGATTGGTGTGTGCAAAATGTATAGCGTCTACAAACTATAGGATTGATTTTAAAGCGGATGTCCACCCTAAAATAAAAAATGCCATTAAAATTCTACAAAAAAATATATATAAAAAAAAAAGTGTTTTTACTTACCAGAAACCCCTGTTGCTAGGTAGTCTTTCTAATCTGCCCCTTCCTATTCCACAGCGCTGTTCTGTCACTTTCTTCTCTTCGGTGAGCTGCCCCGTTGTATTCTGGGACATGTGTGTCTCCCCCAGAAAACAGCAGGGCCATTCACAAAGCGCCACGCGACTTGCGCATGCGCAGTAGGAAACGGGCAGTTAGGATGGCGGCGCCGGCAACTGATCCGATGGACCGATTGGCCTCGGGGACAGGTAAGTGCCCTTATTAAAAGTCAGCAGCTACAGTGTTTTTGTGGACCTCCGCTTTAAAGAGGTGTGCCCATCAAAAAAAAAAAATTTTAAAAGTCAGCAGCTACAAATACCGCAGCTGCTGACTTTTAAGAATCGGACACTTACCTGTCCCAGGGTCCAGCGATGCGGGGGAACGATACCCCCCCGCTCCCGCTCGCAGCGCCGGCATCCTTACTGTGGGCACCCGGCTGTGGCTTCACAGCGGGCACCCACTGCGCATGCGCGAGCGGCGCCGCACATCGTGATTCGCCGCACACAGTCATCTGGGACCTGTCGCGTGTCCCAGATGACTGACTGCCGAGCGGAAGTGACGTTTCTATCCCGGGCTGAGGAAGAGGCAGATTTCGTGGGACCACCTAGCAACAGGGAGAAATAGGTAAGTTCATTTATTATTATTTTTTTTTAATCCAATTCTTTTTTGGTCAGATTTTATGTAGATACACACAATGTTGTAATTTTGGTGGAAACACCACTTTAAGGACTTTTTTTTGTTTTGTTTTTTGTCTGCACCAGAATAAAAATACATGGGTGTTCAAAACCCATGCGATCCGATTCTGCAGATCACAATGTGTTTTGCAAACCGATTTCAGGGTGTTAACTTACGCGCCGCAATCGGTTTCGTATGATAGGGTTGTGAATTTGATGAGGTGCAGAATCCGCAGTGAATCGCTGTGAATTCGCACCCCATCTAGTGAACTAAGGCTTAAAAAACGAAAGCAGTCGCCTAAAAGTCCTCTAAGAATTGGTAAGCTGCAATAATAATGAACGTTTTTTTGATTTTGGGTTTAATATCGCTTTAAGTGTATATTTTTGCTTTTGAGGATGGAATAATAATTTCTCAATGCCGTTTAAATCGTTTACAAATTAGCTGTAATCCTGTGAGTCACACTTGTGAATGAAGTGGTTTACATGGTTAGGATGTTTTCAAGTAAATGTTTTTTGTTTAGTGTGTGTTGAAGACTTTTATAGTGAGTATTGCTATGTATGTGCCCATCGTCTCTTATAAAGTACCTTTACCCACATGGTAATGCAGCCTTTGTGTGAAGCAGAAATGGCATTAGCACTTTTTATTTTATTTATTTTTTTATTTTTATCATAAGGAAAGTTTTTCTTAATATAAAAAAAATCAGTGTACATGTGACTGGCATTGGCACCTTTGCTATGAAGGGTGATTGTTGGGCGCCTGCGCGGAGGGAAGCAGTACAGCCCTTCATTTTACTGGTCATTATTGCACTCTGGGTTTATCAGGCAGCCAATAAAGGGGAGGAGGGAGATTTCCAAGTGAAAATTCTTGTTGAATAGAATGACATCAGACATTAGAGAAGTAGAGAGAGGAAATAGAACCTCTCCCATTTCTCAGCTTACAGCTTACCGGAGCAAAGTACGAATTGCTTCAGATCCCTCGGGGAAACATCCTAGTTATGCTGCTAGAACAATGGCTTATTAATTGACTTGCATTGTTGATGAAACTTTATTTATTTTTATTTTTTTTCCCCATATCCCGACTTGTTTTTGACTTGTAGATAAAGAGATTTTGGAGAAGGTGTTTTGCTTGTAGAGGAACTTTAGGGAAATCTGGCCTCAGCGCTGTGGCCTCACATGATTCTCATCAGCCAGACGGCATTCTCTCCAAGCCAGTTACATCAGCATCACACAGGGCTGTGCTTGTGCAGGGGGCATAGTGATGGGGGATGGAGGCCCAAGAATTTCTCTCTCTCTGATACTGGTATGCTTATTCACATTGGCTGGAAGTAGGCTTAAAGGAGAACACTGATGGTTATGCCTTAATGAGCAGCAGAACATCAAACCACAAAAGATTTTAAAGCGGTGTTCCAGCCTGGGGGAAAAAAAATGTAAAAGTCCATTCACACAAAAAAAAATGTATGGGAAAAAAAAAAAAAAAGAATTTATATAAATTAATAAAAAAAGTGTGTGTATATATTGCATACATACGTGTGTGTTATATATATATATATGTATGTGTGTGTGAGATCTCCTCCTATATATTTCTTTCTCTTTTTTTCTGTTTTTTTTCTTTCTTTCTTTCTTTCTTTCTTTCTTTTCTCTCTCTCTCTCTCTCTCTCTCTTCTCTCTCTCTCTCTCTCTCTCTCTCTCTCTCTCTCTCTCTCTCTCTCTCTCTCTCTCTCTCTCTCTCTCTCTCTCTCTCTCTCTCTCTCTCTCTCTCTCTCTCTCTTTTTTCTCTTTCTCTCTCTCTCTTTTTTCTCTTTCTCTCTTTCTTTCTCTCTTTCTCTCTTTCTCTCTTTCTCTCTTTCTTTCTCTCTTTCTTTCTCTCTTTCTCTCTTTCTCTCTTCTCTCTTTCTCTCTCTCTCTCTTTCTCTCTTTCTCTCTTTCTCTCTTTCTCTCTTTCTCTCTCTCTCTCTCTCTCTCTCTCTCTCTCTCTCTCTCTCTCTCTCTCTCTCTCTCTCTCTCTCTCGCTCTCTCTCTCTCTCTCTCTCTCTCTAGACTCTCTCTCTCTCTCTCTCTCTCTTCTTCGCAGCGCTTTACAATGTATAGGGGGGACAACACAATTACAGTACAGTTCAATACAGGAGGGCCCTGCTCGTAGAGCTTACATTCTAAAGGGAAGGGGGGATACAAAAGTTAATAGATGCAGAGAATGATTTGATGGGGGTGGCTTGGGGACAGTTGTTGATAGGCTTCCTTGAATAAATGAGATTTCAGGGATCTCCTAAAGGTGGACAGGGTAGGGGCTGATCGGACATACTGGGGCAGGGAGTTCCAGAGGATGGGAGAGGCTCTGGAGAAGTCCTGAGAAGGTGAGTATGGGAGGAGGTAACAAGGGAGCTAGAGAGCAGGAGGTCCTGGGAGGAGCGCAGGGGACGTTTTGGGCGACATCTGCAGATGAGGTTGGTGATGTAGATGGGGGCAATGTTGTGAATGGCCTTTGTAAGGGAGCTAGAGAGCAGGAGGTCCTGGGAGGAGCGCAGGGGACGTTTTGGGCGACATCTGCAGATGAGGTTGGTGATGTAGATGGGGGCAATGTTGTGAATGGCCTTTGTATGTTGTGGTTAGCATTTTTAAATTTTACACGGTGGGGTAGGGGAGCCAGTGAAGGGATTGGCAGGAAGGATCAGTAGTCATGGATTGATTAGTGAGGTGTATTATTCTAGCAGCAGAATTCATAATAGACTGAAGGGGGGATAGTCTGGGTAAGGGTAGGCCATTAAGGAGAGAGTTGTGGTAGTCAAGGCGGGAAATAATCAAGGAGTGAATAAGTTGCTTTGTGGTGTCATTAGTCAGGAAGGGTCGAATTCTGGAGATATTGCGGAGGTGAAGGCGGCAGGATTTAGCCAGTGATTGGATATGGGGGCTGAAGGAGAGGTCAGAGTCAAGGATTACACCCAGCACCCTGGCATGTGTGGAGGGACCAAAGGTTGTGTTGATATTAATGGTGAAGTCACATAGGGGAACCGTGAATATAATGTGTGTGTAAAAGATATGACTTCCTTAACCCCACGCGTTTCACAGATGAATGTTGTCTCCTTCATCAGGGATTTTTACATGAAATGTAATATCTCTAGAATTCAAAATGCATAATGATCAGCAATATTTAAACCCTAGCAGACATTCCTAGGTACTCATACACAGAATACTGAGGGTATTATAGCACTTGCATCATAATTATTTTGCATGTACATCTGATTATCCACAATAATAATTAAAAGAGGAATGACACCGTCATGTAGAGTCGCCCGCAAGTCACATCCACTAAACTGTTGCTTCAATTTTAGAATTGATATAAGGGAGAGAAGAGGCCAGGAGTCGTGAAGGGATAGAAATCCCCAGTCACATCTAAAATGTTTGCTACAACAAAAAAATACCATGTGTACTGAGGCCCAGGTTTTTTTTTTGTGCTGAAAGTGCCCCCCTCGGCTTATACTCAAGTCAAGCATTTTTCTGCACCAGAGAATGACATTTTCCGACCCGACTTTGGGGCCCGTATCTCGGGGCCACTTGGTGCTAGGAACCCCAAATTTGGTGTGCAGTGGAACTAGCACTACAACATATCCATGATGTGGTTTCTAGCACCAAGTGGCCCCGAGATACGGGGCCCCAAAGTCGGTTCGGAAAATGTCATTCTCTGCTGCAGAAAAGTGCTTGACATTTTCCGAACTGACTTTGGGGCCCCGTATCTCGGGGCCACTTGGTGCTAGGAACCACATCTTGGATATGTTGTAGTGATAGTTCCACTGGGTTTGCACACCATTGGGGTTCCTAGCACAAAGTGGCCCCCGAGATACAGGGCCCCAAAGTCAGTCAACTGTGTCCATCTGCAGCAATGTCATTTCGGGACCCTTTGGCTGCAGCTAGGGGCATTTAGGAACCCTTAACTACCAAGTTTGAAGTTCGGGGGGGGACCTATGGCTGCAAATGGGCACAGCGAGGCTGCAAATGGGCATTGTTGACCCTCTTTTCCACTTACAGTAGCTGCGCATTTCTCACCCATGGCTTATACTCGAGTCAATACGTTTTCCCATTTTTTTTTTTGTGGTAAAATTAGGTGCCCCGGGTAGGCTTATACTCGAGTATATACGGTATAATAAATATAAGTTTGAGAAAGAAGGGGGGGGTAGACAAATTCCCCCTCCATTGGTAAATCCATAAATAGGTATGTTTTAGTTACTATGTGAAATGGTGGTGCCACTCACAGGCAGAAAGGTGGATAGGGACGTAGATGGCATAGGAGACCATGGACCAATACAGTGACAAAATGGCTGTTTGATGTCGGCATTGCCAAGACACGGGGCACCCCAGAAAGAAACAAAAAAATTATAAACAGTAAGTGTATATTATATGTCTGAAATCAGACATGCAGAGTACTTGCAGATTATATGTGTGTGTGTGTGTGTAATAAATTGTATGTATATATATATATATATATATATATATATATATATATATATATATATATATATATAGTTGAATATTACTAAATGCTGCACCTGCCTTCTATTTACTGAGGCTAGGCGTTGTTTTCAGTCTCTTGGTATGATTGGAATTTGTATAGCACTAAATAGAAAAATCAATACATTGGTGTAAGTACTTTGAAGATTTTATTTTTTATTTTTGCTGCATATATTTGTTGCTGCTAAACCAACCCTTAGTATAGGGTGGGTGGTGTGTTTTTAAATTTTTTTTTTTTTTTATATATTTTTTGTAAGATGCCCCCGTCCTTTCTGCTGTCACTGTAAATGTAAGCACCCTCCTATTTCTTTCCTACCAGCTGGTGCCTGTGGCAGCAGGTGGGTTAACTGACGTACCCAGAGTACAAAGGTAGCTGCCTTTTTGTCTCGGTGCTGAATAGGCTCACCTCTAGGTTTGCTGCAGCCTTGGAAAATCAGAAGTATCAGTTGTCCTTTGATCGCTGTCCCCTTGTTAAGTGTATGCAGAGAATTGAAATGACTCAGATTACCGCCCTGTTCTGGCCTTTGTTCTGCATTCCGCGGTTTTATATTATTCTGCGTCTCCCTGGAATCTGCCAGCAAACACTTTTTTCTATCCACAATAATAAAACATCTAAAAGACTAGATCACGGTTTATTAGGACGCTGCAGTATAAATGTGTATGACTTGGAGCTGGCAGAGCCCTGGTTGCTGGCAATGTGCTGAGCCTACTTGTGCAGATTTAGGAAAGGCACATCCTTTTTTATTTAAGTTCACATTGAACTTCAGGCAAACCTACAACATTGTAATCAATTTATTTGAGCTGTTTTACCTGCCAGTCCTAAGGTTTACCCTGGCAGACAGCACAGCCGGTCTGGTGACATTTTATCTTCTGCACCTATGCAATACAGCAGTTAGCGGACCTCCCAGCTGTTGCAGAACTACAAGTCCCATAAGGCATAGCAAGACTCTGATAGCCACAAGCATGACACCCAGAGGCAGAGGCATTATGGGACTTGTAGTTGGAGGTCCGCTAATTGCTTATCCTTGCAATACAGCTTAGTCATCACCTGACCGCCAAATTTTAATTGGACGGTGAAGGAGAACAGAAGCCTGAGGTAATTTTTTTTTATTTTTATTTTTTCCTTCTGGCTCCATTCACACCTGATGTTTCTGCAAAGCTCACAGAAAACCAATTTTTTTTCCTGCATTTCTAAAGCGCACTGCAAATGCACTGGGGTGCAATCAATTATCAATGGCACCATAAGAACGGGTAGCAGCTGTGCATTATGCCACATGGCAAAGTGAAATAAACACCCCATACTGCACACTCCATAGAAGATTTTGGAGATTCTGTAGCATGTTTGTTACACACAGGGCAGTCCGTTCAATGAAAAGGGCTGGCCTAACATGACCAGCACAGAAAACCACGAGTGGGAAAGCGAGTTCCCGATATGCTTGTTGGCACATCTGTATTGTAGAACACCTGATTGGCTCCTAGTGCTGCTCCTCCCTCTCTCACTCTGAGTGCTGTTGTGCAAGGACATCATATGCACTCTCACATATACATTCACATGCCTTTTTTTTTTTTTTATGTGAATTGTGGCGCAGGTTATTAAAATAAATAATAATAATAAAAAAAAAAAAAAAAAAAAATATATATATATATATATATATATATATATATATATATATATATATATATATATATATATATATATATATATATATATAAATTCTTTTTTTATTTTGGGTTATGGGGGTTTGTTTTCTAGTACGTTTTTTGAAACCGAAGGAACAGAGCGAAAACTTTCTTTCTTTTTCTTCTTTATTCTTTTCTTCTTTATTTTTTTCTTCTTCTTTTTTCTTTTTTTCTTTTTCTTCTTTATTCTTTATTCTTTTTTCTTTCTTTCCTTCTTCTTCTTCTTCTTCTTCTTCTCTTTCTTCTCTTTCTTCTCTTTCTTCTCTTTCTTCTCTTTCTTCTCTTTCTTCTCTTTCTTCTCTTTCTTCTCTTTCTTCTCTTTCTTCTTTCTTTCCTTTCTTTCTTTTTCTTTCTTTCTTTCTTTCTAGTTTTTGATGGCTTGGAACTCCTGTCACGTTTATATTACTGTCTGTGTCTCCATGTGGGACATATTATTTTCCTTCACTTCCTCTCCAGTGACATGGATGGCAATTAAAAAAAAAAAAAAACCCCACTGAGGTTCTGGCACTTCCCCACCTTTACCAGAACTGTAAGAATGCTGAAGTTCCAGTTTAAACCTAGAGAAAGAGTTTAGGGATTACAGAAATGGTTTCTTGATTTTATATTCCATTTAAATAGGATGGTTGGATAAAATCTGCAAAACTGTCAATTCTAACCTGATACAAACACTACCAAGTGGCCCCTTTTCTGCAAAAAAAAAAAGATTTTTCGATGGCATTTGCTCATTATGCAATATGTTGTTTTTTTTTTTTATTTGTTTTTTTTTGTGTGTTTTATTTATTTTTATTTTTTTTAAGTATCTATCTACAGATATATTTTGATGCATGTCATTTCTAAAACTCCCGCCTGGCAGAATGCTTTTCTCCGGTGAGGTTGTGTTCAGGTGACTCAGCCCTGTGGTATGGATAACCGGTACTGGCACAGTTCCATACACCTGCTTCTTGCCACACCCTGCATTGCTGAAAGAATGCAACAACTCTGGAATATGTTGTAGATCAGCTACACACAATATTGGATTCATTTAATAAAACGGTGTAAAGGTAATGATTTGTTCTCGGCTTTATTAGTGAATCTCTAAGTCAACCACCCCTTTTATTTTATGTTTTGGATAGAGTGTGGGTCCCCACTGGGAAGATTTACTCCTCTATTCATCCTGATGACAATTGTCCTCAAGTAAGGGGAATATAAAATGTTAGAATTGACATCAGGACAGGAGATATGGGGGGGGGGGGGTCTTCTAGTGGGGACAGCTGTCAAAGAAAGGAAAGCCCTCTCACTTTGGAAGATTTCTTCTCACTTCTTGTTGTGGCTCTGTGAAGGGAAATTTCCCCAAACTGTTTTATTTTTTTTTATTTTAATTTTTTTGACCATTAGCTAATGATTTAGCTGTGATTGCACACAGCAGGAGCCTCTCAGTATGTCCCATCCAATGATTCATGGCCAGGACCTGCTGATTGTGTGCAATTACAACCCAGAGCTCTGTGTTGGTAAAAGTAAGAAGGATCTGTCAGTTTCTCATCCCTGCAAAGCAAAAATCCCCCCCTTTTTTTTTTTTTTAAAGCCAAACCTAAACCCCCCCCCCCCCTTCAATGGACTTGCACCCGCAGTACACAGATTATCTGCTCGTTTTTTGTCTAGGGGATGGAAGAGCACCTTTCTTTACCTTTTTTTTATTTTTTTATTTTTTTTATATCCTCTGCTATCCTGGCAAATGGTGCTCTCCCATGGTGCAGTGGTGGACTTTTCCTCAGTGTCCCAAAATCCAAGGCAGGGCTATGGTCCATGCATCAGTTTTGATGTCCAACCAATTCATATATTGCTCTTGATAGACTACTGGAGTATAGGGGACCGGTCTAGCAGCATAGAGGAGCCGCAGGAGCAGAAGATTGGTTAAGTACATGTGCTTTACCAAGTGCCCTAGACATAAGTTAACCCTTTCAGTGTAGGCACAGCCCCACTACAGGTAGTGTGGTAGACACCACTACTCCAGCGATCTCCATTAGTTTCCAGGTCCTTTGCTGAGCGGTTACCCTACTGCTTTGTGAACACAGAATATTGGATAGTTAGAAAGTAACAAGGGGAACTCTGGACAGCCGCACACCAGACGAAGATGAAAAATCTAATGGATTTATTTAAAAACAGGAATCACATCAAAGTCCAAAAAACACAGC